>BSBM01000792.1:337500-787500 GCA_027924585.1 Larix kaempferi | reverse complement strand
AGGGAGATAAGGCTAAGGCTTTACATAAGAAGATTACAAGCGATCTCGATAGGTATGACTCATCGAGGTATGTTTTGAGATTTGTTCTTGATTAAGTTTATGGTATGTTTGTCTTCATGTTATTATGGTTAGTACAATCTTAATTTTAGACTTGTCATATCACCTTAATAAAATTATGAATGCACGATAGAAAATATTCATTGATTAGGGTGTTGACACTTATGATTGTACTAATGCATTATGGTGTTGTATGAGGTTTATGTTGTCTACTCACATGAAAGGTACACCAAGAAAGACAAATCATGTTCCAGTTCAAGAACATATGATCATGATGACATGAGGATAAAGACTCATCCATTGTCATGGATCTCATAGAAGATCCATTTACGAGGTATGTATATCTTGGTTTTATAATGGCTAACCTATGAGATATACAGGTTACTAGCACAAGTCATTGAAGAAGAACAAGAAGACATCATGTGAGTATGTTAGACATAACTAACTAGCATGCTAATCCAGGTATGTTTTTCCTATATCAAGATAGAATCCTACCTTGGGTTAGGATTTTATACTATTGTTGATAATGATTATTCATGAAGTCATAGGTTTGAATAATCATGGTTGTATGCATATTATGTTTCTTACCATAATTGATGATATGACTAACCAGAAGAATCATGAAGGTATAGGTTCGAATAATCACAGGTTTTATGCATATTATATCTCTTATCTTGAGTGATGATTCAACTAAAGAGTCATAGGTTTGAGTAATTATAGGTTTAGACATGTTATGCTTCTTATGATTTGACTAACCATAAGAATCCTACATAAACCTTGAAAGATAATGCTTATTATTTCTGTTTGAAATGATCATGACTATACATGCTTGAGATTATTGTGTTTTAATAGTATACTAATGAATGTATGATTTTATATTAGACCTAGAGGATAACACAATGATGATACTAACAAGCATGCATAGGGATCGAGAATGTATATAAGTTCAAGGACAGGTAATCCAGGGAGCAAAGATCAAGAGGGAGTACACTCCAGTGGTTTATGAAAGGATGCAGATATTCAGAGGGAGTTGACCATCTCTCTACATTCCACAAAAGAAAGGTGTAGAAGAAGCTACTGCAGATTAGGACTCCAGTAGCTCCTGCAAGAAAGCGAAGACTCAGAGGGAGTCCACCCAACGAACACACAAAGATAAGTATTTTAATTATCATTGCTTGCATATGTGTTTGTTTAAATAAAATTGTTCAATGATGTATATGCTCATGTTCCTAGACTTAGGATATGTATTGTGCATATTAGAATAGTTGCATTGATGAACCGTATACTACTAATATACATGGGTAAGTGGCCTATGGCACTGTACAACATTCCATTGCTACTTATCTAGAATGAAACCTCTTTGCTGACATGTTGGGAGTTGTGCACACTCTTAACAATGTTCTAATAGAGATTGGAAGGCATCTAGAAAGTTACGGGATATGGATAAATGTTGTATTGAAGCATTAGCTAAGATAATTGCATGACTGTATGACATATTTCTTTATGTGTAAGAATTTGTTCTGAAAATTATGAGATGTTTCTAATCATGCAATTTAACCTGTTTTGTAGGAAAGACCATATATCTTCACCTACAAAAGGACTACAACATTTGTTCCAGCAACAAAGCTATCTATTGAAGATATTGAAGTTCCCAGGATCTGGGATGAAGAAATGGAATGCCATGATCCATCGATCATGAAGAATATTGTTTGGGATGTAGTCCCAAGATGTGAAGGGAAGTTTGTTATGACTTCCAAATGGATCTATCAGATCAAGCATGTTGCAGATGGCAGCATTGAGAAATATAAAAGTGATGAAATAGAAGATGCACCAGATGGATTTCAAGATAGCATGGTGTAGTCATATATGTGTGCAGAACTTGGTATGGTAGGATAGACAGCTTTCTATCCAGTTTGGGCTTTACCAAGAGTAAAGCGAATTCCAACCTTGACTACAAGGTTAAGGAAGGGAATCCTGTGATTCTACTTCTGTATGTGGATGACTTATTTGTAACAGGAGATGACAGACTGATTGCAGATACTAAGAGGAAGCTTGCTGCTGAATTCAATATGAAAGATTTGGGAATGATGCACTATTTCCTAGGTATGGAGGTGTGGCAGAGTGCAGGTGGGATCTTCCTTGGTCAAGGGAAGTACACAGTTGATATCCTGAAGAGATTTGGGATGATGGATTGCAAGGCCATGGCCACACCTATGGCATCAAATCTGAAGCTTCTATGTGATGCTTCATCTGAGCCGGTTGATGTCTCTACATATCGTCAGATGATTGGGTCCTTGATGTACCTGACGAACACGAGACCAGATATTTGCTTTCTGTGAACACATTGAGCCAGTTCCTGACGGATCCGAGGAGTGTTCACCTGGTTGCTGTAAAGCATGTTCTGAGGTACCTGAAGGGTACAGTGGATTATGGGCTCAAGTATGAAGCGAATCAAAAGTTTAACCTGCAGGGTTATGTTGATTCAGATTGGGCTGGCAGTGCTACAGATATGAAGAGCACATCTGGGTGCTGCTTCAGTATGGGATCAGGTGTGATCTCTTGGTCTAGCAGGAAGCAGTCCTGCGTAGCACTGAGTACAGCTGAGGCTGAGTATGTTGTAGCCTGTTCAGCTAGTTGTGAGGCAGTATGGCTACGGAAGCTACTGTCTGAGTTATTTGATCTCCCGTTGGATGCTACTGGTATCTTCTGTAATAACCAGAGTTGTGTGAAGCTGTCCGAGAACCTAGTGTTTCATGACAGGTCGAAACACATAGAGATCAAATATCACTATATCAGGAATATGGTGCAGAGAGGAGCTGTGAAGCTCCTGTATGTTGCAACAGATGAGCAGATTGCAGATGTGCTGACGAAGCCACTAGCCAGGGTGAAGTTTGAGTACTTCAGAGAGAGGCTTGGCGTTCTTCAAGATCGAGGACACTTCGAGGAAGAAGTGATGGACACATTTGTTGAAGCCATTCCAAGCATGTTGAAAGGAGGAACCTTCACATGGCTGTGGATGTAAGCGTTGGATGATGAGCATCAGGATGATGTTCTGGTTTCTGCTTGGATATGATTAGTTGGATCATTTTTATGTATGTATGTACGCATCATGTTGGATGATGGATATGATCAATTGGATCATTTTTTTATGTATGTATGTACGCATCATGTTGATGCTGGATATGATCAGTTGGATCATGTGTATGTATTTTGTATATGCATCATGTTGGATGCTTGGACCATGTATCTATATATGTATCAGGTGGATACATTGTATGATCAGGTGGATCATGTATGGTGATATGTATCATGTATTTGTATTTGTATCAAGTGTATACATTGTATGATCAGGAGGATCATGTATGATGATATGTATCAGGTAGATACTTGGTATGCATCAGGTAGATGCATTGATGATCAGGATGATCATGGATGACGAGCTTCAAGATGTTGCTCTAGATGACATGCAGCAGGATGTTACAGTGATGATCAGGATGATCATGGATGACGAGCTTCAAGATGTTGCTCCAGATGACATGCAGCAGGATGTTGCAGTGATGATCAGGATGATCATGGATGACGAGCTTCAGGATGTTGCTCTAGATGACATGCAGCAGGACGTTGCAGTGATGATGATCAGGATGATCATGGATACATCAGGATGATGTATGGTGAGTATCAGCTTGATACTCTGTGGCCGTGGATCAGGTTGTGCAGAGGAGCATGTTTGGGAGATCCTATAGGTCGGAGTTGTGTACTCGTAACAGCCTGGGATGCTCTTTCGAGACATTGCTCTGGGAGGACATGTAATTTGTGCCCTGGGATATCTTTCAAGTCGGAGTTGTGTACCCGTAACATCCTGGGATGCTCTTGCGAGGTTTTGTCCTATGGCATGTAATTTGGGCCCTGGGAGATTTCAGGTCGGAGTTGTGTACCTGTAACATCCTGAGATGCTCTTTCGAGGTTTTGCCATGACCACATGTAATTTGTGCCCTGGGAGATTTCAGGTCGGAGTTGTGTACCCGTAACATCCTGAGATGCTCTTGCTAGGTTTTGTGGTGACCACATGTAATTTGTGCCCTGGGAGATCCTTCAGGTTGGAGTTGTGTACCCGTAACATCCTGGGATGCTCTTTCGAGGTTTTGTGGTGGGGTCACATGTAATAGCGCCCTGGGAGATCCTACAGGTCGGAGTTGTGTACCAGTAACATCCTGGGATGCTCTTTCGAGGTTTTGTGATGCACGTAATAAGTCCTGAGGATTCCACAGTATGGCCAGTGATGATGAAGACCTGCAGGTGGTGGGCCTACATCCAGTATGAAAAAGGACTGGCTCTGTAGAACTTCCTATGACGAGTAGATTCAGAGATTGATTGAGATAGCAGCAGCAGTGATGATGATGATGACTCGATAACGATTATCCAGTGATGATGATCCAGAGAAGATGACTTGTGCTAGAAGAACTGTGCTGAGAAATACTTTCCTAGTTAAGAGGGAGTGTTGATGTATATGTAACTTCGGAATGTATTTCACATATATGTATATTGTATTCCTATAGAGATGGTATTATTCCTCTATAAGGAAGTGTCGTCATTTATATTGTAAGTGTCGTAACTTATACTTGATGGGTTATTAGACCACCTTGTTTGGGGTCGGCCCTGTATAAGTCATGTGGGTCAAAGGGTTATTAGACCACCCTATTGGGGGTCGGCCATGTGGGTCAAAGGGTTATTAGACCACCCTATTGGGGGTCGGCCCACTCAGCATTATGTTATGTGGTTAAGTTCGAGCCTACATGAGTTAGGTAAAAAGGCAAGTCAAGTCAAGTATAAATAGAGTGCGGGAGGCACTCTATTTGCTCACTCACTTCTCACTCATGCACTCAAGGAGGAGTGGCGCACTTATGGAGGAAGAGGATCTGCTGCTAGGTTGTGTCTATCTCTTATGGTTGGTTGTATCATTGCTCTATCTATCTCTGAGGAAGTTATTGGGGTTTTTCACCTTTATGGTTTTCCCCAAGTAAATCTTTGTGTCTCTTGTGTGCTTGCATTATTGTCTCCATGATTGATATGCTGTAGATATGCTGTACATATTGTTCTCTCAGTTAAGATCCTAGATCAGATTGAAGTAAATTCTGAAAATTTAACAATGGTGATGGGATGGTGATGATGATGAAGACATTGATGGTGATGGTGGTGGTGATGGTGATGGTGATGGAGATGTTGATGGAGATGTTGATGAGGAATCTATAGATGACAATGATGATGAAGATGTTGATGATGATGATGATGGTGATGGTGATGAAGATGATGATGATGATGATGATGATGATGATGATGATGATGTTGATGGTGATGGTGATGGTGATGGTGATGGTGATGGTGATGAAGATGATGATGATGATAATGATGATGATGAAGATGATGATGGAGATGTTGATCTATTGATGATGAAGATGATGATGATGGTGATGATTTTGAAGATGTTGATGATGGGGATGACAATGATGATGATGGTGATCGTAATGGTGATGGTGATGGTGATGGTGATGGTGATTGTGATAGTGATGAAGATGATGATGATGATGATGATGGAGATGTTGATGAGGAAGGGGGATATGACAATGATGATGAAGATATTGTTGATGATGATGATGGTGATGATGATGAAGATGTTGTCAATGATGGTGATGGTGATGCAGATGATGATGATGATGGAGATGTTGGTGATGATGATGGTGATGATGATGAAGATGTTGATGATGATGATGATGATGGTGATGAAGATGATGATGATGAAGAAGATGATGATGATGGATATGTTGATGAGGAACCTAGAGATGACAATGATGATGAAGATGTTATTGATGATGATGATGATGGTGATGATGATGAAGATGTTGATGATGATGGTGATGGTGATGAAGATGATGATGATGATGATGAAGAAGAAGATGATGATGATGGAGATGTTGATGAGGAAGGGGTATATGACAATGATGATGAATATTTTGTTGATGATGATGATGGTGGCGATGATGAAGATGTTGATGATGATGTTGTTGATGGTGATGCAGACGATGATGATGATGGAGATGTTGGTGATGATGATGGTGATGATGATGAAGATGTTGATGATGATGGTGATGGTGATGAAGATGATGCTGATGATGATGAAGATGATGATGATGGAGATGTTGATGAGGAACCTAGAGATGACAATGATGATGAAAATGTTGTTGATGATGGTGATGGTGATGGTGATGATGATGAAGATGTTGATGATGATGGTGATGGTGATGAAGATGATGATGGTGATGGTGATGAAGATGATGATGATGATGATGATGATGAAGATGATGATGATGGATATGTTGTTGATGATGATGATGGTGAGGATGATGAATATGTTGATGATGATGGTGATGGTGATGAAGATGATGAATCATGATGATGATGATGAAGAAGATGATGATGATGAAGATGTTGATGAGGAACCTCTAGATGATAATGATGATGAAGATGTTGATGATGATGATGATGGTGATGATGACGATGATGGTGATGGTGATGGTGGATGTGACGAAGATGATGATGATGATGATGATGATGATGATGATGTAGATGTTGAACTGATAATGATGAAGATGAAGATGATGATGATGGTGATGATGATGAAGATGTTGATGATGATTATGATGGTGATGAAGATGATTGTGATGAAGATGATGATGATGGTGATGATGATGAAGATGTTGATGATGATTATGATGGTGATGAAGATGATTGTGATGAAGATGATGATGATGATGAAGATGATGATGATGGAAATGTTGATGAGGAACCTAGAGATGACAATGATGATGAAGATGGTGATGATGATGATGATGGTGATGACGATGAATATTTTGATGATGATGGTGATGGTGATGATGATGAATATGTTGATGATGATGGCGATGGTGATGTTCATATGATGATGATGATGATGTTCAGAAGAAGATGATGATGATGATGGAGATGTTGATTTGATGTGGAAGATGATGATGATGATGATGATGATGATGGTGATGATGATGAAGATGTTGATGATGATGATGATGGTGATGAAGATGATGTTGATGAAGAAGATAATGATGATGGAAATGTTGATGGCGAACGTCTAGATGAAAATGATGATGAAGATGTTGATGATGATGATGATGATGGTGATGATGATGAAGACATTGATGATGATGGTGATGGTGATGAAGAGGATGATGATGATGATGATGATGATGATGATGAAGATGATGATGATGGAGATGTTGATGAAGAAGGGGGAGATGACAATGATGTTGAAGATGTTTATGATGATGATGATTGTGATGATGAAGATGTTGATGATGATGGTGATGGTGATGAAGATGATGATAGTGATGATGATGATGATGAAGATGATGATGATGGAGATGTTGATGAGGAACCTAGAGATGGAAATGATGATGAATATGTTGATGATGATGATGATGGTGAATATGGTGATCATGATGGTGATGGTGATGAAGATGATGATGAGGAGGGTATCCACCTTATGTTTATATTCGAAATTATCGAGGTCCCTATAGAACTATCTCCCTTCGTTCGCTTGTAATCACTAACCCTATGTGCCTTTATCCCTCCCCCCTGCCCTCTCTATCTCACCTTGTATCCCTCCCTCCCTATCTCTTTCTCTAAATCTGTCCCTGGATCTGTCCCTCACTCCCTTTACTTCCCTCCCTCTATGTCGCTTTCTCTCCCTTACACCATCTTCGTCCCTGCCACCCCCACTAATTCCTCCTTCCCTATCATAGACACACACACATAAGCTCCCACTTTCTTTGTCGCTCACACCTCCCTCTAGTCTCTCTCTCCCCAAACACCAATCTCTCTCTCTCTCTCTCTCTCTCTCTCTCGCTCAAACACACACACCCACACACACACACACACACATTATGTCCCTTTCCATTCTAAAACCCATTCCCCCTCCATCCATATCTATCTCCACCTTTCTCCCTCCATCCCTCACCCTACCTTCTCTCCCTCCCTCTCCCATCGCCTCTCTCTCTCTCACCTTCTATCCCTCCCTCATGTTATCTTTCCCTAAACCTATCCAAATCTCTCCATAAATCCCTCTCTCTCTCACACCTTATGTCCCTTCCCCCTCCTCTCATATTATCTCTCTCTCTCTCTCTCTCTCTCTCTCTCTCTCTCTCCATCGCCACCACTCCCTGCATGTCTCCCACCAACACTTTGTGTCCCTCCCTTCCTATCTCTTTATTTTGTTCTATCCCCATCTATCTCTCACTCCCTCTAAATCCATTCCTCCCCATTGTCCCTCTCCCTCCCTCACTCTATGTCTCTCCCCCCCTTGTATTCTTTATTTCTCTCTCGCATCCCCCTTGCCTCCATCCATTCCCCCTCGTCACTCAAGTCTCACTTTCAAATTCTAACCTGATACCTCTTCAGAACCTCTTTTACTCATAATAGTGCTCTCAAGCTCCACTTCCCTTCACCCCCTGTAGCCCATCATGTTCTCATTTCCTTCATCTCTCCCCACTCAAGCTTCCAACATCCTTCTAATACCTTGACCCTTTTCCCACCCCCATTAAATATTAACCATAGATTCCCTTGACCCTTCCCCACCCCCTCTCTCTTAAGTATTAAACATATATTTTATTATTTACATAACATGAGCGCGTTTTATTACTACATAATGTGTATGCGTTATGTAGTTATATAATGCGTGCGCATTATGAAATTCTAAAAGCATGACAATATTTTTTGAATTTAAACATAATGCACTCGTGTTTTTTAGAGCCTAAACCAAGCCAACTCACTTGCTCGCATGTCAACCATAAGACTATGTGTATGCTTTGGATTTTGCTTTGGTGATACCAAACCTGTGCTATGGTAATGATAAACCAAAGCTAATTGGGTATTTCTTCCAGTTTCTGGAGAAGCCTGTGCTTAGCCACTCGTTACAATATGCTGCACACAGTAATTTTTGATGAAATCTTAAACACAAATAGCGTTTTTTCTGCAGATTCCAAATATGTAACTTTTATTTAAAAATATTAATTTTTCCTATTTTCTTTCAATTTCTTTTGTGTCCTACCACCTTAACTCGTGAAACACACTGTTAGTGTTTCTTCCATAACTTTTTCAATTCTTGATCATTTAAAAAAAAAAATTGTATGGTGCACAAGTAGACACTAACCTCCACGTTCTATCAAAAATACATTCCAATATTTTTGCATTAAGACCTTCAAAGGATGCACCCACAAAAGAGGTACTATTTTCGAGGTTTGATCACTTAGACAATTATAAAAAAATTATAAAATTACTAATTTAATTTTCAAAAAATAATGGCGCACTAGTGCTATATGTTCTCTAGATTCCTGCCCATTTTTGCAGCTTGATTCCATCATTTAGGCCCTCAAAGGCTGCACCCACAAAAACATATACCTTATCATTTGCCTGAAAAATAAAAAGTGTTTGTTAGGAAAAATGAAACTTGACATAGCTATGCAAATTTTCAATACATAAAATTTATATATTCAGAAATGTGATTCAGTTTCCTACATTTCATCTTTTTTACTCAATGCAAGATATTTTGCGTAAGTATCTCAAAAAATCCAAGTAAGTTGAGGGATGCCTGATTTTTCAGTTTTCTATTGCATCTAACACGCCAAAAGTGACCCTCATTAGCTTGCACTGACCCTCTGCTTTTAGCTTCTCTTACATTGTATCCGGCTACAAATTAACTTACTATATTGATTCTGCGCACATACTTGTCCAGGTGCTCTGATCATTCTCTATGCACTCACATCTATGCATTTACTGCGCACTCAGATGTGCACACTCAACAATGTAAGGTGCCCAAACGGGCACATAAACAATTAACTCATGAAGACAAGGAAATAGGCATGAAAGCGCATTAATTCCATTAACAAATGGTCAATATATACATTGAGATGTCCCTTGGATTCGTCTTCCAAGGTGACTCTTGGTCTCCCTTGCACATTAATATTTCTCACACCGAGGATTAGACTCCAACAAATCCCCTCTTAATCCGAAGGGTGTATATGAGTCCAAGAAAAAGAGAGAGCTGAATAAGTGGAAGTGGACAACTACCACGAGATGAACATTTCCATCTAGAACATCCTTTACTAAGAAGGTTAGCCAGAAGCTTGCACATGCTTCTACTAAATATAAGAGCTCTTTGAAGGGGTGGTTTTCAGGCTAACCATCAACTGAAATAGGCTAGTAGAAGGCTAAAATATTCTACTATGTGTGTGGTTCAATGCTGACCACAAAATCTTGAACTTAGAAATAAAAATCGCTCAGAGGTTCTCTGGAATGATGGTTTTAGGGTGACCACAAACCAATTGGAGAGATGAAAATAGGAACTAAACAACAACAACTAGCTGAACATTTCCATCTTGACAACCTTTTGCCACGTTAGCTAGAATCTTGCACATGCTTCTGCTAATATAAGGTGCTCTCGATACCGGTGGTTTTAGGATGACCACCAATTTTGGAGCTCAATCGAACATAGCTCTTTACAGGATCGCTTGTTCCGGATCGCTTTCACTTGCTCGCTTGTTACTGACGGTCTTCATTCCCCCCCTATTAGGAACAATGTGAGGAGAGGAGAGTCCAATGGTGTTACAACTAGACACAAAACACATGAGTACTCTATGTCAAGTATATTTATTATGTCTTAAGAATACATGCATATTAGAATCAGGTGGAATCTTTGCATCTGGTGGCTATCCAAACCCACTGTGGATCAGGCTCGCTTGATATGAATTGCTTGAGGAAGGCTGTAAGTGTTTATTTCCATAAGGACAAGGCTTCGAAACTTGAAGCCTGACATCATGTTCCCCCATGTTAGGTACAAAGTAAGAAGCAGTACAATAATTTGCTACAATTTTCACTCGTGCAGGTTTCATCAGCTTCACACATCGATATGAAAAATGGTTGCACTTCCCACAATGTCGACACAGATGAAGATCAAAACACTGATCTTTCACATGGAAAAAATTGTCATGTTGTTGGCATATGGAACTCTGAATAGGTTGTACATATGACGTTATTTCACTATTTTATGGAAGCTGATAGGAATCATCTTCAAACAAGGGGTTATTCTAAACAAGCACAAGTTCAGAATATTGATTCCTGTGTTGTGCATCTTCCTCAATGGCTTTCAAATTCTACAATTGATCTATGACATTTTGGAGTGTGTCTTTGTTGATTGTGATTGAGTCATCTGTCACTGAATGCACTAGAATATTCAACAACTCTAATGTTTCTTCGGTTTGAGACATTTTGAGAACTGTTTTAGGCCTCCTTGTGGAGGAAGAACCAAGTACAAGTGACTCAATCAGACTAAGGGATTCTTTCAACTCCTCCCTTTACAAATAAGACTCAGTAGATTCAAATTTAAAAGGTGAGGGGTGTCGATCTCAACCAAAAATGCACCTACATACAATGTAATTCAACTCTTCAGTTTGAGGCTTACAAAACAAAAACAAGTATAAAAAAGAAGCATGAAAATTTACAAAAAATAGTTTATACTCCTAAATGTTGAATTAAAGAATCTGCTATACTTGAAAGATGTAGAACTTCTCTTCTTTTGGAGCAGCTGCAGAAACAACTACAAAGTTGCTTGGATCCTTCAAGCAGGAACACCAAACTAGTCTTGAGTCTTCTCTGCAAGCTCACTTATATTCTGCAGCACCATGTAGCAATTCCGCAGTAAGCAACATATACAGGAAAATCGATTCTTCATATCCATCTCAAATATTCATGGGATCAACACCAACTCTTCAATGCAATCTACAGGAAAGATTCATGATTAGCAATCTTTAATCCAACTCATCATTCTGCTACACCATAGTCATAATTAAATGAAACATTATGATCAAGTAAAGAGCATTTTCTCAACACACCATCCTTTTGATCACATTGGCTTCAAGCCTCTAATGTGCTCCATGTTGGAGGAGAAACATTAAAGACCTTTTAGCTAATCTCATACTCTACATTATATCTTGTAAGTCACCATTGACTTGACGATATGATATGTAAGCACTCTTCCTCAATGCACATGAGTATATCATAGGTGAGTGCTCGCAGCATAAAATGTAACAATTCTTGCACAACTACAGAAATGATGAGATGAATACTGGTGGGCTCTTAGAATGGATGCCTGTTGAGGGAAGCTAGACCAGGAGCCTACTTTAATTATCAACCCGAGGGACATACAAAATTCAGAGCTGCTAACACTGTATGTTCTCTAAAGGATAGTCTTCGTCGTGTTTAGGGTGTGGGTATAGATTTTAAAGGTTTATCTAACCAAGAAGAAGGTGAGCTAAAAACACTGTAAATCTATGAATGACAAATTCCCCTGCTAAGAAGTTAAATGCTGCAAATTGTAAATCTATACTAAGAATTGAAATGCTGAAAGCTTGATAAACTTATGCTAAGAATTGAACTGCTGAAAGCTGAGATTTTAATCTAATAATTGAATACTGAAATTAAGTGCTGAATATTGAAAGGCTAACCTAAAAACTTAAATGCTGAAAACCAAATCCAAAATATAAATATCTAATGCTGAGAATTAACCAATTTGATCTATTCGGATTAAACAGTACAAGTGATGACCATTAAATCAAGGAACTGAAAGTAATTAACCTCTATGATCTAAGTCTGATAAAAGAAATATGCATGAGCTTTCTAGATCTGAATCATTGTTTTAGAACCAATATGAAAATACATGGAAACAAATGTCAAAATATGCGAGTGCAGAACATAGCTACAAGACTACGGAATGCATCCTACCGAACTATAGAATGAGCGTTGATCAACTACATAAAATATGCTGAACGAAAATAATCTTTTAATTGAAATAAAACCATACTATTCAAATGCAATCAAAGTATCTTCATACACGATAAGAAGTAAATCGATTCACAGCATAAATGGAAAATACCTAAAAACAAAGTAAAGCCACTGACTTACTTGTTGGAGGGGCCCTCCCCAACCCGTACTCAGGAGTAAGAAAAACTTATAAACGCAGGCTTGAAAGTAACATCAGTCTCCTCATTAAAATAATAACTTCATGGTTCAAAAATAGTCTGTAACACAAATTGTCTCCGTAGTAAAATGTAAAAACAATTAATTCCACAAAATAGCAATAGGATCCCCTCGCTACCCAAGAAGTCCATATATATATATATATATATATATATATATATATATATATATGCCGCAAATTCTAACCTAACTACTTGCTTTAATCACCGATCCTGTTGAACAAGAGTTCTTCTCTATAAATCAGGGAAAAAGGGTGTTGAGCCTCGTATGGTCTTCCAGTCGTTGAGCTAGATTTGCGTGTTGCTTCTTAGTGTACATGCGCCTGCTCATACATACTCATTTTCATGTAATTAGTTTATAGAAGACTCCCTTTAAGCATAAAAAGAATAATCTTAAAACATCTTCATTAAATAATCAAAGTAAATCATTAACCCACAAAACAAGTGTATTTCCTTCATCATATCCTGTGTTTTACTATGGCAAAAAGGCTATAGGATACCTATAATTTGGGTTCATCATCTCCCCCATGCTTGAAGGATTCACCCATCCTTGGATGACACACTCGGATCTTCTATAGCTTCTTTGATGTCCCATGCAACCATTCTTGGAGTCCCTGATTTCCTGTAGTAACCCATGCTCTGATCATCCCTGGCCCATGCTCTTTTCTCTTCTTCCTCGTTAATCTGCTCTTTAATAATCAGAAGAAGGAAAAATGGAGGATTTAGCTTCATGCCAATCCATATGATATAATTCTTGATCAAGGATTCTCTCTATAGCTTAGATTTGACGAGAGCAACTTCTAGTCCGAGAGGGGAATGAGGATCCTTCTTTCTCAAATCATCTCCAATCCTTTCCCACCTATCACTGATGGCCTCCTGTACCTCTTTGTATGTGCATTGCAGGGTGAGATCAAAATGTGTGACTTCCTCCTTTTGTTTTTCAAGCACGATAGGAATTATCTCTTCATCAGTGGTGATAATTTGGTGGGCCTGAAGTACCCTTTCAGGGTGAGATGCCTCTTTCCTAATCCATAATTGATTTTGCCACTTCTCTAAGGTATAGATGATCATCTTGTGCCCTTTCCACCTCATGGTTGATCCAAGAGCATAATGCTCTCAGCTGGAATTCGCCTACATATGGATTAGGTGACCAGTTAGGTGTTCTTGGCATGACGAAGTTGTGCAAGAAGAATTCGCATAGTTGATCCTTTTCCAACTCTGTGCAGTCTAGAGAAGTGTCCACAAATTCCCTTGTAGTGTTCAGTTCTAGAGACAGGCCTTGTTTTAGCCTTTGCAGCTAGAACCTTCCCCACTTTTCCTTTAAGTAGAGCGTATAGACTCTGGACGGGAGTCTGAGTTGCAATATTTCATCATAGATTCTTGTAGTGGTTTCCAGGGTGTCCTCTAGCTAGAGAATTTTCTGATATTTTTGGGCTAACTCCTCTTGTGCTTGGGCCAATTTCTCCCTTGATGTTGAATTTTGCTACTCTGCTAGTTTTAACTCTCCCGCGTGCTTCATTTTCAAAATTTGTGTCTTTTCATGCACACAGAGTGAGGTTGCTTGTGAAGTTGGTTGGCTTCTCTGTGTTCTTGCCTCATTCTTTAATTCTGCCAACTCCTCCTTGACCTTTTCCAATTCTATCAGTGTCGTAGCTATCAGGTCAGTGGATTCAAGGTTTACGTCTTGGTTGGCAGGGTTCACATCCTGACCAGCGGGGTTCCATTGGTCATCATACTATTCCTCAGGTGTGGTTGGGTTGTCCTGGTCTACCCAATCGTCATCACCATCAGATACGTCTTGAATTATTGGGTTGGGCCCCCTTTCTATCTCCTTTTCATTCCTGATTTTGGGTGGTTGTGTGAACCTTTTTCTTCGTCGCTTTGGCCCTTGCTCGCTGGTGGAAACCCCCAATTCCTTTTGGTGGGGGCTATATCTTGAATGCTTAATTTTTATCAAGGTATCGGCCACACTTTCCAGGTCGATTTGTATTTTATCTCCTGATGTAGAAGTGGTCTTGTCTTTTGGCCCATAAGCTAGGGGTATGCTGACAGTAGGTGTACCCTTCATTCTCTATACATCCTCAGTTGAGATTACCACAAATTCCTCCCATGAAAGTTCTGGGACCTGTACTGTTAACTCTTCGCGAATTATCTACTTGATTAGCCCATGGTGGGATAATGCACCCTCTTTTCCTTCAACAACTTTCTTGCTCATTTCTCCCAACCGCAGGAGAAGATAATAAGGAATGTGTATGTTGTTGTTTGACGTGATGTGGCTCCTATGCCTCAGAAGATCCATAATTCGAAAATGGAAGAGAGGGACATAGCTCAGTCTCCCTGTACACATTATATATTTTTGAACGACAGTAGCTACTTCATCCCTAGGTGCTGGCATAATGACCCTCTTGACTCAATTTTTGTCTTCTTCATAAAACTCTCCAGATCCGAAGAAAACTACCTTTGCACTCTAGTTGACTTCCTTGTCTTCCTTGGCCCAATGTAGACCCATGAGTAGCCCTGTGTATTTTGCAATGGCCTCCTCATCCAGCTTGATATGAAGTCCTCTAACCCAGGTGACGAACTACTCTTCTTTGATGTGCTTTAAGTTTCTTGCGAATTCCAAAGCCACCTCTGTGTTAGATCCTCTCAGCCCGGAGATGAAGGGTATCCAGCTCGCATTACGGAGGATAGATAAAACCCTTGGATTTTCATAAATGGCTCTGTGATCCTCTGGTTCACTCTTTTTTAACCCCTTTGTCATCCTTGGAAATCAGCAAAACGAAAAACTTTGAGTGCTGTTGACTTACCTCAACTGGCCGGGAGTGATTCACAGGTTCGAAGGCAGCTTGCTAGCTAGATGCCAACGAGAACTTCTAGTTTTTCTTCTTCTGGAAAGCTTGTATTGCAAAACTGGTCTTTTTTGTAGATCATGGAGCCTTTTTAAGCTGTTTCCACTCACTTATCCTCATCATCGTTCATTGTACTCACTGCCCTATCCATTCCTTTCCATAATCGATCCCTGCATTTCATGTCATCATTGTATATTGCCATTTTTGGTTTTATCATTGAGGAATACGGTAGCTAGATGCGGGTTTATCATTCGCTAACATGACTCAGGTAGTAATCATGATTCTTTGAGGTCGCTTTGAACCGTGCTGCCGAATGAAGTTATAAGCTGTCCTCAACTTCAGGAATAACTATTTTGTGGGATGATGATTTGACCTCAAAAATAAAACAAAGAGATTTGGAGATTACCTTTTTATGCGTAGCATACCTGAGTGCATGACGTGGCCTGATTCGATGTGCTCTGTATTTTGTAGTAGATCTTCGCAATGTCTGTAGTTCTTTTAGGCATGTTTGTAGTTACGCATGTTTGCTTTTTGCTTTTGGTTCCATTGAAAATGTTGTATCTCCTTGTTTTTTATTTTTGTGCCAATTTTTTATTTGACATTGTGCTAATGCCTTGCATTGAGTTTCGATTTTGTTTTCTATAGTGTTGGTTCGCTTGCGGCTATGGCATGCTCACATGAATATATGGCAGGCTCGCTTCAATAGATTGGTTGCTTGATTGAATTCTGTAGTTCCTGATATTTTTGTTGTCTGACTTGAATACATGATTGGCTCGCTTGAATATATGGCAGGCTTGCATGAATCTATGGCCAACTCGCTTGAATAGATGGTAGGATTTCTTGAATAGAGTGGTTGCTTGATTGAATTCTATAGTGCTTGATATTTTTGTTGGTTGACTTCAATACATGACTGCCTTGCTTGAATATTGATACCTGGCTCTCTTGATTTGATTTATTTGCAGGATGTTGGCTAGTTCTTCATGGGGATGTATGATTTTTTGCAAATTTACTTGTGATTACCTTGAGTGGATCATTTCTGGTTGGTTCTTTTAATTTTTTTCATTAATTTTTTTCTCTTATTCTTGTTTTTTTTTCATTTCTCTTATTCTTTTTTCATCATTTTTCTTTTTTTTTTATCATTTTTTTTTCGGAACTAGATTTCAATGATTTTCCATGTTCTCTATCAACATTAGTTGTTGCTGGTAGAGTATTTGTGTGAACTCCTCTCTTGACTGTGGCTTCTTGTAAAGTTTGATTCTATGTCCATTCACTATCATGGGGAACTCTTCTTCATCAGTTGTAATAATCTTTACAACTCCATTTTCATAGATTGTTTCAATAATGTAAGGTCCAAGACATCTAGTTGTTAGTTTTCCTTTGAAAGTGTGAAACCTGGAGTCATAGAGTAGTGCCCAGTCACCTTCCTTGAACTTTTTATGCTTTATGTTTGTGTCATTCCACTTCTTTCTTTGTTGTTGGATGATTTCAGTATGGCCAAGTGCTTGTTGGAGTTGCTCATCCAGTTGGTTTAATTATAGCATGCATTCCTATTGGATGTCTGAGAGTTACATATTTAACTGTGCTGCAATTCTGAATGTCTTGATTTCAAATTCAATGAGTAGCATAACTTTTTTTCCATAAACTAGCTCATATGGTGTGAAGCTTGTTGTTGTTTTCCATGTGGTATTATAATCCCAAAATGCTTCACTTAACCTGTCTGCCCAATCTCTTTTGTGGAGTTGCACTGTCTTTGTCAAAATCCTCTCTAACTCTATGTCAGTTACCTCAGCTTGACCATTAGCTTGAGGGTGATAGGAGGAGGACTGTCTGTGCTTAACATTGTTTCTTTGAAGCAACTCTTCTATCAAATTTGATGTAAACTGTGGGCCTTGATTAGAAACTAGTTCTCTTGGGACTCCAAACCTGTTGAAGATCTGCTCAGTGAAAATTTTTGCCACATTGGTTTCATTTGCTGCAGCATGTGCTTCTACCTCAGCCCACTTTGTAAGGTAGTCAGTTCATACGAGGATGTAGCTTTTCTGATTTGACTGTGGGTTGATTGTACCAACGAAATCAAATCCCCATTTCTCGAATGCCTCCAAGGAGATTTTTGGATGGAGAGGCATTTCTTCTTTTTGTGTTGGATTCCCCATTCGTTGGCAGTCATCACAGTGTGAAACATATTCGTAAGCATCCTTGTGGAGTGTTGGCCAATAATACCCTATTTGCAAAATTTTATAGGTTGTCCTCTTTGCAACATAGTGTCCTCCACATGGTTCATTATGAGTGGCATGCATTATGTCATGTACTTCATCTTCTCTAATGCATCTTCTGAGTATTTGATCTGGTCCTTTTTTAAAGAGAATTCCCTCTATCCATGTGTAAGTGGCACTTTGTCTTATGACCTTATTTTTCTCTTTGTAGTTGTAATGTGCTAGAAATATCCCCGACACTAAATAGTTTGCTATGTTAGCAAACCATGGGATCCTTGTAGATATTGCAAAAAGATGCTCATCAGGAAAACTGTCATTTATCGCTTCATTATCTTGTCCATGGGTGATCCTAGATAGAAAATCAGCCACTACATTGTGTTTTCCTAGCTTATCCCAAATTGTGATGTCAAACTCTTACAGGAGGAGTATCCAGCTAATGATTCGAGCACTTGTGTTAGGTTTGTTCATGAGATATCTTATTGTTGAATGGTCTGTATGGAAAAAAACTTGGTACCCAGTTATGTAGTGCCTGAATTTGTTAATGGCATGTATGCTAGCCAAAAAATCCTTCTCTGTGACAATATAATTTAATTATGTTCCTGCCAAATTTTTACTGATATAATATATAGCATAGGGCTTCTTTTCTATTTCTTGTCCAAGGACAGATCCAATTTCCTTGTCTGATGCATCTGAGTGGATTTGGAATGGAAGTGCCCAATCTAGTCCTTGGAGTACTGGAGCTGTAATTATTTTCTCTTTTAGTTTGTCAAATGATAGCATACAATGTTTTGACCATATGAATTCTGTGTCTTTTGTGAGTAAAGCAAACATTGGTACAACAATTTTTCTATAACTCTCAATGAATCTTCTATAGTATCTTGTTTGTCCAAGGAAACTTCTTAGATCTCTATGTTTCATAGGTGGAGCCAATGTTTTGATGACCATAACTTTTTCCTGGTCAACTTCTATTCCTCTCTGCGAAATATGGTGGCCAAGCACAATTCCTTCTTCCATGAGCATTCTTCATTTATCATTGTTGAGGCATAAGCTCATCTCAAAACATTTTCTTAAAACCAATTCTAGATGTTTTAGTGCTTGGTCAAAATTATGTCCATAGGGTGTGAAGTCATCCATGTAGACCTCCATTTGTTCATTAATAAAATCAGAGAAGATACTTAGGATTGCCCTCTGAAACATTGTTAGGGCATTACAGATCCCAAAGGGAAGCACTCTGTATGCATAAGTGCCCCATGGGAATGTGAATGTTTTTTTGTCCTAATCAGCTGGGTGAATGAGGATTTGGTTGTACCCACTGAAGCCATCCAAGAATGAGAAATATTTGTTCCTAGCTAATGTGTCTAGTAATTGATCGATAAATGGGAGAGGAAAGTGATCTTTCTTGGTTTCTTTAATGAGCTCTCTGTAGTCCACACAAATTCTCCACTTTCCTCCTTTTTTAGGAACTATGACTAGTGGTGATACCCACTCACTATCTGAGATTGGGTATATGAACCCTACATCTAACACATTTTGTAATTCCATCTTAACTTTGTCCTTTAATGTTGGGTTCATTCTTCTATGTTGTTTCCTAATAGGAACATCACTTTCCTTTATATAGATATAATGTTTATAGATGTCTGGGTGGATACCCTTCATGTCAGTATATGTCCATGCAAAGGCTTTGTTGTTGTCTGACATTACCTTTAGTAATTGTTGTTCTTGTACTGGATTCCAAATTGGAGTTAATATTAACTGTCCTGCTAGGCATTATCTCACCTGTTTTTATTTGAATTGGATGTTGTTCAAGTGTGAGTACCTCTACCCAAATTTTGTCAGGATCGTGGTTTAATGTTTCCTCTCCTTATTGCTGACCTATGCCAAGAAAATCTTCAAACATATTCTGATTAGATGAAGCATTTTGTATAAACCTATCTAAATGACTATCTTCGTCGATGGATTTTAGTGATAGGGAAGCTTTGATTGTAAGGACAGGCCGTATGTTTTGGTTGGATGTGTCATCATAATCATCTGTCCAGTTCTGATATTCCAGGTCTAAAGACTTCCTAGTTGGAGAATAAATCATGATTTTCTTCCTAGCTTGGCCACTGGTTATTGTCATGTTACCTGATCTGCACCCTATGTAAGCGTTTGCAGTTTCCAGCCAGGGTCTCCCTAGTATTATTGGGTATCCACTAAGTTTACTCTTTACTTTGATGACTATGCAGTCAGCTAGGTATTCCCAGGTCTTACCTCTTCAAGCATCCCTTCAGGTCTTACTGTAGATGTGTCTACTAGATGTAGCACGGTAGTTGTAGGTCTGACCATTGATTGGAGTCCTAGGTGTATCATAGTATCCTTGGTCATCACATTGATAGCAACTCGTAAATCAATTAGGATTATGTCTATCTGTCTATTATTGATGGTCACATTGACTACCGGGCTGCCTGGATCAAGGTATTTGGGGTTAGAAATGATGCCGAGCATTAAATCTTCCAATTGGACACCTACATTTATCATGGGTGAGTCACGTTTTCTTCTTCCAAGTCTTTTCAAACAATTCCCTTTAATGAATTTGTTGCAGATAGGTACATCTCTGATGGCTTGCAAGATTGGAATTTGGACATTCAAGTGTTTTAATTCATTCAGAATTGCATTTTCCTCTTCTTCTTTTGTACTTCGTACAATTTTTTCAGGGAATGGAGGGTTTCTATTTCATGTGAGTGGTCGAATTTCTTCCTCTTGAGGGTTTGGTTCATCCGGATGGTGAATATGAGGTTGTGTCAATTGTTCGTGAGCCTCATATTCTTGATTATTCTGTGTGCATGTATTTTGCAATGTTTTCCCAGACCTTAGATTAATTTCGTCCATCTCCAACGTATCCACAACATAGGTTGGAAACTGTACAATTTCAGTATTGTAGGATTGTTGTTGTGGTGGTCTGTTGTTTTTAGGGTTTGGAATTGGCTGGGAAGGAATTGGTGGAGGTCTAGGGGGTGGTTGATTTGGTGGTGGAAGCATGATGAGTGGTTGTTGCTGCTGCAATGGAGCTCTCCAATTCGATGAACAAGGGTATGGGTTGCCATAATTCGTGGTTGGTTGAGCAAAAGGTGGGGGGTATGGAGAGTAAGATTGTGGGTAATAAGTTTGTTGATATGGTTGGTTTTACTGCCACTGGTTTGGACTTGGTTGAGATGGCCATTGGGCTGGTACTGAGTTCCAATTCTACTGGTTATTTCCCTAATTGTAGTAGGTTTGGTTGTTGGGCTGGTAAAGCCTAGCAAAATTATTCCTCCTTTGATTCACAAAATAGAGTTGTTCTATTGTACCTCCAGTTGTGGTATCTTGAACAACAGCTTTACATGAGGGAAACATAGGACATTTATCAGTGGAGTGATCATCAGTGCAGAGACCACATATTTCTATGGTGTTCAGTGTGCAGTTCCCTTTCTCATGTTTTTTTCTGCTGCGTGGACAAAAGACTGCCAAGGCTTGGTTGATTTCGTCCTATTTTCTCTTGATTTGAAGTGCATCAAGTTGCATGGCCATAGATTGTAGGATATCGGTCTTCATGTCATCTAACAGGTTTCCTAAATCACATTTTGTAAGGTTTGGTCCTGAAGATGTTGATCCCCCAGTAAATGGGTGTGAATCCCTGGTCCCATTTTTACTTTTCCTAGATCTAGAGTAGTTTTTGAAGATTTGTAGGATTTGGTCATAAGTCTTCTGGAATATATCTCCATACCCCAGAAGGTTTAAGACTTCAAAATTTTCTTCTTTTATACCTCTAAGAAGGACAAGTTTTAGTGATTCAGGATCTAAGGTGCAGTGACTAGCTCGTTTGTAGCTGAGTTGAAATCTTTGGGCATAATCTTCTAATGATTCTCTTTCTCCTTGTTGCATCCAAAATATTTCATCTCTTGTATCCTTTGCTTTGCAGTAGTCCCTATATTTTTCTAGAAATGCCTGTTTCATTTGGTCCCAACTGAAGATATTGTTTCCTTCAAGGCTCATGAACCACCTAAGTAATAGATCTTTCAGTGTGGAAGGAAAAAGCCTCAGCTTTTGTGCATTAGTAGTGTAATCAAAGGATCTACAAACTACCTCGAACTCAAACAGGAATGTGCCAAGGTCTTCTAAAGTCAAACCATGGAAGTTTGGAAGATTATTAGGGTTGATATTCTTCATCCTGGCATCTCCATGTAACATCCCGAAAATTCACAAAAATTTAAAAATTCTAAAGTAGCATTAAATGCTATACTTGCTAAAGCGGAAATAAAATAAATGTTAATCCTTTTAACTAATAACAAAATATGATGACGACACTTCATACTTCTTAACACAAAATACGACATTAGTTTTGCTTGTGTTAATTATAAATCTATATGCTGTATTTAAATTTTCTTGCGATACAATCATCAAGACATAATACTGACAGTTTGCTTTTGGATGATTGGAAGGGGTCCTACGGGGTACCCTAAGGTTTACTTAGCTATGTTAGCTAAAGCATTTGAACCTGTTTCTTTGTGCAGATACGCAGGTAAGAGTATTACGACAATTCAAGTGTTACAAGTAATTCTAATTATGTTTTCAGTTAGCCGTCAATGCTTTATGATATCTCTAAGTACTTCCTTGCAAGAGAGTTATTAATGGTATGAATCTTTGTCCTATTTCTGTAAGTGTTACCTTGACCATACTTACACGATGCAGAAGTCGTAACTATTAATATCTACACTAGACTCTTTAGTGAATCATCAAAGAAGAGATACTTACACTATGAATTCTCAACTACGTGCTAGATTACAATGTATAAGTGCTATTATGATCCTGTCATCATTTCTCCATTTTGCAAAGAGTGGTATTATCATGTATATTTATTACGTGAATGTTTCAACTTATAAGTTGCTCTACACTATAGAAATGTGAGCCAATGATATTTAATTAATCTAGAACTTTTAAACATAACTATATATATTTTACTTTTCTCAATATATAATTACATGATGACCATACTATTGTACCAAAGAGTTGCTATATTGTAACTATCATAAATACGATGATATACTCTAATGTGACATTGTTAATTAAGCAATGTAAACATAATGTTATGATGTATAATTTATGGAGTCCTAAACTATATGCTAAGTATTGAATACCTTCTATGAATGCGATCTACATAAACATGAAGTCATTTGGTAAACTATGCAACATATTAACTATGCATTCATCGATCAATACTTTTGGAATGTATTACAAAATTAGGTGTCGACTTTATACTTTGAATATGCAAAGAAAATATATGTTGTGAACCCTAAACTGGTACTGAGATATGATAATGATCGGGCAATGAATGTCTAGTGTGCTCGCTGGTTTTCATAACAGGTCTAGCATTAAATTCACCTGCCTACTGTGTTAAGTGGAATTCTTAGTGGGTGCCATCGTGGCTATGGTTCACGTGATAGTAATTCCAAATACTACCATTACGCCGAGTTGTGCACTGCTTTGACCCTTGGTCTATTGGGATGGCATCGTGGTTGATATGATAATAAATATGGCATTCACAATGATTGTTTCCCGATTCTCGACGTGCCTAGTTGGCATCATCTCCATCGTTGATCTCATATGTTCTGCAGCTTTGAACAGGAACCCTAGTTTTTCGTTATGTTTATCGTTGAAGTGTTTCTTTGCCCTTCATTTTGCTTGGTAGTGGTAAGGTGGAGAGGCCAGTCACCTGCAGCAATCTAGGGCTAGGTAGTTATGGTTCGGGGGACTCCATCCTCGAGTTCGATCCCTTGACCTATTGGGAAAAATTAATAGTTTCAGGTGTCTGTTTCCTCTTTTAGAGCCGAGCCATAATGCAACATTCGATGTGTTTTTAGGAAGTAGTTTTCAGGGTTTTTCTATTGGTCTTTGAGAGGGAAGTTTGGACCAGAGATCGATTCTCTTGTATGAAAAATAACAAGTGATTGTTAGAGTCTGAGTCCTCTCTTCACTGCATTGCTCGATGGCTCTGTCTTCGTTTGCTAACGACGCCTCTATTGTGGGAGCTACATTACAAGGTAATGTTTCAAAATGAAGTAGTAAGGTTATTTGAATTGCTCAAGTTAAACCCTATGTTTTCTTTGTTTAACCTTTTAATGCTTTAAATGGAAGGTGTTACTTCGTCGAAGAGTTACGAAGTTTGAAGCTCGGTGGAAGAATGCTGCTCGACCACCCGGCAAGCCTCGGTGGTTCTTTCCCACGTAGGTTCTCCCGGCCCGGTGTGGCCGATGCTTGATGTTTGACGAGTGTTTGGGTAATTGGTTCCTGGCAAAGTTTTTGGCCAGTGTTAAGTTTTGAGAGCCAAAAGACAAAGTGTCCATAGGATGAAATCCTTGGCTTGTCTTGTTACTCTGCTTTACAGTGTTTCACTGTAATTTTTGTTGAAAAAGTAAACTTGCTTAAGATTTAATTGCTAAAGGGATGGACCCTCCGTCATTTTAATGGGAATACAGTGTTTAAGAAAACTTAAAATAGTTTCTGTGCACTATCTAAGTTTATTTAAACCGATGTTTGAGTGAATAATACAGTGTTTGATAAAAAGTCGAGAGCCATGGGATAACTTGTTTCACAAAAGATAAACTCTATGTTCATAATGTTTAAGTTAAATTTTGTATGGTCATGAGACTCAGTTTTTTTGGTAGTAATAATACCCTTGACTGAGTTTGTCTTGTACAAAAAGATAGATATCGTAATGTAAAAGTTGAACTATAGAATACGTTTGGTTTTGGAAATTTGAAGTAAGGATTTCATGTTTACGTTTTTAAGTGCTTGGCCTTAAACTGGCTGTATGATAGTCTTAGAGTTTTTAAATCGAAAAACTCTAAACGTCTGCAAACTTTGATATTGTTGAAATCAGTCTTGTAAATTCTTTTGCAGAACGATAAATGTTTTCTATAGAAGATAATCAGTATCTAGGGATTCAAAAGAAGATAATACATTGTGATCCTTAAAATGAAAGACATTCTTACTGCAAGAATTTAGAATACATGGAAGAGTTAAATTCAATTAAATAAAATGCTGCGTAATAATATAGAAGACTATAGCATTGAAATATCATAGATATTCTAAGTTGGTATTATAGTTATTTTTCAAAAAGCCTAAGTACCGTAAGGAGAGAAAATGAAAAGTGTTGCGAGACTGTGATAAATGTTTTTTCTTGTAGTCTTTTACAGTTTTTGAGTGAAATGATAATAAAACGCATAGTATGTGTATTTCGAAATGAAGTAGATGAAAGAAAAATATTAAAATGCCTGTATTATGAAATGTTATTTTCTATCCTGCATCTTTTAATTATTCTATTTAATTCTCCACCTCCTGTACTAGAGTACGACATCTATGATGTGTTGAGAAATACAGGAAAGTAATTTATTTATTCAAAAATAGAACTATTCTAACCTATCCTAACTTAATAGAATATACAGTTCAGCTAAACAATTTAGTCAATAAGTGTTCATTATCAAACTAGGAAAAAGGGTTAGAGGTTAAATAAAACAATTCCTTTCATTCAACTGAAAATAAAAAAGACAGAACAGTAGAACCTGATGAATGTAGGAGAAACAAACAACCCAAGGAGCCTGTTCCACCCAACTTACTCCTGAAGACATCCAAATTACTTACCTTAGGACCCCCCTAGCCTGTTCACTGAACCACTAGGAAGAAGAATCTGTAGAAGCTTTATGTAATGCCTCCATTGGCATTATAAATTTTAATCTAACTAAACATAGATTGTGTGTCTAAGAAGCATATAATCAACTTGTAATCATAACAACATATAAAGGACATATGAGCATTTTTCAATAGCATCAAATAACTCTAGAATTTTTAAAACTTCATTGGTGATTCACACAACATAAATTAACATCATAAATCATGTAGCAACAACATCATATGATAATTTTACAACAACATATAACAATTTAAAATCACAAGAAAAATACCTCGTTATAAGAATGGTGACGGAGTCCAAACTGATCAAGCTTCCTTCTTCATCTCGAGTTGCTTCTATCTTCATTTCCCAAAGCGGGACCACGGTTTTACCTCCCAGCCAACTAGGGGCCTAGCCGGCTCCCTAGCCCCAGGAAACCATTGAACGGTCCCATCCAAATGGCCTCTTGGCCCTCCGTGCCCGAGACCCCCAGAGAACAGAACAGTGATGCACCAGTACGCTATGTATCAAATCTTCCAAGAGTTCGCAAACTCTTCCAACTCTTCAAGACTTCTCATACCCCAAAATACCCAAAATTCTCCATCCTAGAATGCTCTCACCAAAATCATCTTCAAGAGAAAAAGAACCTCCCTCCTTCCACTCTCAAGTCTCATATTTATATCCAAAAATCCTCATCCATCAATAAATTCCCATAACTAATAGTCATCAATCAATAAATTCATTTTCTCCAAATAAATAGAAATTTGATTTAAATAATTAAAATATTAATAAACATGGATGCAAAGTCTCACTTGTCATGCTTCCATATTAATGCAACTATGACAACCAATTTCTAAAACTTTGTGCAAATCCTATCTATCCATTTATTTATATTATCCTTTCATTCATAAGTCAAATAAGATATTTTCATATACTATATTATATTATGACATATTTTATGTTATATGTATATAACTATATATGTTATTTAATAATCCAATCAATTTATATAAATTCAAATCATTTTAAACAAGTCAACAAACTCATACTCTCAACACACAAGTAATGCTTTCATGAATTCGTCAACCAAGTTACTAATAGATAATATAATCATATTAATTTACTCATTGATCGACCAATCATAGTAATGTAATCACGAATTGACGTATGCATGGCCAGTGCACACGTCTTAAGCATGCATACTAATAATCACATTTAATGCTCCTAATAAATCATTATTACATCCTCACAAACAACATATAGAGAAACAATTAAACACTGCATCATTCATACAGAAACAATAAGACAAAATTAGATAAACATAATGGTGAAATCAAACATATAATCATGATGGTTAATAACAATCAAGAACACCATCCAATCCATCATTGGTACCATCCATCACATCAGTAATCCAGCCCCCTAATCACCACTACTTTCATCTCCTGACCTCACCATCCCGTCCTCTGCTGCAATATACTATGGCGTCGACTGCACGACCTAACCACATATAGGACCAAGCTTCCCCAGTAGGCATCCGCTAGTCGTCATCACACGTCTAGGGGAGTGCGCTACACAAACCTCCCACGAATCCAGGTTTCGGGGGATAAACGGTGGGAAATTCCTCCACCCCCCCTAATAGTACTAGGGTCAACACCCTACATCAACCATACTATGCCATCACTGTTCTAAGAGGTCCCGTCATTGAAAAACCACTTTGGGAAAGTCACAATTCCTGTCAAAACTCACACTCACCCACAAGTCATAGAAATATTGGAATTCACAATTAAATAGCATGAAATTGGATAGAACATCATTATACTCATGATGTTCAAGACATCTCGTGGCCCTTGGTAATATAGGAATCCGCCTATCTTATAGCCAATTAACATGTGGAATAGTTCATCATTAACATGAAACATATATTAAGCCATACCCAACTCTTTCAAGTGTTAATCCATTTCTCTAATACAACATTTACAAATAATCATGTAAGTACTTTTGCAAACAACTAAATCAGCCTTCCTCATATGGATATCCTATATTCAATTTTGAATGTTCAATTGAAATAACATATTTATTGTCATTAATAAATTAAAACATTGTATTCCATTTACTGTCCACACATAGGGAGTCCATCTATTCACATAACAATAGTCTTACTCAACTTAGATGAGTCTAACATATAATAAAACAAATGAAAATGTTAAGCTAATTCAGATTAGAGTTTTAATTACTAAGTGTGCAAATATGGGGCATTACATACACCCACCCTTCAAGAAACTTCGTCCCGAAGTTATGGTCATTCACAATTTTAAGAAAAATTTCGATACCATATCTCTATTCCTTCCGACTAAAATACCTTAGCCATGCTAGTCCCATGAGACCTTCACATGATCAACATGTCATTATTATATAGTTTTACATCTTCCATCACATAGGGTGTGTTATCAAGTTACGCTTTACATGTTTATATACACAATTTATCTAACTTCGTCAAGGTTTATCAATTCATTTAGTCCTAGTTAGTTAACATATAATCATAATCTGTTGTTGTTTTCTATATCAGAGTTCATAAGAATACCTTGTCTCCCCTATCACATTTCCTTAGGTTCAAGGTGTATTTTTTATGACTAATTTATTGATTCTTAGCTTCATTGAATTTTTTCTAATAAACACCATTTACTTCCTCATTAATAATTTTAATGATATCCAAATTTCCACGGTATTTTAATGAATTACTATATAATAACTTAGTAGTGCTATATCTATCTTCCAAGTACACTTTATCAATTAACATTGGCGAAAGGACATCTCTTACATGTGAGTCTCACGTTATCGACAAAATACTTATGATTTCAATTTTAAAGCATAGATCGTTTCCAACCTTATAGTTTTTAACTAATTTATCTAATAGTGTGATCAAATCATGAACATCATGAATCTCCACCTACATATATACATAGGTACATCATATAGCTATAGGTTATATGACAAGGCTTCCACATTATCAACGATACCTTAGTCTATTTTCACAATGTGAAGGGAGCTTCTTTACTTAATGCAATTGATTGGATATGTATACCCACCATGATGCATATGACTTATAAATGCTATACATACTCGTCCTACTTACTTATTCAATGTTTTGGGTAAAATACACATGTTCCCACATAACTAACCTCCTTATACCTTGACGTGGGAAAAATAAATTTTCTATCAAGCCCAAGGCATTGCTCGAATATGATCCCCATAGGAAGTTAATCTTCGTCTACTCGTAACTTGGTTAATGCAAGACATGTTCCCTTTATGACCCCCTCTCCTAATTCTGATTTCATTCGTGAGTCAACTATCCATGACCTTATCCCATTATTTCAAGTCTTATTAATTATAGTCAATTTATTCTTTAATTTTAATTATCACTACGTCTTGATTGGGGTTATATGTTCACCACCCATCAAGGGATTGGCATGCCACAATTTCCTTCAACTAGGAATATTTACTAAAATTTTATTAATTATTGTCTAAGAATATATATATGCTTATTGGTTTCATAGTCATTACTATTGACCTCGTTTACTTATTACCTGATATGATTAGATCCAAACATGGTCAATGTGAGATCTAGGGTCTTCTTTGTCGTAGATAATGAAGAGAATGCCCCTTATCAACAAGAGTATTACACGACGCATAAATGTTCAAGAATCTATTTCTTATAGGGGTTCATTACTATGATCTATAAATCCCTACTATAATTACTAAGCCATCCCAATTTTGCTTTACTATTTTATTATACTTTTCCAATGAATATCATATTATTTGTTGTTTGACAATCAAATCTTAATGGTACTATCTCTTTTGACTTTTTCCATGAATTCCTTTTTGGCTCTTCAAATTTTCAATTGTATATATATATATATATATATATATATATATATATTTCAATTTTAGAATCATTGACTTAATACTTACATTGTATTAATATATTTACCTTAGTCATTGACTAGAAATAGTTTAGTACAAATTTTCTTAATTTTGGAAACACTGTTATTTAATTATGAGTTGTAATTCAATTACACGAGCATATATCCATTCCTAAATGTAGATCTGTTCGGCCTACATGCATCCATCAAGGGTCTAAGATTACACCAATACCTTCTCACATAGATCTACAACCATGACCTCTTTACACTTCTACACTATGTAGACCAAAACTCTTAATTACAAGGAATGTTCAAATATTTAAACCTTGAGATTATAAATATTTGATTCCTAAGACATTTTGTTTATTGGGGCAACCCAACATTTATGCTTAATATTGTTTTTACATAGCTACTATTTATAGGCAAAGGTTCATGGTTTGAATAGTTTACGACAAATTAAAAAAAAAAATCAAATATTTGTAATGCAATATGGATTTCTCTCACCTATAACATCGTATTCGCCTACAACATTATGGTAGATCCCACACCTTTTATCTATTAGAGTATGTATAGACTTGTTCATTGAAGAAGCTAAAATGCATGATTCATGAAACTTCTTCAATATATTCAAACACTACATTTTGTTTTAGGTTTTCAATATAGGGATATCATTTATTAGTTGAACCAACGATCATTTATTAGTTGAGCCAACAATTTAACCCTTCAATACTACTAACCTAAAGACTAAAATATTATAATTGATACAATTATTATACCTTTATAAACGATGGTCATGATTACTAATGTGTAGCTCTTTCTTTCTTTTTTTTTTTTTTTTTTTTTGCCCACTCTTTTTTTTTTTTTCTAATATATTTTTTTTTTCTCAAAATGACATTTAAATGTCATCCTAATCTCATTGTCATAACATTTAAATATAATAAAATATATACTTGTATAACAAATTCAATAATCTATTAATAAATGTTATGGATTAAATATATAAATTTGTTAATAAATATTGTTGGAAAGTTCTTTTGGCGTTTAAAGGCTAAAAGACCAGATAAAAAGAATTCATTTCAGTAAAATGTAATTATGCAATTTTCTCTATATAAACAATATATATGTATATAATGTAATTCTATTTATCTAGATAATTGGTTATTTCTTTTCATCTAATTAATTTATCTTCATATAAATGATTAGTTTTATCCTTTTTTTATATACTAATCCTCTTTACAGACTCCATTTTTTTTTTTTTTTTAAATTTAATATCATCTATTAAAAAAAATTTAATGATATATTTAACCCCTCTCTCTCTATATATATTCAACTACAAAATTTAAACATTGTCATATCTCAAAGTATTTTCAAATAATAACAATAACACATTCTTGAATCAAAGGTAACAAAATGATGAAGAACCTGTACATAGTTCAATGTTTTTGTATGTGGTAAAACATCTTTCAATCAAGACATCTTTCAATTTATTAATCATACCTCCTTCACAAATATTTCCAACCACATATGGCTCGTTTTATGACACTACTCCACATTATTTTCATTCTACGGTTGTGAGCTAATTTATGTATTAATTCGTGAATTTATTTATTTATTTATTTTTGTGCGTGTTTATAATATTAGGCAAAAGCTATACATTCAGGAAAAGATATAGTGGCTATGCCCCTTGACTTAAATGTAATTGTCACCCTACACTGAGGTATACCCTTCTTCCTCAAAATCCTAGGGTCCTATTAATATCATTACAAGTCTTTGGAGCAAGAATGAGTAATTAAGTACATTAGGATCCAAAGTACATAAAAAAAAAATCATAATGTCATTATTTAAATCCTTTCTATCCTTTATATATATATATATATATAGTGTGCACCACCGCATTAACATTATTGAACAATATGTGAACACAACACTATGGCAACGCTGCCAAATGAAATACAATAAGCAATAAAAATAAAGGGTTGCACTTAGATGGGTAAGGTCCTGTCTTTGAAAGACAACACCACATAGAGAAGAGCCCAATTGTCTTAATATGATAGTTGTGTCGCGTGTTGGTTGTAATTGAATAATGCACTTCTCATTGCTTCTCAAAATCAAAGATCAAATAATAAATGTTGAGACACGCTCTTCCATTTAGAAAACCACCGACTAGTCAGGCTCTTGTCCCTAGAAACTAATAACTCAATCCAGCTACCGTAAGAGATCACTGACTTGACGTGAGAGATATATATGTTCTATGTACGAGATATGGATATGGACTGTGTCAAGGATATGACCATAATCATAGAGAATTTAATACAGCATTTAAAATTTGAAATTTGGCATGCGCAATCAACACCAGCTTGGGATGATAAGTATTATATATACATGTTAATTTTTTTGTATTTTGAATAATTTTGGGAGCATAATTTATATCTTTTGTAAAAATTTGATAATTTTTGTTTATGACACGACATATTATCATATTTTGCATGATGGGATACCAAATTTTGTATGAAGTATATTTTATAAAGGTAGTCAGCACTAATATGATGGATTTCTCATTAAATAATATGAAGTGTTTCTTATTAACTAATATGATGGATTTCTTATTATATTACTCCATAAATGATGGGTTTAATGATATAGAGTATTAGCTATTCACCATGTCTCAATATCATGAAAATGGTGAAGTTGACGTTAACGAAGGACATCGTCCGGTTGAAGATGGATGGCCAGAAGCAAGTTGACGTGTAGCCTTGGAAAACACAATTGAATTACAACATAATGGAGCGGCTCGATGACCCACGCCAAAATAACTTTTATGTGCAGGAAATTGCAGCAGCACGAGGAGGGTCAAGTGGGGCACCTGTGATTGATATTCATGGACAGGCAGTTGGATTGCGTGTTGTTGGCCTAGTTCTCTAAAAAATTCTCCTACCGGACCTCGGGAAAAGCACATGCCCCGTGGTTTTCATTTATGATGCTGGTATCTATATTGATGTTGATGGGATGAAAAGCAAGAATCCTGAGAATTTAATAATAAGTTTCTGCAGCATGAGTGGGATACACTCCAAAATATCCCATCAATACACGCATCAACTCATCAATCCAATAGATACTATTTAATAAGCAAACTTAGGTCTAAAGAAACTAGCTACGAGTTCCCCTATCGCACTAAATCATTCCCCCGGGTAAAGCTTCAGGGTAAACAAGGACACATAGCCATGGTTATATCTATCACGAGCTTCTCTTAGTATTGTTCATAAGTGCTGCGTCAGTCTTATCTCTTCCAATTGTGCCCTGGTTCAAGGGAAACTACTTTCTCTACGTTTTAGCGCTTTTTTTTTTTTAATATCGGTCAATCGCAAGAGATGAGCATAACCCACACCTAATCCAAATAATAAAAAAAACTAAATCCACTTACACTGTTGAGTTTTCTGGTTTTCCATTCCATTTAAACCATCATGTGCGGCGTGCCTGTACTGTAGCTATTGTATTTACGGTAAGAAGATTTTTTTTTGCTTCTTGCCGGTACAAAAACCTCTGAAGATGCAGGTCCGGGCCGGGCGGCCCATAAATATTTGAATTTATTTCATTGAGTTCTTGGACTTAGTGAATGCAATTTAAACCAATTTGTCAAACGTGTTCATCCAGCATTTATATGATTTGATGGTAACATCAATCGTTGCATTGCAGCTACAGCAGTTCACCTTAATGCTTTTATTTCTTTTACAGTCGGTTTCATTCTGGATAATCATTACTGGTCCATAATTCATTTGTGCACATAACCCAAATCGTTAATGACCACTCAAGCTCGTGAATTCCCTGCAGTCAATTGAACTTGTTCCACTTGATGTGGCAATCTCAGAACTCACCTCCCATATCTCCAGGAACAACCATCTAAGAATTGGGTTGAAGATCTAAGTGAAAGCGTTAAAAAGCTATAACCTGGTGGTGTTGAAGGCCCTGAGGTCAAAGGAGCAAAGGAAGTTAAAAGTGATATCTTGTGCGTTGGGAGTATCTACCCACAAAATTTGAAGTTTGACGAGATATGATATTAATAATCAACTGCTCTAGGGTGATCTTCTCTGCAAAGGTGACCAACAATCCTCGAAGCAGATAGAGTGCCCATTCCTCATTCTTACAAGAAATCCAAGAACAGGCAGTACTCGAAGAAGGTAGACACGACATTGATTCCAACCACTCACCCGCCCAAATGTCATGTGTTGCTTTATGACATCTTGCAAAGATGTTTCCCATAAATCGACTAGTCCAGACTTCTAAACATTATATATATATAAAAAAAATCTTCACCCCTATTGGTATTTTCCCAACTTGGTCAGGAAGATTGATCCTACTGCACAGGAACAACATTACAGTGCTTAAAAACTAGAAGTAGGCAAGCCAGGCACATCACCTTCTATATACAGTGAACATCGCTCGATATTGCTAAAACTAGAAGAACCCTCCCACCTCATCCATGGGAAAATCGTCAATCCAATCCTCAACACTACTTTGAGCTTTGTACTTCCTCAGTTGTTATTTGTTATCAACTTTTGAGACTGAATATGGTCCCTAGTGATTCCATTGTGCTGAGGGATTAATTTCTGGAGTGAGCGGTACTGAAGGCAAACACTCTCACCAGTATCAAGTACTCAAAGTACGTACCATCCATTCAGGCAATGAGACGTTACATATGCCTCCCTGCCAATAAATTTTTCAGGTGTACGCTTGTTCCCCTTAATCATAACTTTCTCATTAATAGCAAATGGATACTGAACTCCCTTTGATTGCCGAGAAACATCCCTGTCCATGAAGAACCCCACATGATCTCCTTAACTTTCTTATTAACTTTTCATTCTATCTCCATGGTCTCCTGCTTCCTTCCTACGTTTTTGCATCGTTGTATTATGTAATTGAAGGATTTAAAGTGTCCAAAATGTGATATTTATGCCAGGAAGGAATGGCGTCTAAGCATATTTCCTAAAAATAATTCACTCGACAACTTCCTCAATCTCCTAGGAGGTGATAACGATATGCCATCGTTATAATGATAACACTGCTACTATGCCGCCAAGTTGGTTAAGGTCACCATAGGGGGAAAGTTATCCGCATACAAAATATGGATGATGGCAGCTTTTTTTTTTACTGTAAAGGTCAGTGATATAGAGACTACTGGGCCTGAGATACAGCAGGAGGTAGATGTAAAGGTTAGTGATATAGAGACTACTGGGCCTGAGATACAGCAGGAGGTAGATGTTCTTAGGAGATTGAATCATCCAAACATTGTGAGTTACCTGGGTAGCTCTGTTAAGGATGGTCATGTAAATAAAATTCACAAGTGGCAGGAGTGGAAGATGTTCTCAAGGGAAAGGCTTCAGAGCTTAAACATCCATTCTTCCAGATGGCCATGTAGAATCTTCCTCTTCAAACTTGTGAGAAAATCGAAAAGAGTCAGCACTGAGACTCGACGGCATCGGATTCTGCATAATAGTGATAGTTTGCATCGCTTCCTCCAAATTATCAGCCCCTAATGTTTGAATCACCTTTTCACTCTCGACCAGTCCCATTCCGGTCGGCGAGAGGAGCTCCTGCGAAAGAGTAGAACTCTTTGAAGGATTCCCCATTGGAAGCGGTGAGATCCTCGCTGACTTCCTTCGATTACGATGGCTCGAGTGATGATATTCATTATCGGCATGCTCCCCGTTATGTAAATTCCTAGGGGAGAGGAGAACGTGGCTTCCATTTTGGGCCAAATACAACGACTCCTTCGAAGATTTTGGCTCTTTCTTGTTGAGATGGAAGTAAGTTTTCAGAAATATCATCTCAGATCAGTTTAGACTAACAAAACCCTAATCTAATCTAATCTACAGACAGCCTAAACAAACCCTTAAACTCCCTCCCTCAAAACCCCAAATTAAAAGCCACCCACTAAATCTAATCTTCCATAAGCACAGTCCAATTTTGCTGACTCCGAATCACCAGAGATGTTAGCACCCCAAAATTGAAATGTTTACCATGATCCTCATTCCATAACGTGGCAAAACATAACATGATGCAACGAAGCACGAAGTTTCGACCTCTTGAGGAAAATAAGAGTCCGAAACTAGAGTGAGAATTGTTGTTTCCTGCCAGTTTCCAAAGCTCTTACTCTCATCCTCATCCTCCTTCCGTGAGATTAACGTTATTTGTTTGAACTTTTTTTTTTTTTGTTCAAATAAATTCCAGTTTTGTTTTCTGCTAAATTCAAATAAATTTCAGTTCTGTTTTCTGCTCAATTTTGTCCAAACTAACCTATGTTTTATATCTTATACATTTTCTTCACTAATTTCCAGTAGACCCATAAGGCTCTACTATTCAAACTTCGCTCTGATACCATGTGTAATGCCTCCATTGGCATTATAAATTTTAATCTAACTAAACATAGATTGTGTGTCTAAGAAGCATATAATCAACTTGTAATCATAACAACATATAAAGGACATATGAGCATTTTTCAATAGCATCAAATAACTTTAGAATTTTTAAAACTTCATTGGTGATTCACACAACATAAATTAACATCATAAATCATGTAGCAACGGCATCATATGATAATTTTACAACAACATATAACAATTTAAAATCACAAGAAAAATACCTCGTTATAAAAATGGTGACGGAGTCCAAACTGAGCAAGCTTCCTTCTTCATCTCGAGTTGCTTCTATCTTCATTTCCCAAAGCGGGACCACGGTTTTACCTCCCAGCCAACTAGGGGCCTAGCCGGCTCCCTAGCCCCAGGAAACCATTGAACGGTCCCATCCAAATGGCCTCCTAGCCCTCCGTGCCCGAGACCCCTAGAGAACAGAACAGTGATGCACCAGTAGGCTATGTATCAAATCTTCCAAGAGTTCTCAAACTCTTCCAACTCTTCAAGACTTCTTGAATACCCCAAAATACCAAAAATTCTCCATCCTAGAATGCTCTCACCAAAATAATCTTCAAGAGAAAAAGAACTTCCCTCCTTCCACTCTCAAGTCTCATATTTATATCCAAAAATCCTCATCCATCAATAAATTCCCATAACTAATAGTCATCAATCAATAAATTCATTTTCTCCAAATAAATAGAAATTTGATTTAAATAATTAAAATATTAATAAACATGGATGCAAAGTCTCACTTGTCATGCTTCCATATTAATGCAACTATGACAACCAATTTCTAAAACTTTGTGCAAATCCTATCTATCCATTTATTTATATTATCCTTTCATTCATAAGTCAAATAAGATATTTTCATATACTATATTATATTATGACATATTTTATGTTATATGTATATAACTATATATGTTATTTAATAATCCAATCAATTTATATAAATCTAAATCATTTTAAACAAGTCAACAAACTCATACTCTCAACACACAAGTAATGTTTTCATCAATTCGTCAACCAAGTTACTAATAGATAATATAATCATATTAATTTACTCATTGATCGACCAATCATAGTAATGTAATCACGAATTGACGTATGCATGGCCAGTGCACATTTCTTAAGCGTGCGTACTAATAATCACATTTAATGCTCCTAATAAATCATTATTACATCCTCACAAACAACATATAGAGAAACAATTAAACACTGCATCATTCATCATTCATAATCATTCATACAGAAACAATAAGACAAAATTAGATAAACATAATGGTGAAATCAAACATATAATCATGATGGTTAATAACAATCAAGAACACCATCCAATCCATCATTGGTACCATCCATCACATCAGTAATCCAGCCCCCTAATCACCACTACTTCCATCTCCTGACCTCACCATCCCGTCCTCTGTTGCAATATACTGTGGCGTCGACTGCACAACCTAACCACATATAGAACCCGTAAGCGGAAGTGTCGATTGACCACATCGACCAAGCTTCCCCAACATGCATCCGCTAGTCATCATCACACGTCTAGGGGAGTGCGCTACACAAACCTACCACGACTCCATGTTTCGGGGGATAAACGGTGGGAAATTCCTCCACCCTCCCTAATAGTACTAGGGTCAACACCCTACATCAACCATACTGTGCCATCCCTGTTCTAAGGGGTCCCGTCATTGAAAAACCACTTTGGGAAAGTCACAATTCCTGTCAAAACTCACACTCACCCACAAGTCATAGAAATATTGGAATTCACAATTAAATAGCATGAAATTGGATATAACATCATTATACTCATGATGTTCAAGACATCTCGTGGCCCTTGGTAATATAGGAATCCGCCTATCTTATAGCCAATTAACATGTGGAATAGTTCATCATTAACATGAAACATATATTAAGCCATACCCAACTCTTTCAAGTGTTAATCCATTTCTCTAATACAACATTTACAAATAATCATGTAAGTACTTTTGCAAACAACTAAATCAGCCTTCCTCATATGGATATCCTATATTCAATTTTGAATGTTCAATTGAAATAACATATTTATTGTCATTAATAAATTAAAACATTATATTCCATTTACTGTCCACACATAGAGAGTCCATCTATTCACATAACAATAGTCTTACTCAACTTAGATGAGTCTAACATATAATAAAACAAATGAAAATGTTAAGCTAATTCACATTAGAGTTTTAATTACTAAGTGTGCAAATATGGGGCATTACACTTTAGGTCATCAATTTGCAGCAACAATGTAGACCATTCAGTCATATAGACTTAGCAGTCAAAGAGACCTACACCAGCACCTCTGGTTTCCTTCTCAAAATCAATTCAACAGATTCACAATGCATTTCCACTTAGCCTCCCTATTTGAATCTCTCAGTGATCACCTGATACACTTGGGGAATTATTTCTGCAGAAAAATACCTATGGAGCTCCCTGCTCAATTCAAATTGCCTTCTCTAGGCTTCCTAGGCCTCTTTTGTGGTTAACCTGGTCATTAATGAGCTAACAGCTCTGTTCCACCCACCTGGGGGATAATGCCACAATTTTAGGGGTAGTTGTCCCATAACCAAAAACTAGTGGTGGAGTGCAAATGCTGAGACTTTTCCCATGCCTTCTAACAGCTTCCATTCCTATTAGTGGGTCAATTAACACTCATTCAACAGTTCCCTTGGTGTTTGTCTCATGTTTTAATTTATTAAATAATAATAATATGCCATTACATTCATCCTTGACCAGATTTCGTCTTAATTACAAAACTTTGTAATTATAATTTAACATAATGTTTTTGCAATAAAATAAATAGTCTCAAAATTTGGGTAGGTGACATATACCCCCCCTTAAGTCTCAACATCATCCTTGATGTTGTCTATTCATTTTCTGAGTGTTCCTAAAGCAGAGCTGGGTATGCTACCTGTATATTACTCTCCAACTCCCAGGTTGCTATTCTGGGCTAAGGTGCTTCCATTACACCTTTACCTGCCCAATGGTGCGATTTCAGAATAGAGTTTCCCTCCTTTAGAGGATACAATCCGGTTCCACCTAAAAATCGTCGTCTTGTTCCACTTGTACATCATTCCAATTTATAACATGAGTATCATCGTCTACACATTTCTTTAAAATTGAGTTATGAAAAACATTATGTATTCTTATATTTGGTGGCAAAGCTAGTTGGTATGCCACGGGTCTAACCCTTGACAAAATTTCGAAAGGACCACAATACCTGGGTGCTAGCTTGGTACAGCTTCCCAATTTTAATGAGCTCTTCTTCGGTCTTACCTTAATGAAAACATGCTCACCAACCTAGAACTCTTTATGATTCCTCTTAAGATATGCTTGACTCTTTTGCCTCTCTTAGGAAGCTTTAAGATTTCTTTGTACCTGTTTCACAGTTACTTCTATTTCCTTTAACAATTCAGCTCCTAAAATAACTCTATTAACTAGGTCATTCCAAGAAGCTAGTGTATTACATTTCCTACCATAAAGAATTTCAAAAGGGCTAAGCATGGTTGATGCATGGTAATGGTTGTTATATGCAAATTCTGCTAAATGCAAGTAGTCCTCCCACTTACCAAGAGGGTCCTTAACATACATCCTTAGCATGTCTTCCAATATCTAATTTACTCTTTCTGTCTGTCCATCCATTTGTGGATGAAATGTTGTGCTGTCCATCCATTTGTGGATGAAATGTTGTGCTGAAGTCTAAGGTTGTATTCAACCCTTTAAACAAAGATCTCCAGAAGTTCCATTTAAACTTAGAATCATGGTATGAAACTATCACTTTTGGTATTCCATGTAATCGAAAAATCTGTTTCATGAAAATTTCTGCAATATCTGAAGCCTTACAAGTAGTTTTTGTCGGTATAAAATGTGTTGCCTTGCTGAGTTTATCCACTACCACCATGATGGAATCATTTTGTTTTTTATTCCTGGGTAGTCCAGTAATAAAATCTATGCTTATGATCTCCCATTTCCAACTAGGTATAGGTAATGGATGTAACAGTCCAGTCAGATGCTGATGTTCAACCTTTACTCTTTGACAGTCAATGCATTTAGCTATATATTATGCTACTTCATCCTTCATCCTGGGCCAATAATAATCTTTCCGTAGCATAGTTATGGTTTTCTGATAACCTGGATGACCAACATAATGAATTTTGTGCATTTAATATAAAATCATAATTTTTATCTTTGGTACGTTGGGCACATATAATATGTTCTTGTACAATAGCAATCCATTTTCTTTTAACCTGAAATCTGCCATAGAATTTTCAGAATTACTTTCTGCTGTCTTTTCATTTAAATTTCTATACTCTTCATCAGTTTTAATCTTTTCGAAAATCTGATTTTCTAAATCTGTTGTGTATGTACTGATGGCTGAAATAAAATTTAACTTTGCATTATGACTTAAAGCATCAGCAACCTTGTTCTCTTTACCATTTATATGTGGAATTTCAAAATCATATTCACTTAGAAAGGTTATCCATCTAGCTTGTCTAGCATTCAAGTTCGTTTGATCTAGTAAATACTTCAGCCCCATGTTATCTGTCATCAAAGTAAATTTTTTGCCAATAAGATGGTGATGCCACATTTTAAAGGTGTGTATTACAGCTAATAATTTCAGATCATATGTAGAATAATTTTTCTCATGTATTTTCAGCTTTCGAGACTCATATGCAACATCATGTCCCTCTTGTGTTAGGACTCTACCGAGTCCATCATTACATGTGTCGGTGCACACTATAAAATCTTTATTAGGATCTACAATTCTCAAAATAGGTGTTGTAGTTAGTAATTCCTTCAACTTCTTAAAACTGTATGCACACTTTTGATCCCATACAAACTTCTTCCCTTTCTTCTGTAAGGAGGTTATGCGGTTTGCAATCTTTGAAAAACCTTCTATAAATTTTCTATAATATCTTGTAATCCCCATAAATGATCGTACGTCCAACACATCCTTAGGAACCAACCATTCATTAATGGATTTTATCTTATCGGGATCAACTGAAATTCCTTCCTTAGATATTATGTGACCTAAATACTGAATCTTATCCTATAAAAGTCACACTTACTAAACTTAGCATATAACTGATGATCTCTCAGAACTTGTAAAATAATATGCAAGTGTTCGTCATGTTCTTCATTACTTTTAGAATATACTAGAATGTCATCTATGAATACAATGATGAACTTATCCAATTACTTATGCATAATATTATTCATTAAGCACATAAATATTGTCGGGGCATTAGTCAACCCAAATGGCATGACCATGAACTCATAATGTCCATAACGAGTTCTAAAGGATGTTTTAAAAATATCCTCATCCTTCACATGAACTTGATGATATCCTGACCTTAAATCAATCTTCAAAAATATCGTTGCTCCACGTAGTTGATGAAATAGATCAGCGATGCCGGGAAACGGATATAGATTCTTGATTGTCATCTTGTTCGGTTGGTGATAATCTATGCAAAGCCTTAAAGTGCCATCCTTCTTCTTAACAAAAATAACAGGTGCTCCCCAAGGAGACATGCTGGGTCGTATATAATTTTTATCAATCAGTTTCTTCAACTGTGATTTTAACTCATTTAATTCCAATATGTTCATCCTATATGGAGCTTTGGATTTCGGTACCGCATCCGGTATCATCTCAATGGTAAAATCTAGATCCCTCTTCGGGGGTAGTCCTGGAATCTCTTCTAGAAAAACATCCAGGAATTCTTTTAGGACACATATATCTTCTAGTTTCAGTTTGTCCTCTTTTGTAATTGACTCCTCATGTATTACATTCACTGCAAACATTTTACATCCTTTTCTAACTACGCTTTTTACTTGCATAGCTAACATCTGTCTAAGTGATGTCTTTCCGGGAATACCCTTCAGTTCTACTGTTTCTCCTTCATCATTTAGACAGGTAAAATTTTTCTCATAACAATTCAAAATAACATGATGTGCTTCTAACTAGTCCATTCCAATTATGATGTCATAGGATCCTAAAGGTAAAACATTTAGCTTGGTTCATGTCTTTAACTGATTCATAGATAAAACACAACTTTCAACAAAATCAAACACTTTTCTTTTTGTTCCTGTTGCTAGTCTAACTAACCAAGATTTATTAAATTTTTCTGTTTTCAGATTAAAATTTTCTACAATATTTGGAGATATATAACTCAGGCTAGCACCTGGATCAATCAAAATAAAAACAAGGTGGTTTTGTAGCATACCTTCAATCTCTACCATAGAGAATTGATGCTCCACTTGCCTATTGTCTAGAGCTGCATTAATTCCGGGCATCTCTTTTGTCAAGTCTACCACAGTAGGTTCAGCTTGTATGGAGTGAATATTATTGGTTGTCCGCTTCCTATTGGGACAGTTTGAAGCATAATGAGGACCTTGACACTCAAAACATTTTATAGGTATCCTCTAGTCATTAGTTCTGGTAAAATTGGGTGTATTCCTAGGAGCTGTAAAATTCTGCAGTTGATTATTTATGGGACTGTTTACTTGGTAATTTCGATTTGGAAAGTTTTTCTTTTGAAAACCAGAATTTCCATTGAATCTGAAATTCTTCTTCTTCAGCTCAAAGTTGTTGGGTTTGTTATTTTTCAAGTTAAATATCCCTTCTCTTTTCTAGATCTGTTCATAGCAGAAAGTTGCTTTCCTCATGGCTTCTTCTAAGGTCTTTGGATTGTCATACTCTATTCTGTCCTTGATGTTGAAAGGCAGACAACTCATAAACCTCTGAATCTTTGGTTTCTCCTCCACAAGGTATGGTACATACCTTAGCAAGTTCATTAATTTACTATTCAACTCTTTCATGTTCATGGTTCCTAGTCTTAAATCATAAAATTCCTTGGACTTTTCTTCTTAATATTGTTCAGATAGGAACTTCTTCTTGAAGTACCATTTAAAAGTGCTCCAATTCACATCCTTGTCCTTGATTCCCTTCACTCTTTTGATGTCCTTCCACCAAATGTCTTCCTTCCTGATTAGGTTTTATATGGCCATCTTTGCTTTCAATGATTCTGAATAATCATAAATTTGAAAGTATTTCTTCATGTCGGACAACCATGCTTCAGCTGTTTCTCCTTTCTCAGTTTCACCATTGAAGGCTGGGGGTTTGATCTTCTTGAACTCCCCAGAAATCTGCTCATACTGTTTATGGCTTTTTCTTTTTGGTTTGTAATCCCCTTCGCTGCTATCACTTCTATAATTACGTTTCTTTTTGCGTATCTCAATGGCAGCTCTTGATGATGTTGATCTGTTATTCTCATCATCAGTTTTCACTTTCTTATCCTTGTTCCCATGAGGTAAGTCTTCAATCTTGGAGGTATTTTAAACCCTTTTATCATGTTCATCACTTGGGCACTGATCGAATAGTACTTGGTTCAGTTCTTCTTGTGCCTTCATAATTCTCTCATTATCATGTTTAACAGATCTTATTTCTGGTTTCAACTCCTGAAATGCACGTAACAATTCCGATGAATTGTCATTCAATTCACCATGGACTTCTTATTCATAGTGTTGTCCAGTGCTATTGTTGGTATGACTGGTCAGTCGAAATCTATCCTCCATGTGTTCATCTGATCCTTCCATACCTGTAAATTAGAAAACAATTTTTTGTATAACAAAATAATTTAACTTAAATTAGTAAATATTTTTTCTATCATAAATTTTTTCTGTTGCGTGTTCTTTGGACCTTTTCAGGCCGAGAGTTAGAACATGAGCTCTGATACCACATGTAACATCCCGAAAATTCACAAAAAATTAAAAATTTTAAACTAGCATTAAATGTTGTACTTGCTAATGCGGAAATAAAATAAATGTTAATCCTTTTAACTAATAAAAAAATATGATGACGACACTTCATACTTCTTAACACAAAATATGACATTAGTTTTGCTTGTGTTAATTATAAATCTATATGTTGTATTTACATTTTCTTGTGATACAATCATCTAGACATAATACCGACAGTTTTCTTTTGGTTGATGACGAAGGGGTCCTACGGGGTACCCTGAAGTTTACTTAGCTATGTTAGCTAAAGCATTTGAACCTGTTTCTTTGCGCAAATATGTAGTTAAGAGTATTATGACAATTCAAGTGTTACAAGTAATTCTAATTATGTTTTCAATTAGCCGTCAATGCTTTACGATATCTCTAAGTACTTCCTTGCAAGAGAGTTATTAATGGTATGAATCTTTGTCCTATTTTTGTAAGTGTTACTTTGACCATACTTACACGACGCAGAAGTCGTAACTATTAATATCTACACTAGACTCTTTAGTGAATTGTCAAAGAAGAGATACTTACACTATGAATTCTCAATTACGTGCTAGATTACAATGTATAAGTGCTATTATGATCCTGTCATCATTTCTCCATTTTGCAAAGAGTGGTATTATCATGTATATTTACTACATGAATGTTTCAACTTATAAGTTGCTCTACACTATAAAAATGTGAGCCAATGATATTTAATTAATCTAGAACTTTTAAACATAACTATATATATTTTACTTTTCTCAATATATAATTACATGATGACGATACTATTGTACCAAAGAGTTGCTATAATGTAACTATCATAAATACGATGATATACTCTAATGTGACATTGTTAAATAAGCAATGTAAACATAATGTTGTGATGTATAATTTATGGAGTCCTAAACTATATACTAAGTATTGAATGCCTTCTATGAATGTAATCTACATAAACATGAAGTCATTTGGTAAACTATGCAACATATTAACTATGCATTCACTGATCAATACTTTTGGAATGTATTACAAAATTAGGTGTCGACTTTATACTTTGAATATGCAAAGAAAAGATATGCTGCAAACCCTAAACTGGTACTGAGATGTGATAATGACCGGGCAATGAATGTTTAGTGTGCTAGCATGTTTTCGTAACAGGTCTAGCATTAAATTCACTTGCCTACTGTGTTAAGTGGAATTTTTAGTGGGTTCCATTGTGGCTATGGTTTACGTGATAGTAATTCCAAATAATACCATTACACTAAGTTGTGCACTGCTTTGACACTTGGTCTATTGGGATGGCATCGTGGTGGATGTGATAATAAATATGGCATTCAAAGTGGTTGTTTCTCGATTCTCGACTTGCCTGGTTTGTAGGGCCCCTCCTTTAGGGTCTCCTTGAACTGAACCTGAAACTTTAACAACTTCATACAAACAAATTAGCCATCATAGTTATTGGAAAAATAAAATAAAAAGCGTGAATAACTTAACAAAAATAAGCAAAACCTTAACCTGTCAACGAGATCCGGCTGGTCCATTGTCGCCTTCGTCTTCCGTAGGATCCATCCAGCAAAGCTCGTTTAACCATAGGTGGAGCAACCGTTAGCTCCGCCACCCAACCATAGGCTCATGCTTTCAGTCGCATGGCCTCCCCCGAGCTTTGGGTCGTAGAGCTCACACAAGTATTTCAGAAATTCAGCTTGGGCTTCCCTTCCCACCAGGATTTCTAAGTCAAACCCTTAGATAGCAGCAAGTCTTTGAGGCATTCGAAAATTACGACAATCGTCCAAATTATGGGCCCTTTACCCATTCCCCAAGACTTCCTTATAAAGGAAAATCTCATGCGACACATGTCGCTTCATGCATAATTAAATATTTTTAATTAATTATTTAATTAAAACACTCACCCATCCAAGTGTCAGTTTCTCTAGGAAGTGCACCAACACCCCTAAGTTTGCTCCAGTTTGTCCCCCAGATATTTTAATTAACTCCTAGCTTTTAGTTGACTAGGTGTCTAATCTTAGGATTCTATTTTGCTCCTAAATAATGATTTCTATTATTTTAAATGCTCAACAAAAATAACTATTCATGTGCAAATGCCTAAATTATTTTTATGCATTTGCTAAGTAATAATCTAGAGTTATTCTCATAAGTTTTTATGTAGTTAAATTTAACAATCAAACTCACTAGGATCACGGTGTCGCCCCGTTGGGCTCCTAGTTCCTTAATTTTAATTCCCTGACATGGCACCACTCCTTCGGCTCCAGTCATCCATGGTTTCCATTCCTTGGCATGGTACCACATCGTTGGGTCCTTGCATCCATTCTTTCCGTTCTCGACAGGGTACCGCATCGTCGGGCCCTTCTGCCACCATCTTTCCGTTTTGACTTGCGGGAACTCTTGTAGGGATTTTAGGAATCGTTACCATCCATCCTCCGTCTACATGCTATCTAGGGACTAATGGCATTGAGGAGTGAGTCCGTTCTCATTGCACGCCCCCCAACTCGTACGTGACCAGATCCGTCGTGGCCCACCTCGTATGCCCTCACGCTTTCCTCTTGAGCAAGCGGATCAGTGCTTATCTGCTCAAGCGTGGTGTTCCATCGGAAGTCGACATCGTCGTCTCTCTCCATGTGTGTGATTTACTCGTACTCTACGACCCTTCATATTCCTTTGTGTGTCCGTTGGTGAACCGTTTCACCTGTCGCTACACACATTTCTCGCAAACGTAAATTAGTAGCACTGTCCCCAATAATCACAATTTGTTTTATAAATCTGTTGCTTCATTAAGCATCTATAATTTACTTAATCATTACTCATTCGTCTAATCACATAATCAATTGCACAGCTAGTCGTTTAAGCATCATTCATATGTACAATTTTCATATCAAAGTTAATCGTTAAACAACATGAAATTGTCCATTCACAATAACTACCCAAATGCACATATATCAATCAATCGTAATCATAAATATACTCAAAATAAAATCATAGGGTTATTTTATTAATGTTTCAAACAGTCAGGTGATTCAACAGGTGCCCTCAATGTCTATAGTAGTCTAGGGGCACTACATACACCCCTACTTAATTAGAACTTTGTCCCGAAGTTCAGAATAAAAATGGAAAGCTATGACACATCTCAGTTGCGTCCTCCCAAGTTGCAGAGCTAGGACTGTAACTGTCCTACTGCACTTTGACTTGATCAATCCAGGCTAATCATTAAGCAAGAACTAGCCAATCAATTATACCACTCCACACATATAATTTAATTCTTTAATTCATTTATCAATTATTGTCGTCATTCCCATCTTCAGGTTTTCCTCAATCATTTAAGACATAACAAGGCTCAAGAGACCATTATATCGAAGTTGTTCAGCTGGGTCACTCGACAGGTGCCCTTAAGGTCCATAGTCATTCTAGGGGCATTACATACACCCCCTCATAAATAGAACTTCATCCTGAAGTTAAATTTTGTTCTCATACTTCCGAAATTAGGCTTAAATTTTTGTTCTCGTTCTTTCGATGTTAAATTTCTATTCTCAACTTCATGTCATCGTATTCTATTTTTCTCCAACAATCATGGTCATAAGTGCTGGTGGTTCTAATCATTAGTTTTCTATTTCATGAGCATGGTTCCAATACCTCCTTAGAAACTCAATCATAATTTAGAGGAATGCAAATCCAATAATACCTTCATAATTATTAGTCCCAAATTAGATTTTCTATACCTTCCAGTCATCTATGAAGGTTTACAATGTCCATTTATCTACAAGCTGCATTACATCAATGGCCACCCAAAAGTTTATTCAACCATAATTCAGCATAACAAATCTAAGCAAGGATTCCCATCTAATTGGTTATCCTCCCTCCAAGACGAGAAGGTAAACATCATAAGATATACACTCAAATATAGATAGGCAAGATATAATCACAGATTTAACAAATCAGGAGAGACTCTCAAATAGTCCAAAAACCAAATTCCATAAGACTACTCCCAAATCCTTAAATGTCGGTTCTCAATTCGATAGATTCCTAGGGTCGTAATTTAACGGCTTAGTAAAATAAAAAAAATAAAATTATTAACTTTAATTCCTAGTCCTTTCATCATTAACATCATGTCCAAGTCAATGATCTTATCACATCCTTACTTCATTTTATCCCTTTTGTTGTCACATGGTTACTTCGACAGACTCATCAAGTCGTAATGTGTGTTTTTCTTATTCTTATTGAGTTCTAAATCGAGGTCTAGTCATATTTTCTTCAAGGTTTGACCATGTCCTATTGTCGGCTTCATTGCATTCAGTTCATTGTTTTGATCGTCTCCATACCTTTTTTATGAAAATCGTCCTTGTTTAACCCTCTCGACAGTTTGTCGAATTCTCGACAAGCATAAGCAATTGTGTTATTATAATCTTCATTCCCATAAATAATGTATGTATCCACACCTTAATTTAATATAACCTTGCACTAAGTATTAATAAGAGTATCCATACTATATATTAATAATGCCCATACATTATTAAAAGTATCCCCAATATATCTTGATAATGTCCACCACTATTACCAAAAAATTTTCATACCTTAATAATGTTTACCATTAATTTTTAAAATATCCAACTTCTAAAAGACACTTAATATTTTCTGTCAACTAAACCTTCCCACATTTATAAAAGGTAACTTCTTCATTATTTAGGATTCATGAAATGAATAAGATCTTCCTTTCTTTTTGATGTAATAACAAAGATGACTTTACACATTCTATTAAGAAGTAATCACATAATCACTAATTCTCTCCAAAATAAATAAATTCACTCTTCTCTTAAATTTGCAAACGGAGCATTTCAACACCTCCCCATATAAAGTATTTACATAAAATTACCATCATTTCAATATTCTTAAAATACAATCTTTTTACTACGAATAAACTAGGTGAACTTATAAATCCTATATTTATAATTTTAAAACCTTTCGTAATAATATTAGTATGGCATTTCGTTCGATATGCATGGTAACAATTCTATTTTCTTTCAATCAGAAACAATGCACAATTTCCAATCTTTCAATACATTAAATTTCGTCTGTTTTTCAATGATTGAGAAAAATGAAAGTTTACAATCCTTATTAACTAGGACATGATTACACAATTCTGTGAACTCTATCGACATAATTGAATTTTTAATTTACCCAACCAGCTTGAAAGGAAATCCATTTCCGTAAATTCATAACTACAATAATAAAGTTTCATTACTTTCACGATAAACAAATTGAAGAGATTATGGTTTGAATTAGCTAGCTTCCCATTCGTTCTATCCTGGGTGAAGCACTTATATATATAAATATTTTCCTATACCATTCTTCGATTCAAACTATCAACCAACAACAAAATGTGGTTATTTGGTTGGTTGGTTGTTGGTTTGTTTTGTGTTGTTTTTTTTTACACATCTAAATATATTCCAGCCCTTTTGAACTGGCTAAACCTCTGATATTAAATAAAACTCAATGCGCAGTTTCCATAATTTAAAATAACTTATATCAGACTTAAAATAATACGTATACATATTCAAAAAGTAAAAACTTAAAGAACTTGGAATCTGTCACGACCCAGTAGTTGAAGAAATATTTATGGAGAGGTTGTCGCTTGATCCATTCCAAGATTTCAACAATTCACCCTTCTCTCCTCCCTTTTCTGCATCGAGTGGGTATCATGGACACTGGGTTTTATGACCTAACTTCCACCCAACTGTTACGGTCGAAGACTATACCAACAGAGCCGTGGTCTAAGCTACAACCCATGACTTTGTGGTAGCTGCCGCAGGTGTTAAGGAACTATAGATTTCATGGTAGGTATTGATCGCCTGGTTAGCTTCAGCGCGAATCAGCTTTAGATCACCCCATGAAATCAGAGACCTTTACTTTCTGTCTAAGCTACCACTTTAATTTGATGATCTTTCACTACATCTATCATAGCTTAACATATGAAAATACTCCAAGAGAGGTTTACGTGACTGAATTTAACTCCTATTAAAATTCTTCAAATCATTCATCAACTAAAAATTTATTCTCAGACTCGAAGTTCGACTGCTTGTCCATCCTACAAATATGCATACACGTAATGTTAAATAATAAGTAGCTGCAACAGCATATCATAATAAATTACTAGAATTTCGGTAATACAATCTCCCAACTGAACCTTGAGATCCTGGATAACCGACATTGACGTAGCTATGGAAACCTATGCTATCAGTATGTTCTGCAATGCTCAGAGATTAGATTTGGGGCCGCCTCTCGTGCAAATTCGACTTTTATTCAGTTTCAAACTACGAAAATCGAGTTCGTGATGTGAACAATAAATTAACACAAGAAGGAAATGTGAAGGGATTACGCTCTCAGAACCTGGATTTGGCGTGCTTAGCAGAGTCAATTCTTGAAGGATCCAGGGTATTAAATGCACCGGTTGGTAGCAGCGCTTTAGACAACAGTTAAAGGGTAGAGGATGTAGAGTATGATCCCTCGGTTGATAAGGGTTTAGAAAGCTATGATTCAAGGTCGAAAAACAATGACGGCTGATTCTAAGTGATCGTTGATCATTAAAGTACATAAGGATATCAACGCGAGGCCACCTGCTCTGTCCATTTTTTTATTTTTATTTTTATTAACAAATGAACAAGAAAACCAGAAATATGACCTGACTTTGAAAGTATCAACCAAAGCTGAGATCTCAGCCCATAATCCCCTAGTTTGAGAACGGATGGTTACATGATCGGAAGACTGAATGAAATAGCCAGTCCAAGAATTTCACAAACAGCGCCTAGGAGTTTGTTCGATCCAGAGTGTGGATGCGTTAGTCACAGAGAAGAAAAAGGATATCTAAATCGCAATCTCGAGATAAAGTGTTGATTGCTATCGAATTGAATGTGTTAGTCACAAGGAATTGAATCATATAAAAAAAAAAAAAAAAAAAAAAAAAAAAACAATGATCTATACGATCTGTGGTAGAAGGTAGAAATCAATCAGGATGTTATGTTGCAATTCACAAGGTATAAAGACAAAGATCATTGCTGCCAGCACGTGAAGGATTTAGCTGAAATTAATTTAATATACCTATAGAAAATCACAGAATCACAGTAATCAAAAGACAGAGGATCAAGATTGAATCTTGATCTGAAAGTTTTGAATGGAATACAGTATTAAAAAGGCAGAGAGCCAAGATGGATTCCTGATCTAGGTAATTTAAATTGAAAACAGTATTGAAATGGCAGAGACGAGAAAAAGGAAAGCTAGGGGCTTGACAGAGGATCCCAAAATTAAATGTTTAAACTTCATGATGGACCCACACAGAGGTTATTGATTAATGCTCCAGATTTAAATCGATTCTGAAACAGAGACCCACTGTCTAAAGATCTGAATCGGTTTACTTTCCAAAAGGGGTTGAAGACGAGGCATTGGGATCTAAATATAGAGATAATTTGGGCTGTCTGCGCGGAGATGATGATGTCCCAAATCGCCAGAAATATACTATGTTGCTCCGCCATCAAGTGAATCAGTTAGGCGTGAATTGAAGAATCAGATCAGATTTCAAGTTTATAACATTAATCGTGAGACCGCACAGGGATGAGACGAGATATATAAATACCAGATCTATGTTTGATCTATCATCGAAATGAACAAATCCGAACCAGTAAGCCTTGGAGAAACGTTTTAAAGACAAAGGCTCTTTAACACAGAGTTAAGAAAAATAAATTATTACAGAGTGTAACTTTGTGAAAACAGAGTCTGGAATTAAATAATTGCAGAGTATATAAAAAGAAACAAAAGTATAAAACATAGATCCATCATATCATTACACCCGATGGAGCTATCGGAAAGTGTAAAGATTTCATAGAAACTTAATAAACATTTCCAGCATAGTAATGTAAACAGAGTATAAATTCAATTTCAGCATCTAACTAAAAACAGAGGCGTAACAATCGTTTCATTTAGACAACTTCTAATACAATAATCATTACAACCAAACTTCATCATTTCCAGAAATCGAAAAAGTTCAGAATTATAAGATTAGATCTCTGAAATTTTCAAAATAAAATTTCGGTAATAACCATTTGAGTACCATCAAACCTGTATAAATAGTTGCCCCTGCCGAAGATGTGAATCCACCAAGGTCACAGCTCCTATCCCGTTGCTTGATCACCATGTTCACCGACAAACACCTCTGTTAAAATTTTTACCAAACTCACTATAGTTTTCTTGGTCCGGTCAAGGCTCGACCGGCTCTGATACCAAATGTAGGGTCCCTCCTTTAGGGTCTCCTCGAACTGAACCTGAAACTTTAACAACTTCATACAAACAAATTAGCCATCATAGTTATTGGAAAAATAAAATAAAAAGCGTGAATAACTTAACAAAAATAAGCAAAACCTTAACCTGTCAACCAGATCCGGCTGGTCCATTGTCGCCTTCGTCTTCCGTAGGATCCCTCCAGCAAAACTCGTTTAACCATAGGTGGAGCAACCGTTAGCTCCGCCACCCAACCATAGGCTCATGCTTTCAGTCGCATGGCCTCCCCCGAGCTTTGGGTCGTAGAGCTCACACAAGTATTTCAGAAATTCAGCTTGGGCTTCCCTTCCCACCAGGATTTCTAAGCCAAACCTTTAGATAGCAGCAAGTCTTTGAGGCATTCGAAAATTACGACAATCATCCAAATTATGGGCCCTTTACCCATTCCCCAAGACTTCCTTATAAAGGAAAATCTCATGCGACACATGTCGCTTCATGCATAATTAAATATTTTTAATTAATTATTTAATTAAAACACTCACCCATCCAAGTGTCAGTTTCTCTAGGAAGTGCACCAACACCCCTAAGTTTGCTCCAGTTTGTCCCCCAGATATTTTAATTAACTCCTAGCTTTTAGTTGACTAGGTGTCTAATCTTAGGATTCTATTTTGCTCCTAAATAATGATTTCTATTATTTTAAATGCTCAACAAAAATAACTATTCATGTGCAAATGCCTAAATTATTTTTATGCATTTGCTAAGTAATAATCTAGAGTTATTCTCATAAGTTTTTATGTAGTTAAATTTAACAATCAAACTCACTAGGATCACGGTGCCGCGCCGTTGGGCTCCTAGTTCCTTAATTTTAATTCCCTGACATGGCACCACTCCGTCAGGTCCAGTCATCCATGGTTTCCATTCCTTGGCATGGTACCACATCGTTGGGTCCTTGCATCCATTCTTTCCGTTCTCGACAGGGTACCGCATCGTCGGGCCCTTCTGCCACCATCTTTCCGTTTTGACTTGCGGGAACTCTTGTAGGGATTTTAGGAATCGTTACCATCCATCCTCCGTCTACATGCTATCTAGGGACTAATGGCGTTGAAGAGTGAGTCCGTTCTCACTGCGCGCCCCCCAACTCGTACGTGACCAGCTCCGTCGTGGCCCACCTCGTACGCCCTCACGCTTTCCTCTTGAGCAAGCGGATCAGTGCTTATCTGCTCAAGCGTGGTGTTCCGTCAGAAGTCGACATCGTCGTCTCTCTCCCTGTGTGTGATTTACTCGTACTCTACGACCCTTCATATTCCTTTGTGTGTCCGTTGGTGAACCGTTTCACCTGTCGCTACACACATTTCTCGCAAACGTAAATTAGTAGCACTGTCCCCAATAATCACAATTTGTTTTATAAATCTGTTGCTTCATTAAGCATCTATAATTTACTTAATCATTACTCATTCGTCTAATCACATAATCAATTGCACAGCTAGTCGTTTAAGCATCATTCATATGTACAATTTTCATATCAAAGTTAATCGTTAAACAACATGAAATTGTCCATTCACAATAACTACCCAAATGCACATATATCAATCAATCGTAATCATAAATATACTCAAAATAAAATCATAGGGTTATTTTATTAATGTTTCAAACAGTCAGGTGATTCAGCAGGTGCCCTCAATGTCTATAGTAGTCTAGGGGCACTACATGGTTGGCATCATCTCTATCATTGATCTCATATGTTCTGGGGATTTGAACCAGAACCCTAGTCTTTCATTATGTTTATCGTTGAAGTGTGTCTTTGGCCTTCATTTTGCTTGGTAGTGGTAAGGTGGAGACGCCAACTACCTGCTGCAATGTAGGGCTAGGTAGTTGTGGTTCACAGGACTCCTTCCTCGAGTTCGATCCCTTGACATGTTGGGAAAACTTAATAGTTTGAGGTGTTTGTTTCCTCTTTTACAGCCGATCCATAATGCAGCATTCGATGTGTTTTTAGGAAGTATTTTTTAGGGTTTTTATGTTGGTATTTGAGAGGGAAGTTTGGACCAGAGATCGATTCTCTTGTATGAAAAATAACAAGTGATTCTTAGAGTTTGAGTACTCTCTTCCCTGCGTTGCTAGATGGCTCTCTCTTCGTTTGCTAACGATGCCTCTATTCTGGGAGCTACATTACAAGATAATTTTTCAAAATGAAGTAGTAGGGTTATTTGAATTGTTCAAGTTAAACCCTGTGTTTTCTTCGTTTAACCTTTAAACGATTTAAATGGCAGGTGTTACTTCGTCGAAGAGTTACGAAGTTTGAAGCTCGGTGCAAGAATGTTGCTTGACCACCTGGTAAGCCTCGGTGGTTATTTCCCTCGTAGGCTCTCCTCGCCCGGTGTGGCCGACGCTTGATGTTTGATGAGTGTTTGGGTAATTGGTTCCTGGCAAAGTTTTTGGCCGGTGTTAAGTTTTGAGAGCCAAAAGACAAAGTGTCCATAGGATGAAATCCTTGGCTTGTCTTGTTACTCTGCTTTGCAGCGTTTCACTGTAATTTTTGTTGAAAAAGTAAACTTGTTTAAGATGTAATTCCTAAAGGGATGGACCCTCGGTCATTTTAATGGGAATATAATGTTTAAGAAAACTTAAAATAGCTTTTGTGCACTGTCTAAGTTTATCTAAACCGATGTTTCAGTGAATAATATAGTCTTTGATAAAAATTCGAGAGCCATGGGCTAACTTGTTTCACAAAAGAGAAACCCTATGTTCATAATGTTTAAGTTAAAGTTTGTATGGTCATGAGACTCAATTTTTTTGGTAGTAATAATATCCTTGTATGAGTTTGTCTTGTACAAAAAGATAGATATCGTAATGTAAAAGTTGAACTATAGAATACGTTTGGTTTTGTAAATCTGAAGTAAGGATTTGATGTTTACGTTTTTAAGTGCTTGGCCTTAAACTGGCTATATGATAGTCTTAGAGTTTTTAAATCAAAAAACTCTAAACGTCTGCAAACTCTGCTATTGTTGAAATTAGTCTTGTAAATTCTTTTGCAGAACGATAAATGTTTTCTATAGAAGATAATCAGTATCCAGGGATTCAAAAGAAGATAATACATTCTGATCCTTAACATGAAATACATTCTTACTGTAAGAATTTGAAATACATGGAAGAGTTAAATTCAATTAAATAAAATGTTGCGTAATAATATAGAAGACTATAGCATTGAAATATCATAGATATTCTAAGTTGGTATTACAGCTATTTTTCAAAAATTCTAAGTACCATAAGGAGAGAAGTTATCAAAGAAGTTATCTAAGTTTGGAGTTAGCAAAGAAGTTATCTAAGTTTGGGTCGTAGCTAGAATGAGTTTCTTCCTCAGAATTAAGGAATTCAAATTGAGAGTTATCAGAATTGTTGTTGCTCATAGGTTGAGCAGGAAGAAAGCGTCAAAATCTATCTCTCTGTGGTCTAGGAATTCATGGTAAAATTTTTATGTTTTTATGTGTTTTTATGTGTTTTTTTTTTTAAAGATGTCTCCTAAAGATTAAGCATATCCCCGGAAATGATGCCAAAATGTGGTGGGCTCTTAGAATGGATGCATATTGAGGGAAACTAGATGAGAAGCCTACTTTAATTATCAACTTGGGGGACGTACAAACTTCAGAGGTGATAACATTGTATGTTCTCTAAAGGATAGTCTTCGTCATGTTTAGGGTGAGCTAAAAAGACTATAAAATCTAACTAAGAAGAAGGTGAGTTGAAAAGACTATAAATCTATGAATGACAAATTCCCCTGCTAAGAAGTTAAATGTTGCAAATTGTAAATCTATACTAAGAATTGAAATGTTGAAAGCTTGATAAACTTATGCTAAGAATTGAACTGTTGAAAGATGAGATTTTAATCTAAGAATTGAATACTGAAATTAAGTGGTGAATATTGAAAGGCTAACCTAAAAACTTTAATGCTAAAAACCAAATCCAGAACATAAATATGTTCAGAATTAACCAATCTAATCTATTCGGATTAAACACTACAAGTGATGACCTTTAAATCAAGGAACTGAAAGTAATTAACCTCTATGAACTAAGTCTGATAAAATAAATATGCATGAACTTTCTAGATCTAAATCATTGTTTTAGAACCAATATGAAAATACATGAAAACATATGTCAAAATATGCGTGTACAGAACGCACCTACAGGACTACGGAATGCGTCTCACTTAGCGTTGATCAACTACAGAAAATATGTTAAACCAAAATAATCTTTTAACTGAAAAAAAAAAAAACCATACTATTCAAATGCCATCAAGGTATCTTCATTCACTATAATAAGTAAATCAATTCACAGCATAAATGGAAAATACCTGAAAATAGATTAAAGCTCTTGACTTACTTGTTGGAGGGGCTCCGTACTCAAGAGGAAGAAAAACCTATAAATGCACGCTTAAAGTAAGAACAGATTCCTCATTAAAATAATAACTTCATGGTTAAGAAATAGTGTGTAACACAAATTGTCTCCGCAGTAAAATGTAAAAATAATTAATTCCACAAAATAGCAACATGATCCCCTTGCTACCCTAGAGTTCCATATATACATATATATATATGCCTCAAATTCTAATCGAACCACTTGCTTTAATCACCGATCCTATTGAACAGGAGTTCTTCTCTATAAATTAGGGAAAAAGGGCACTGAGCCTCGTATGGTTTTCCCAATCCTCGAGCTAGATTTGGGTGTTGCTTCTTAGTGTACCTGTGCCTAGTCATACATACCCATTTTCATGTAATTAGTTTATAGAAGACACCCTTTAAGCATAAAAAGAATAATCTTAAAACACTTCATTAGATAATAAAAAAAAATCATTAACCCACAAAACAAATGTATTTCTTTCATCGTATCCTTTGTTTTAGTGTGGCAAAAAGGCTATAGGATACCTATAATTTGGGTTCATCAAATACTACAATGTGGAAATGATGGAGATAAAGTCATCATCATCCTTTAATATTCTTGGTGGAATATGCAGAAATCAATAGATAGTAATATACCAATATTACGAAGATGATGCACACACAGACGATGTGAATGCACATTCAACAAGAAGATTTATACTATCTCCAAAGTCCCATGTAGCTCTCGAACAGAACTCGAACAAATCCCGTGGATGAGACAAATCCCGTGGATGAGAATGATATGGTGAAGGCTCACAATAGTTGATGTTGATAAAGGCTTTAGGGACACGCCATGGATGCAACTATTTCAAGTGAATATGAACACACTTCACCAACGATCACCAACCAGTCTTCACATTGCCTATAAGGTAGCTCCAGACGCAAAAGGAGGAGGAGGAGCTAGGGTTTCCATTCGTCGCGTATCAAATTAGGTTTTATGTATCACCTCCATGCTACAGCTCACTTGAAAGCATTCAATGTAGCTCTTCATGCAACTTCCTCAATACAAAATACAATTCCTACACAATATGATACACAACTCAGGAAAAAAAGAGAGCACTCAACTCGGTTCCTACGCAAAGGTAGTAAAGCAATAGGTGGAGAGTTTCATAGTTGCGCAACTAATGCAATAAAGATGTTAATGTACCATTGCATGTTCAATCTTTACGTGTAAAAAGTAGAGAATCCACGCCAGAATTCTGCAGTGCGCCTGCGCCAGTAATACTGCAACACACAGTCCAATGCTTCCACACTCACCATTCACCACAGGCTTCAAGGGAGCAGTCTTCACAGTAGAGAGTTTCAATGCTTAACCATAAGTCACAAACACGATTTTGGAGATGTCTTGGTATCACTCACTGCATTCCAATGACATTAGCAGTATTCAATTTATTTCCACTCAGCGCAACAAATGGGGAGAGAGCGATTTGGTGTGGTTGTACCATTCAAGATTCAACGCACTCAGGAAGAGAGAGAAACTCTTCAATGTTAATTTGCAGTCGAACATGAGACAATATTGAATGCTAGGATGCAATCTTTTCCACACAATATCAACGATCAACGCAGCTCTAATAAGCTTTCACCACACAGTCATTTGAGTCTTCGCCGACGCGATTCCTTGGGCGCTCAATTGGGAGAGAACTTACGCACCAATAGTCCAACAATACCAACACATGGGAAGAGAGATCATGCACGTCTCGAACTGTGGAGTCTATTCATCGAGATCTCACTCTTTAATGTTCAACGGAGTCTTACTTCAGGTCACAAGATTTCATGGAGTGGAGTGGTCATAGTCTCGTGCAGTAAGCGATTTAATACATCATTATCCCGAATTCAATTGTTGAGAGATGCCAACTATCAGTCTTCAATGAGAAAAGTCACTCCAACAAAGAGATAAAATGCATTGCGGATTCAATATTTATGACCGCAGGTTGATGAGTCTTTCATTGTAGGGATTCAACATGCCCATGATGTCTCCAAGTCACAGGTTCGTTGTTGTCGGGCGTTCACACAGCTTCAGGCAAACACCATTCCTTCTTTCCTCAACCATGCATGTGCACGTCTCCAATGTAGAGGTCCAGGACTTTCACGTGGACAAGGAGATATGTAGCTCCAGCTCCAAATATATGGAGAGAGTCCACGCAGCAGCCTCCACAAAGAAGAATTAGGATTTTTCAACTCCTCCACTCTCAACAGGCGGGCCCTATTATTCACAGTTGTATGTTGCACCTCCACGCATATTAATGATCTCAGACTAGTTGACGCAGCATAAAAACTCTTTTTTCTGGTTCATACATACTCTCTGTCTCGTTCACGCAAAAGTAGCTCCAATATGGGTCGATGTAGCTCCAATATAGTGCAACACCAGCTAATACATGGTTGCATTAGAATCTGTGGCAGGCGTGATCCGGAGAAATATATCTCTATGCAGACAAGGGAATGTAGTGTGCAGTGATAATAGAAAATGTATTGATGTGCACATCGAGGAAAACATATAAATATTTATGCTGAGAGACGGTTGCATGTATCAGTGCCACAAAGTTGGAGAAGATGGAATAATATATCAACTGAGCACAGGAATGTGGGAAAAATGGAGGTCGCAACTCAAACACACTAGAGGAGAGAGGTCGCGTGCACCAAGAGATAAATCTTCAGTGTAAACAAGAGATAAGTCTTCATCATAAAAAAGAGAGAACACTACATTGAATTCACATCTCTACACCAATGGGTTCACGCTCTGAAGAAGTGATAGCTTCACAAGTTGAATCCAAAGATGGATTTCACCCTTCACATTCATAGCTCATTACAAATGCTTCACCCAGTAGATGCAACACAAAAGTTAAGGTTTGTCAACGTAAAACTCGTACAAACTTGCAAACTAGCAGGACAACAGGGAATTGTGCAGAGCCAGGCAGAACGTCGGGCCATAATTGAAAATCTACAAAACTGTTCGGCTACAGAAATGAAACTTTGGAGTACGTTAAGAGTTTCTCACAAATATGGAGATGAAATTGGCAGATAAGCATATAATAATTTTAGAATTATGGCGTCCAGGATGGCAGGAAGGAGCAGGTATGAGTTATGGCATAGGCAGGAATAAATGTAGACTTCAGAGAATAATTGCAGGAGGATGGTTCTCAACATGTAACAGATGAATGTAATGGATGACGATAACACATAGGATAGATAAACAAATTCTCATAAGGAAAATAATAATACACTCTAGAATTAGACTTTCAGGTGACCGTTTACATTGACATAATGAGTGCAAAGCTACATGTCTCAGCTTAGCAGAGAATAATCCAGGTAGATAAGGCCATAGTAGCATAATTTAAGTATGAAATTTGTAGACATATTATTTACAAATAACTATAGTTACTATTTAAAAATAAAAATATAAAATGTTTGAATGGAATAAGATAGAAATAACAACTAATAAATTGAATGTTATTTATATTTTATAGTTATTAAATAATTAAAATTTGGTTTTTAAAATTTATTTTTTCATTAGTAAGAATCTATATTCGTATCATATTTATACCCAATATTCGAGAATTTCAATTGGTCCCAGTATCCCTACGGGAAATGTCAATACTCCGGAATTATGCTACTATGGATAAGGCACATAATTGACCAGCATAGGCCACGGGCTTATAATGATATGGATACCACTGTAAGGTTCCCATACTGCCACATAAATAATTAACTCATGAAGACATTGAAATAGGAGTGAAAGCACATTAATTCCATTAACAAATTGTCAATATATACATTGAAATGTTCCTTGGATTCATCTTCCAAGGTGACTCTAACAAATTGTCAATATATACATTGAAATGTCCCTTGGATTGGTCTTCCAAGGTGACTCTTGGATTCATCGGTGACTCTTGGTCTTCCTTGTACATTAATATTCCTCACACCGAGGATTAGAATACAACAAAAACTAACCATCCTTACTAGCTAAGCCCCAAAAATTCATCTTCCACTTAAAATTTGCGCACTTACTCAAAGCTCCATACTTACTTAGATGGATACCTAAATAGATTGATCACTTCCTTTATTTATATGAGTGTCAAGTCACCAACAAAATAATGGCCTTATTCTCCTTGTTTTATGATATAATGGCCTTAACATGATGGCGAAAGTCTCACTTGCTTTAATATAGCTACATACCCGACTTATCATGGTGGCGGAAGTACCACTTGCTTTGACATCAATGATAATTTTTCAACAAAATACGTCTCTGCAAATGATTTAATTAACAAGTAAGGTAAGACCTGTTTCTTTTGCATGTAGATCCATTGATACATCGAATCTATCACTCTAAAAAGAAATATATATTTGTGAATAGTTCTACATTGGATGGTTGCATATATATATATATATATATGTTTATATATATAAACACACATTGAGGTCCAAAAATTACCATTGGCTAGATGAACTAAATAGATTATTTAAAAAAGAATATATATAATGAATTAATTTGGACCTCACTACCATGTTCCAACTTAATTATATATAATTTATTTTGAATTAGTATGGTAACACATGTATAGAACAATTAAGGACAACTAAGTAGTAATGATGTGATTTGGAAAAACAATAAGTTAGTGGTAATAATGTAATTTGAGAAGGATAAATTAGTAAGACTTATGGTGATAATGAATAGTTATTTTTTGAATTTGTTTTGGGGATGTTACCTATGAAGAGGGGAAGAAGGTAACACATTGAACTGATAAACTTGAAACAAAAAATGCAACCTTGTTCTATATTTATTCTATGGTTATTTTAATTAATGTAGCAAAATAGTTTAATTATTGTATTTTTGTTTTGAGTTTTATTTTATCATTTGCATGCATTATTAGTGTTAGGGGGAACACCATCCTTGAGGATATCATATTGTATCATATAGAGTGCAATATCATGCATCCCTTGTTTCCTAGAAAATATACGAATCCATCCCAACACAACAATATATTTTGAGATCTGATTAGTGGCAGTTATAAGGAGTTTGGAGTCCATTTTGGAGATATAAGTTATTAAGTGAAGTTTTCCAATACTCAAACCATTTTTTGTTCAGCTACAATTTGGTGAGATGCCAAAGGTGTTGAGGATATCCTCACAACTACTTTGGCAGCAATACATGTGACCCAGTACAAGATTGAGTCAACACATGGAAAGTATGAAAACACTAGGTGGAGCACACTAGAAATAATGATGCATGAGGAAGAGATACTTGACACTTATCTCCTTGGACCTCCATAAGATGCATCTTCTTTTCTTATTCCCTCTTCTTTGTTTTCATACAGTGGTAGGAAATAAATTAAATTACACATATGAGATGCATGGTTTGAGTTTTAATGTGGATGATTGATTATTGTGTTCGAAAACATATACCACGAGACTTAATATAGGGATTATGAAATATTAAAACTCATAAGGCAAACTTAATGATTCTAAAGCATATGATAGGAAGGGTATGATAAAAGAAACTATAACACACATGTTGGCTTAACCATGGAAGGTAAACATAAATCACCTCTCCACATCTGTATGCTAGGCCAAGAACAATGTTACAAAGGAACTCATATTGCAATGTTGATAGGAAGATCTATAAATTAGGGATGCAAAATAAATGAAATGCATTGCTTAGAGAGACATCAAATATTTAGGGAAATAAACAACTTATAATTGGGTTAAGTGGAATGATGAGACACTTTGATACACTAATTGCATGATGGATCAAGTGATAAATATAACGAATTAATGTTGTTGACACAAAAAATGTGCGTGGGCAAGGATTCAAGATGTATCTTAAATGTTTCCCCTAGGATTAACATTTTGGAGTATTATCCCATCCTAAAACATGACGAAATATTTTTAATTCTCATGAGGTAATAATCATGATGAGGTAGAAAGGATAACTTAGAAGCATTGATATATCCCTCAAATGAGTAACTATGCTTATTAACAAATGGTTGTTGAATCATAGAAGGGTATCCAATTACAAAACATAATAGGAATCCCTATAATGTTTAAGGGAAATGCCTACTAAGAAGCAATGCTGAAAATTAAACTAGTTTGAATTAAATGATTGGGTTGAGGATGTAGATCATTATAAGTAATTTGGAAGTTTTGGAGACTTGATATAAAAGAGGTAATGAAATATGAGATCCAACAAGATGATAATGAAAGAATGTAAATTATAAATTATGAAAATTACATAAGGGGAAAGGGAAATGCACCTTAGCATAAAGGAATCCTATCTAGTCAATTAAGGATTAGTGATAGTTGGCTTAGTTTGAATAACAACAATATAGGATTATCACATTTATCGTAATTAAAACTGATATAACTTCTGTTGGGTGCATACCTAATGGATATCATTGAAGGGCTAGGGGCACTATACAATTGTAGTAAAGTCTAGCAAAAAACTATGTAATGATGATGAATGTTGAAAAAGTACCAAGGAAGTGCTTTCCACCCTATGATGCCTAGGGGTGGATAAAACATTACAAGTAGTCCCTAGTCACTTTATTAAAGTGAGAAGCACTTTATAATTTTAAATTCACTTTATAAAGTTTGTTCATGGTTCTAATTTTTAATTGACTTTATGAGAAATAAAGTGGGTGAGAAATTAAAAGGGTCATTAATGTACTTAAGTGAAAAGTGCATTAAATTCATTTATTAAATTATTAAAGATTCTTTTATGTGAGCCTCAGATCTCTTTGAGCCAAGATCTAAGCTTGTCCATTGGATCTCAAGAAGAAGTTACCATGAACAAAAAAGGGAGAACCTAGGGATTGGGTCATTCATTCATTCATTGTGATTTAAGAGATTTGGAGAGCAAGAGGCGAAAGTAGAAAGATAGAAGAAAACCCTTGAAGAATTTGCAGGTTGAGCATGAGCACGAATTCTAATAGGAAGGGCATAGATTGTAAGCCATGTTTTACTTAAGATGGGAATCACAGAAACAATATCCCATCGTTCCCTTATTAGTTACTATTGATTTAATGGTAATTTAACCCCGTCATAACTAGAGTAATTGAATACAAAGAGTACATGCTAATATTAAGGTATTAAGGACACAGTAATAAAGGTCATGGGTTTACTGTACTTTATCAACCCAAAAGCTTAAGCTTATTCAGATAAGAACCACTCGTTCATAGTTATGGGAATGATTGGACTCCATTAAACATGATAAATTTTAAAAGTAACCTTCCATATTAACTGCATAGGCATCTATTCTCCTCGTATGATCCAAGCCAAATCTATACAACAACAGAGACAACCATCCAAGAGGCCGTATAGGCACAAATTCCAAGAAGGCCGCAATATATTTATTGCAGAATGTACATGCTGAATTTGGCACGATTTTTTAGAAGTCTGTACAACATTTATTGAAGGATGTACAACACATAAATCGAGGAGGATTTTGTAGATGCTGGTACGAATTTTTTAGCAGGCCGTACAACATTAAATTTTGTTCATACAACACAGAAATCGAGGAGTTAATTTCTAGGTGTGTTTTTCGAGGTAAACAACAACAATAATTAATCACACGTGTGGGGAATACTGTTGTCAGAAAGTGTACATAATTTCTGTTGAATTTTTGGCATGCTTTTCAAGATGAAAAGCTGAGATAAGTACTGTTGTTCTGTTTGTAAAATTTGTCTGAAAGAATAGAATTCTCTCTCTAAACATGTTTTCTCTTTGGGGTTTTTTCCTGAGCTTATTTGGCTAAAATTCAAAGTCTTTAATTTTTGTGGTTTGGCTATCATAAAATTTCTGAGTTGTTTAAAGTTGGAGAAATTCCATGTGTTTTAAGAAAAATTAAATTTTTATGCATTGAAGCTAATATGAAGTTAAGGGGTTTGGGAATTAAACTCTATGTGAAAAATTAAACTTGAAATTAGGTTCATAAGGAATTACCCAAGTCAAAATGTATCCTAAATAAGAAAAAACATAAATATTCTAGGAATATTTCGTATTTTACGCATAACTTTTCGTTCGTAACTCAGATTGGGGCATACTTTGGACCGTTGGAAAACTATTGAAATTATATACAACTTTGATGTTTTGCATTTTCTCTGATTCCATACAATTTGTGAGATGCAATCATTTTAGTAAAAAACATCTTTCAAAAGATGTTTTTCTAAAAGCATCGTTTGAAAGATGGTTTTTTGCTAAGATGCCCACATCTCACAAACGGTAAGGAATCCGAGAAAACTCAAAACATCAATGTTGTAGAGAATTTCAAGATATTCCCAACGGTTCAAATTCGACCCAATTCCAAGTTACGAGCGAAAAGTTATTCCCAAAATACGAAAGATTCGTAGAATATTTAAAAGCATCTTTTGAAAGATTCTTTTTTTACTAAAATGCATGTATCTCCCAAATGGTAAGAAATCAGAGAAAACTAAAAAAATCAAAGTAGTAGATAATTTCAATATCTTTCCAACGGTCTAAATTCCTCCCAATTCTGAGTTACAAGCAAAAATTTATTCCCAAAATACTAAAGATTCTTGGAATATTTCATAAATAGGATACACTTTAGTGTTGGGTAGAATGTTATGTTGGGGTTACAAAATTTTTCATGGTATTAGAGTTGAAATAAAGGGTAGAAATAAACCTAGAGAGAAATTTCAGACTTGGAAAAGAAGGGAGAATAGTTGGTTAGTGAAGAAAACAGGTTCTTGGACAGTTTGGGGTTATGGCCACCGGACTTGGAATAGAAGATAGGTTGGATGGGGTTGTAAATTTTAGCCCATGGAAGGCTAGAACAGTGTTGATGTACTGGAAGAAAATGAACTATGGGACATAGTGAACAGTACCACAGCTAATCTAGTCACAATACCTACCAATGTTATGGATAAGGCTACTTTTCTCAAGAAGGATGTAAAAGAAAGAACAATCATACCTGTTGTCATGAACGATCATGTGATCCCACACATTACAGGAAAATACCATGCATTTTAGATGTGGACCTCCTTAACTAATATTTACCAAAGTTCAAACGAAAACATAAAGATGGTATTGAGAGAAAAGTTAAAAGGCCTTAACATGAACAAAGGAGAAAACATGGCTTCATACCTTACTAGGATCACACAGGTTATAGATGAACTCAAAGTAGTTGGGGAGGTTGTATAGGTAGTGAGTTGGTGCGTAAAACATTGAATGGCGTGACAAATCCATGGGGTATATTTGTGGAGTCCATAGTTGCTCGTGAGCATATTCCTTCCTGGGATCGTCTCTAGGATGAATTCATTCAGGAGGAGGCCCTGAGAGGATATGTACAGGGTAGTTCGTCCCATAGTAGGGAGGATGAAGAGAATGTGGCATTGACAGTGAATGGAAAGAAGAAGAAGTTCAAGGAGGGCCCTAAGAGTGGGGCCAAGCAATAGAGTGGCGAGAAAAATAAAGACATGAGCAAAGTCAAATGCTTTTCTTGCCAAACTTTTGGACACTATGCTGGATAGTGTCCAAACAAGAAGAAGAATAAATAGTTGACAAAAGCAGCAACTCATATTGATGAGTTTTCTACATGATTTGAGGGAGATTTTTCTCTATATGTTGGTTATGTAGAGAGAGGATCTATCACCAATAGTGATGTGGAGGATTAGACACAATATTCCTTATTGGTTGGTCATTCATTGAGTTCTTCCACCACTCCTTCCACTTGGTACATTGATAGTGGGGCTTCAAGTCATATGATAGGTGTTCAAGACATGTTCACCAAGATGACTGATACTGGATTGAGCTTGGAGGTAGTGTTGGGCGATGATACTATTGTGAGAGCAGTTGGGTGCAGGATTGTCAGCTTTCAAAGGGATTCCATGTAGCCCATGACATTAAGGGATGTCTTGTACGTCTTCAAGCTGAAGAAGAACCTTTTTTCAGTTTCCATTATTGAGGACATGGGATTTGGAGTGTATGTCCTAGATGGTAAAGTGTATGTTTTTCCCATAGCAACAAGACCATATGCTTCATATGCCATCGGATTTAGATGTGGGAAATTGTACAAGCTTCTCTTCCAGCCTCATCATGCATTCTCCCACACTAGCAGTAGCAGTGAGTTGTCTAAGTTGTGGCATCAGAGGATGTCCCACCTTCATCATTCAACTTTGAGATTGTTGAGAGAGTGTTCGGATATCCACATCATCTTTTTCAGGATCTTGCATGCAATTAGGGTTTGCATGCAAATTCTAGGGTTTGCATGCACTTTGCATGCATCCCAGTCACCAGGTTGATGCCTCCAGCACCTTAGCCACCTTATTCTAGCACCCGGGAGCCACTTACTTCAGAGTTTTAGCCCTCCCAGTCAGGAAGGCGCCCACTTCTCACCTACTGCCAGAGAAGGGCGCACTTCTTCACCTACCACTGCAGTTCCACTTCAGTTACACTCAGTTAGCTCTGATTCTCCCTGATTTGAGGCTAGTTTCACTCCTGATTGACTGTTTCACTTCCGTTGGACCTCCAGATTGACTAGATGACTTGTTCTGACTTCAGTTAGCCTCCCATGCGCCCTCCACTGAGCCCACTTCCCTATATCAGTGCTACACACTTCAGTTACACATGTTACACTCAGTTAGACTCAGATTGACACCTGGATGACTGGTTCTTGTGCATTGATGACCACCACCGATTGATGATGAGGAATCCTAGTTGGAGTCAAGATACTTTATTCAGTGATTTGAATGACCTCCTTAGGCAATTCAAATTGCTCAGTCATTGTGACTGTATTGTATTGTAATTATTCACCCTGATTGGGATATTGAGTACTGATGCATGTTTTGCACAGTTTTACACCATATTTTCTATGTTCATCTGTTGTGATTGATTTACTTGTTCATTAGATCTGTTGTGACTAATTTTACATGGTATCAGAACCATGGTAGGGACAAGACTTCTTTTCTGCAAGTGTTCTACATGAAGATTGAGTGAATTGCTCACCAATATATTTCAGTAGCGGCATGCAAAATCTCATGTGCATGCAAGGATGAAAACATAGTGTTTGTTTGTGCGTGATTTGCAGGTTTGTTACTTCCTCCATGTGCATTCGCTAATGCAAAGATGGAGACTTCTTCTTCACAAAATATTCTTACTCCATTCAACTATGATGAATGGAAACCAAAGATGATTGCATTCTTGAAGAGACAATGTCTTTTTGATATGTGCATTGGTAATACAAGAGATTTTGAGTCCGATGAAGAGGAGAATGATTGGCTCAGTGATTGTGACAAAGCTTTTGGAGCAATGTGTCTTGCTATGTCTCCTTGTATGCGCTACCTCAGTAAAACTGTTGAAAATCCAAGTGATCTATGGGTCCAACTTGACAGCGAATTTGGAAAGCAGGAAGAAGAGGATCATGCTAGCCTTTTGGAGAACAAGCCTAGTGAGATCTCCTTATGTGTTCTTTCTGATCATGTCTTGGCCTCAACAATTGTTCAAGATGAAGAAGAAACTGTAGATTCAAAACTCACTCTCTCAATGTCTTCTATTTCAAATTCTGAGCAAGATAAACCAACTCATACTCTAGATTCCAAAGAGGTTCTTGAATCCTCTCCTTCACATGAGTTTGTCGACATGCAGAATAATGATCTACTTGAAGTTTTGGAGGTAAAATGTGATTTTGGAGGTGAAGCATTCGCCCTCCTTGATTGCATGCCTCCTATAGACTTATGTTCTATCATTTGCAAAGTTTCTCAGATTTTTAATGAAGATGAAGAGCACTACCATTCGCTTGAGTTCAATTCTCATGCACTTTTTGCTGATTTTGGTTTTGATCTCACCCTTGTTGGTTCAAAGGAGATCTCAAGAAACCATTCATCTATTTTTGGATTTTATTTAACTTCTATTGATAAGAAGTTCAAGTTTCAAGATCTATTTTATCCGATTGGAGCTATTCCTACCTCACTTGGTTTGAATCATAGGTTCCAGGATCATCCTTATATTTCTAGATTTGTTCTCACCATTTTCGATATGAAGAGCAAGTTCTTAAAGTCTCCACATTCGCTTGCATCCACTGATGAAGAATTCAAGCACATGTTTTTGGAGCATGATCCATATTTTGGATTATTGTATTGGGGTGACCTTTGGTCTTAGTTACCAGGGCCCCACATTATTTTCTTTTGCACATCATAGTCTAGCTTGAGGGGGGGTGTTCGGATATCCACATCATCTTTTTCAGGATCTTGCATGCAATTAGGGTTTGCATGCAAATTCTAGGGTTTGCATGCACTTTGCATGCATCCCAGTCACCACGTTGATGCCTCCAGCACCTTAGCCACCTTATTCTAGCACCCGGGAGCCACTTACTTCAGAGTTTTAGCCCTCCTAGTTAGGAAGGCGCCCACTTCTCACCTGCTGCCAGAGAAGGTCGCACTTCTTCACCTACCACTGCAGTTCCACTTCAGTTACACTCAATTAGCTCTGATTCTCCCTGATTTGAGGCTAGTTTCACTCCCAACTGACTGTTTCACTTCCGTTGGACCTCCAGATTGACTAGATGACTTGTTCTGACTTCAGTTAGCCTCCCATGCGCCCTACACTGAGCCCACTTCCCTATATCAGTGCTAGACACTTCAGTTACACATGTTACACTCAGTTAGACTCAAATTGACACCTGGATGACTGGTTCTTATGCATTGATGACCACCACTGATTGATGATGAGGAATCCTAGTTGGAGTCAAGCTACTCCATTCAGTGATTTGAATGACCTCCTTAGGCAATTCGAATTGCTCAGTCATTGTGACTGTATTGTATTGTAATTATTCACCCTGATTGGGATATTGAGTATTGATGCATGTTTTTCATAGTTTTACACCATATTTTCTCTGTTCATCTGTTGTGATTGATTTACTTGTTCATTAGATCTGCTGTGAATAATTTTACAGAGAGATGGCTATAGGTTTACCACAGTTCAACACAGAGTAGAGTGGTGTGTGCAGAGGGTGTGCTTTGGTAAAGTACACCAAGACTGATTTTCCAAGCAGTGATAGCAAATCAGGAGGAGTATTGGATTTGACACATTATGATTTATGTGGACCCATGTCTTCTGCTTCATTGACTAGTTTTGAGTATTATATCAGTTTCATTGATGATTAATCTAGGATGACTTGGATCTACTTCTTGAAAAACAATAACTCCGAGGAAGTCTTGAAGAGGTTCCAAGAGTTCATAGCTCTTGTGGAGAACTAAACAAGGAGGAAGATTCAGGTACTCAGGTCAGACAATGGGGGTGAGTATGCCTCCAAGGAGTTTGATGAGTTTTGCAGACAGGAGGGGATTGGGAGGCCATTGACCGTTCCATATACTCCACAGTGGAATGGAGTTCTGAAAGGAAGAACATAGCTATAGTGGGAGGCTACAATGCAAACTCTCCTACTTCATAAAGCCTTTTGAAAATGAAGTACTCTGCGACATGTCACCACTCTCCGTAGCCAATGCCTTTTTTGGGAAACCTTACTTGTGGGATCGCCATGGAAGTTATCAGTCACGATTTCAAAAGTTATTTGTCAAAATCCGAAAGTGATGGTATGGCATACTGGAGCGATGACCTACACCAACGGTCTCAAGGATATTTTCTAATCAAATGAAAAAGCTCATCAATCATGCTCAAAAGTTTGCATTGATCATGATCAAATCACAACATTCTAGGAATACTGCAATGACAAGTCGACTCACCGACCAATGCAGCTCCCTATAGAAGTAGTTGATCAACCATGTTCTCTACGAGTATCGGAGTTTATTCCAAGAGCCAGATAGAGTACCTCAACATTGCCCGGTAAAACACTCCATTGAAATTTCTCCTGGTTCTTCTTATCCTAATGCATATGTTTACAGAAGACCCATTCTCGAAAATGAAGAGATTCATAGAAAAACCCAAGAATTGATCGACAAAGTTCATATCTGACCCATCTCGTCTCCTTGTGGAAGTCTAGTCATCCTTGTTCCAAAAAAAGATGGAACTTGGCACATGTGCATTGACTAATGGTCACTCAACAAAATTTCGGTAAATAATCGCTACCCTCAATCACAGGTAGACGAGCTCATCGACTGTCTAAAAGGTGCTAAATTCTTTACTAAGATCAACCTCAAGTCAGGATATCATTGGATTCCAATAGAGCCCGCAAATGTGTGGAAAACTACTTTCAAAACCAAGGAAGGATTGTTTGAATGGTTAGTCATGCCTTTTGGCTTAACCAATGCACCTATGACCTTCATGCGATACATGGATAACACTCTTCGACCTTTCATCGGAAAATGTGTCATTGTCTATCTCGACGACATACTGATTTTAATTCGAACATGGGAAGAACAGGTCGGATAGCTTCGACAAGTCTTCGACACTCTCCAACAACATCGACTTCAGTTGAACATGGACATGTGCACCTTTGCGATGACTAGCATCAAATATTTGGGGTATTTAATTGACTCTGTAGGAATTTGCGTCAATCCATAAAAAGTACAAATCCTAAAAGATTGGCCCATTCCTCAAAGCATTCAAGAACTAAGAAACTTTCTTGGTTTGGAGAATTTCTATCGACGATTCATACTCGGCTTCAGTCACATATTATGGCCCTTGAATCAGTTGACGAAGGGAAATGGGAAAATTGGATTTAAATGGACACCAACACAACAACAAGCTTTTGAAAATCCGAAGCACAAGCTCTGCACTGCACTGGTACTTATGTTACCTGATTTGCATCATCCCTTTGAGATTGAGACGGATGCATCGGACTATCCCTTGGGCGCAGTGATCACTCAGTCTAGTCACCCAGTCACTTTTCATTTTGAAAATTTTAACAACAGAGTTAGAAGATATTCGACGTACAAAAAAGAATTGTACGCCATTGTGCAAGCTCTCAAGAAATGGAGCATTACATTCTTGGCAAGGAAACAGTCATTCTCACAAACCATAAGCCTCTACAGTTCACTCCGACCCAGTCAAAACTACAAAAAACTTGACAACTCAAGTGGATTAATTACCTACAACAATTCCAGTTGGTGATTATGTATCAGAAAGGTAAAGCTAATGCCACTGTCGATTGTCTAAGTCGACCACCCATTACTCTCCTTTTCACAGTGATGAGTATGCAGGGATATGAAACGACCGCTTGGCCTCAATTGTATCAAGGAAATAATGACTTCTCAACAGTCTATCAAAAACTACAGACCGACAAGTCATTGACCTCTGACTATTTCCTGAAAGACACCTTTCTATGCAAGCTTGGACAGCTTTGTGTACCGACCAATGACCATCGACAACAACTCAATTGGGATGTGCACTACACCAAGAATGTAGGACACTTTGGAGAAGCAAAGACACTTGCTATTCTCTAGAAGTATTTATTTTTCCTACACTTAAAACTGACGTCAACAAGTACATTCGATCATGCATGGTTTGTGCCATTGCTAAACCGCCTAATCGACGATAAGGATTGTACACACCATTACCAGTTCCTAGTCAGCCATGGGAATCCATTTATATGGACTACTTGACGGGATATTGTACTACAAAACATCAGCATGACTTGGTATTATTAGTACTCGACATATTTTCCAAGATGGCCATTCTCATTCAATGTAAGAAGATGACGACAACGTAGCAGACCGCTCAGCTCTTCTTCACACATGTTTGGAAATAATTTGGTTTATCGACAACCATTACTTACGACCGAGATTCCAGATTCGTCGGCATATTTTGGAAGACCCTCTGGTAACAGCTAGACACACGAATCTCATTGTCGACAACTTTCCATCCTCAGACTGATGGACAGACTAAAGTTGTGAATCGCTTGGTAGTGCAATTGCTTTGCATGTACAACCACAAGCATCGATGAACATGGGATTAAAGTCTTCCATACATACAACACAACTACAATCGTGCTTGGAACAGCTCTATGGGAAAGAGTCCATTTGAAATCTGTTATGGATTTCAACCCTCAGTGCCTATCGACTTGATCATCTCTCCGACACAGTCGAACCTCGACACCAACTACAACTAGTGGGAAGTTGATAAAGCCTTGAAGTTTCGAGATCAGATTTGTGACATCCAAAAGCAAGTGCATGAAATGTTACAACAAGCAAATGAGAAAGGTAAGGCCCGACACGACATGCATCATATTCCTCATTCATTCCAAATTGGGGATAAGGTATGGTTACATCTCAAGAAGGAGGGATTCATTGGTCCATACAAGAAAATCAAACCTCTGCGATATGGTCCGTACAATATTCTTCGACATATTGGAGAAAATGCTTTCCAGCTTGACATTTTTGCATGCCTGAGTCTCCATCTAGTATTCAATGTGGATCTACTTCAACCATACCATGCACCACTATTGGAACATAAGGACATACCAACAAAAGAACCCGAAGACATCCATCCAGTTGTTCAGGAGCCTCTAGCCCTCTTCCTTGCGGCACCATTATGTGATGATGAGTATGCCATACAAGGACGAACACAATTCCCTTGTTTTAGGTTGCTAAAGTCAGAAAAATCCCATCCCAAGGAAAGTGGTACTCTTCTACTGAAATAACTGACAAGTTTCCTCACCTCTCAAAGCAAACAATGGGGACCATTGTTTCTTAAGGAAGGAGGTCTAATCCACTCAGCAGTTTGTATTGTTGTCGAATGCTAACTTCGACATCGACAAGTCATCGAATTCGACACAACTTCAACAAGTTTCAAATTTGACGCAACTTCGACAACCTCAACAACTTCGACAAGTTCAACAACCTTAAACATTTTCACGATGTCGGCATGCAACGTCGACCTGCAACTTGCGACTGTCGAACCACGACAAATTGTCTTTCTGTATTCCAGTCAACTGTAACAGGTGAAATTCTGAACCATTTTAACTTCTCTTGTAACTAAACGTAAGGGGCAGGAACCCAAGTGTCTTAGAATTCTATATAAGGATGTAAAATATTGTAACATACATCTTATCTTTCGACTCATCCAGTAATAGAGAAGATCACTTCACATTCCTGCATATTGTCTATGTGTATTTGTGTTTATATATGTAGTGTATTCCTGCTTTGCTTATTCTATTTCTTATTGCTTCCGCCATAACAGAGCCGACTCATTCAGTCAAAATTTTGTCCCCCTCGTGCACCTGGGCACGTGTGGATCACTAATGGTCAACTGCTAAGTTTCAGATGTAAAGTGGCAAAGGGGGGTTATTTGGATGCCTACCCCCAGTGCCCTACTTAGCTAGAAGATTGTTTTTGGTCCCCAAGTGGGGTTAGTTGTGTGTTTAGTTAAAAAAATTTAGTCTCACTTGATATTTTAGGGTGTGAGTGGGTGCACAAGTGGCATGTATGGCTACACTAGATGAGCAAGAAATAAATGAAACTATACTATTTTTTTTTTGTGGAAATTGAAATAAACTGCTAGGAAATTAGTATAGGTACTGATCATGACAAAATCACTCAGGCAAGCGAATAGTATTCTACAATCAGTCAATCATGCAACTCAAACAATCAATGCTAGGGAACCAACAGAGTGTTGGGATAGTCCAAGGGTAGGGGTGTTCAAAGGCATAGTTCAAAACAAAATGTTCAGGGGTGGAGCGCTCTTAACTAAAAAAACTGAGAGCTCTGGAATGCACTGAACAGAGAAAACTGAGTGCTCTGGGATGCACTTAATAGAGAAAATTGAGCACTCTAGGATGCAATTAATAGGGAAAAATGAGTGCTCTGGGATGCAATTAACAGGGAAAAACAAGCGCTCTGGGATGCAATTAATAGGGAAAAATGAGCACTCTAGGATGCAATTAACAAGGCAAAATGAGCGCTCTGGGATGCACTTAAATGACAGACAAGAGCGTTCTGGGGAAATCTTAACTTAGCAATAGGTGTGCTCTGGGGCGCTCTTATCGGGCAAAAAGTAGCCTCCTAGAAACTGGAAAATACAAAATGAAAACTAACCTCAAAGAAATGCTGAAGGGGGGTACTAAGGGTTGGTTTAGGCCGGTTTGGCCAGCCAGGGGTTAACTGCAGTCTCAACAACACACAAAACCAACTTTTTAAAGAGATCTAACACTCTCAAAATCTATGGTAAAAACTACTAAAAACTCAACAAAAAATCACCAGGGATCTGTAGGGCTCTCCCAAGTATGGTTTCCAGTTCTGTTGGTGGTGCTTTTGCACTCAAACAGGAAGAAGTGGTGGTGCTACCGGCTTGAGTGAGCCGAGGTAGAGAGCTTATGTGAGAAGGGTTCTCATAGCTCTGTGTGTGAGATGTGCGCGGTAAAAACACGTAAAATCTAGTAAATATAAAAACTAAGCTATATGCATTAAAATGGAAACCCAAAGTGCAAGGCCTATGAGCCATAAATGAAAACTAAAAATAAAATGTTACTCAGTAAACTTAAATGGTACTAGTAAAAATAAACAAGTAACTCGCATTTTTTCCTTTCAACACACACATATAAATAGCAAGAAATAATTTAAATTATTTTATTACAAGAATCCGGCTTTTTCATGAACATAGAATACCTCATACAATGGTGGCCCTTGCAGCTGAGCCGAATGTCTCCCAAACTTTGTCACGGGGGTGCCGAAGCTCAACCAGGGTGAAAGGAGAGAAGTAAAAAAGGGTTAATGGCTCAAAGGGAATTCTAGCAGGGTAGCGGTGCTTGATTTGGAGATGTCGTGAATGGGAACCTTCATATCATATAAATAGGAAAATACTTAGGGTTTAGGGTTTTCAAACCATGGTGGTTTTTCCACTTTACTGCTAGTAATTTTTGAATTTGAGTGGGAATTTCTTTCTATGTGGACTTTCCCCAATTTTGGTGGCTTTTTCCCTATTTTGCTGGAGATCCCTATTTTGGTGGGATTTCCTAACTTTGTGGGATACGTCCACTTTCCATGGTATGTTTTTTGGTGTATGAAGGTTCATTATATTGATTTTTTGCATGGAATTTAATAATGTGGGAATGGTAAGTAGGTTACGATGTGTGGGGGAATTTTTTTTGTTACCAATATATTTCCATTGTCATAGTACATCCAAAATTTGATAAATGACATTTGCCACATTTCTGAACATGAAATATAAAATGCTAAACATCATTGCTGGTCACTGTCTTCCTTTCTCCTCTTTGATGGATAGTGGAAAACACCTCCTCACCATTAAAGTGAGCTCCATGTTCACTATTGGTATTGGTCTTGACTCCTTGAATGCATGGACATCTAAAATGGCCACCAAATGCAAGCTACAACCTCCAAAATTCAACCCAAATGCATGGACAGAAATCACAATGAATGGGGTTAAGCTCTTAGTGAGCTTTAAGCTTGGGTTTAGGTATTTGGGAGAGGGCCCCACCATCCCCATACTCCCTCCTCACTTCAAAATAAATAAATAAATCCAAATTTATAGTCCGTGGTTGTCTATTTGCTGGTCATAAGTACCAAAAATCGAGGTGCTTGGAATTTTTTGGAGTACCCATACTGTTGATGTATATGTAACTTCGGAATGTATTTCACATATATGTATATTGTATTCCTATAGAGATGGTATTATTCCTCTATAAGGAAGTGTCGTCATTTATATTGTAAGTGTCGTAACTTATACTTGATGGGTTATTAGACCACCTTATTTGGGGTCGGCCCTGTATAAGTCATGTGGGTCAAAGGGTTATTAGACCACTCTATTGGGGGTCGGCCATGTGGGTCAAAGGGTTATTAGACCACCCTATTGGGGGTCGGCCCACTCAGCATTATGTTATGTGGTAAAGTTCGAGCCTACATGAGTTAGGTAAAAAGGCAAGTCAAGTCAAGTATAAATAGAGTGCGGGAGGCACTCTATTTACTCACTCACTTCTCACACATGCACTCAAGGAGGAGTGGTGCACTTATGGAGGAGGAGGATCTGCTGCTAGGTTATGGCTATCTCTCTTGGCTGGTTGTATCATTGCTCTATCTATCTCTGAGGAAGTTATTGGGGTTTTTCACCTTTATGGTTTTCCCCAAGTAAATCTTTGTGTCTCTTGTGTGCTTGCATTATTGTCTCCATGATTGATATGCTGTAGATATGCTGTACATGTTGTTCTCTCAGTTAAGATCCTAGATCATATTGAATTAAATTCAGAAAATTTAACATGGTATCAGAGCTAGCCTGAAAGAAGGCATGATATGGCATGTATGACACTTGTTGCACTTACGATGCTAGGGCTTGATATAGCAAAAACCAGTCATCGTAGCACTTTCGCTATAAATCTGTTTTGGCGAATTTTTCGGATCTGAAATTGTTACAGGCCGAAGCTAAGATCGCTAGGTATCTTGTGTCCAAAGGAAAACCTCTAATTCGTTGTACTTTGTGATTTATGATCTGTACAATATAGGGTTTCTGCCTCTTCCAGATCTGAGTCAAATTCAGGTGACCTTGGGAAAAAGGTCATATCTTGGGCTAGGAAGCTCCAAATGCAATTTCCTAAAACGTGACAGGTAGTACACAGTATGTACTATCTCAGAAAACGTTTTTAGAGGCCGAAGTTGAACCAGTGACACGTGGCACCCCGTACAAGTGCGCTCTCCTGTATTATCCCATAAACAGGTCACGTTGCGACATTTGGCATAACTCTCTCTCAGAGAGTCCAATTGAGGTCATACCTGTCAGGATGGAAAGGTAACAGGCCGAGCTATCTCAGAAAACTTTTTTAGAGGCCGAAGTTAAAACAGTGACACGTGGCATGCCGTACAATTTCGCTCTCCTGTTTTATCCCAAAACAGGTCACGTTGCGACATTTGGCATAACTCTCTCTCAGAGAATCCAATTGAGGTCAAACCTGTCAGGATGGAAAGATAACAGGTCAGGCTATCTCAAGAAACTTTTTCAGACCTTGTGGATCAAAAATTTCAGAGTTACACCAGAAACAATCAGGTACATATTTCTGTCAAAACAGAATTATTTTTTGGTACCTTCATTCATGGCTTCCGGAATTTAGGGCTTTGGAGAAAGTTGGAATTTTTGTAATCGGAGACCACGGCTGGATGCTACTCATCAAAATAGAAATTTAGAGACCAAGATCAGAATTTTTGGTTGGGCAGAAGGTCGGGCTTGATTAGACCCTAGTTCGGGACTTTGATCAGAAAAGTGGAAAATTAGGGCTTCTGTAAAAATGGGAATTTTTGAAATCTGTGACCACGGCTGGAAGCTCCTCAGAAAAATAGAATCTTAGAGCTTTGGATCAAACATTTTGATTGGGGAGAAGAGTGGGCTTCATCAAACCCCAGTTCAGGGTCACGTCCAGTGATTCCGGAAGTTTCAAAGGCAAAATTGAGGAGTGAAACTTTGCAATTTTCAAATTCTGAATATACCAGTTTGATCAGCTCATCAAGGCGCATATTTCTATCCTTTCGGAAGTTTGAAATTCAAAGTTTGAATTTTTGGGGTTTCTCTGACAAACCCATATCCAGCTCCAGGTCCAGTTCTTGCACATCAAGTGGATTGGGTTAATCCTAGAAGAAGATGGATTGGTCACCTACATAGGTGAAGAAGTTCCTGTTTCAGAGGGAGATGAGGCTAAGGCCTTACATAAGAAGATTACAAGCGATCTCGACAGGTATGACTCATCGAGGTATGTTTTGATATTTGTCCATGATTAAGTTTATGGTATGTTTGTCTTCATGTTATTACAGTTAAGTACAATTTTGTTTTTAGATTTGTCGTATCACCTTAACAAAATTATGAATGCATGATAGAAGATATTCATTATTTAGGGTGTTGACACTTATGATTGTACTAATGCATTATGGTGTTGTATGAGGTTTATGTTGTCTACTAACATGAAAGGTACACCAAGAAAGACAAATCATGTTCTGGTCCAAGAACATATGATCATGATAACATGAGGACAAAGATTCATCCATTGTCATGGATCTCATAGAAGATCCATTTACGAGGTATGTATAACTTGGTTTTGCAATGGTTAACTTATGAGACATGCAGGTTACTAGCACAAGTCATTGACGAAGAACAAGAAGACATTATGCAGGTATGTTAGACATAAATAGCTAGCATGCTAATCCAGGTATGTTTTTCCTATATCAAGCTAGAATCCTACCTTGTGTTAAGATCTTATGCTGTTGTTGATAATGATTATTCATGAAGTCATAGGTTTGAATAAACATGATTGTATACATATTATGTTTCTTACCATAATTGATGATATGACTAACCAGAAGAATCATGAAGGTATAGGTTTGAATAATCACAGGTTTTATGCATATTATATCTCTTATCTTGATTGATGGTTCAACTAACCCGAAGAGTCACAGGTTTGAGTAATTACAGGTTTAGACATGTTATTTTTCTTATGATTTGACTAACCATAAGAATCCTACATAAACCTTGAATGCTAATGGTTATTATTTTTGTTTGAAATGATCATGACTATACATGCTTGAGATTATTGTGTTTTAACAGTATACTAATGAATGTATGATTTTATATGAGATCACAAATAAGCATGCATAGGGTCCAAGGATGAACATGAGTTCAAGAATAGGTAATTCATGAAGCAAAGATCAAGAGGGAGTACACTCCAATGGTTTATGCAAGGATGCAGATATTCATAGGGAGTTGACCATCTCTCTACATCCCACAATAGAAAGGTGTAGAAGAAGCTACTTCAGATTAGGACTCCAGCAGCTCCTGCAAGGAAGCGAAGACTCAGAGGGAGTCCACCCAACGAACAAACAAAGATAAGTATTTGAATTGTCATTTCTTAAATAATATTGTTCAATAATGTATATACTGATGTTCCTAGAATTAGGTTGTGTATTATGCATATTAGAATAATTGCATTGATGAACAGTATACTCCTAATATGCATGGGTAAGTGGCATATGGCACTGTACAACATTCCATTGCTACTTATCTAGAATGAAACCTGTTTGCTGACATGTTGGGAGTTGTGTACACTCTTAACAATGTTCTGGTAGAGATAGGAAGGCATCTAGAAAGTTACGGGATATGGATAAATGTTGTATTGAAGCATTGGCTAAGATAATTGCATGACTGTATGACATATTTCTTTATGTGTAAGAATTTGTTCTGAAAACTATGAGATGTTTTCTAATCATGCAATTTAACTTGTTGTGTAGGAAATATCGTATGCCATCTCCTACAAAATAAGAACTACAACATTTGTTCAGCAATAAAGATATCTATTGAAGATATTGAAGTTCCCAGGATCTGGGATGAAGAAATGGAATGCCATGATCCGTCGATCATGAAGAATGATGTTTGGGATGTAATCCCAAGACCTGAAGGGAAGTTTGTTATGACTTCCATATGGAACTATTAGATCAAGCATGTTGCAGATGGCAGCATAGAGAAATATAAAAGTGACGAAATGGATTCAAGATAGCTTTCTTGAATGGTGTAGTTGAAGAAGAAGTGTATGTGGAGCAGCCACTTGGTTCTGAGACACATGATAGGAAATCATATATGTGCAGAACTTGGTATGGTGAAGATAGATTGATTGCCAACACGCAGCGGAAGATTACTACCGAGTTCGAGATGAAGAACTTGGGGATGATGCACTATTTGTTTTTGACATGGAGGTGTGGCAGAATGCAGGTGGGATCTTCCTTGGTCAAGGGAAGTACACAGTAGATATCCTGAAGAGATTTGGGATGATGGATTGCAAAGCCATGGCCACACCTATGGCATCGAATCTGAAGCTTCTTTGTGATGCTTCATCTGAACCAGTTGATGTTTCTATGTATCGTCAGATTATTGGGTCCTTAATGTACCTGACGAACACGAGACCAGATATTTGCTTTGCTGTGAACACATTGAGCCAGTTCCTGACGGATCCGAGGAGTGTTCACCTGGTTGCTGTAAAGCATGTTCTAAGGTACCTGAAGGGTACAGTGGATTATGGGCTCAGGTATGAGGCGAATCAAAATTTTAACCTACAGGGTTATGTTGATTCAGATTGGGATGGCCGTGCTGCAGATAGGAAGAGCACATCTGGGTGCTGCTTCAGTATGGGATCAGGTGTGATCTCTTGGTTTAGCAGGAAGCAGTCCTGCGTAGCACTGAGTACAGCTGAGGCAGAGTATGTTGCAGCCTGTTCAGCTAGTTGTGAGGCAGTATGGCTACGGAAGCTACTGTCTGAGTTATTTGATCTCCCGTTGGAGGCTACTGGTATCTTATGTGATAACCAGAGTTGTGTGAAGCTGTCCGAGAACCCAGTGTTTCACGACAGGTCGAAAAACATAGAGATCAAATATCACTATATCAGGGATATGGTGCTGAGAGGAGCTGTGAAGCTCCTGTATGTTGCGACGGACGAGCAGATTGCAGATGTGCTGACGAAGCCACTAGCCAGGGTGAAGTTCGAGTACTTCAGAGAGAGGCTTGGTGTTATTCAGATCGAGGACACTTCGAGGAAGAAGTGATGGACACATTTGCTGAAGCCATTCCAATCATGTTGGAAGGAGGATCCTTCACATGGCCGTGGATGTAAGCGCTGGATGATGAACATCAGGATGATGTTCTAGTTTCTGCTAGATATGATCAGTTGGATCATTTTATGTATGTATGTATGCATCATGTTGGATGCTAGATATGATCAGTTGGATCATTTTATGTATGTATGTACGCATCATGTTGGATGCTGGATATGATCAGTTGGATCATTTTATGTATGTATGTACGCATCATGTTGGATGCTGGATATGATCAGTTGGATCATGTGTATGTATTTTATATGCATCACGTTGGATACTTGGACCATGTATCTGTATATGTATCAGGTGGATACATTGTATGATCAGGTGGATCATGTATGATGATATGTATTAGGTAGATACTTGGCATGCAACAGGATGTTGCATTGATGATCAGGAGGATCATGTATGATGATATGTATCAGGTAGATACTTGGTATGCAGCAGGATGTTGCATTGATGATCAGGAGGATCATGTATGATGATATGTATCAGGTAGATACTTGGTATGCAGCAGGATGTTGCATTGATGATCAGGATGATCATAGATGACGAGCTTCAGGATGTTGCTCCAGATGACATGCAGCAGGATGTTGCAGTGATGATCAGGATGATCATAGATGACGAGCTTCAGGATGTTGCTCCAGATGACATGCAGCAGGATGTTGCAGTGATGATCAGGATGATCATGGATACATCAGGATGATGTATGGTGAGTATCAGGTTGATACTCTGTGGCCGTGGATCAGGTTGTGCAGATGAGCATGTAATTCGTTGCCCTGGGAGATTTGCAGATGGTCTTGCGAGGTTTTGCCTATGGCATGTAATTCGTTGCCCTGGGACATCTGGCAAATGCTCTTTCGAGGTTTTGCTCTGGGAGGACATGTAATTCGTTGCCCTGGGAGATCTGCAGATAGTCTTGCGAGGTTTTGCCTATGGCATGTAATTCGTTGCCCTGGGATATCTGGCAGATGCTCTTGCGAGGTTTTGTCCTATGGCATGTAATTCGTTTCCCTGGGAGATCCGATAGGTTGGGCTATGTGCCCGTAATCAGTCCTGGGATGCTCTTGCGAGGTTTTGCCATGACCACATGTAATTTGTGCCCTGGGAGATTTCAGGTCGGAGTTGTGTACCCGTAACATCCTGAGATGCTCTTGCGAGGTTTTGTGGTGGGGTCACATGTAATAGCGCCCTAGGAGATCCTACAGGTCGGAGTTGTGTACCCGTAACATCCTGGGATGCTCTTTCGAGGTTTTGTGACGCACGTAATAAGTCCTGAGGATTCCACAGTATGGCCAGTGATGACGAAGACCTGCAGGTGGTGGGCCTACATCTAGTATGAAAAAGGACTGGCTCTGTAGAACTTCCTATGACGAGTAGATTCAGAGATTGATTGAGATAGCAGCAGCAGTGACGATGATGATGACTCGATGATGATTATCCAGTGACGATGATCCAGAGAAGATGACTTGTGCTAGAAGAACTGTGCTGAGAAATACCTTCCTAGTTAAGAGGGAGTGTTGATGTATATGTAACTTCAGAATGTATTTCACATATATGTATATTGTATTCCTATAGAGATGGTATTATTCCTCTATAAGGAAGTGTCGTCATTTATATTGTAAGTGTCGTAACTTATACTTGATGGGTTATTAGACCACCTTATTTGGGGTCGGCCCTGTATAAGTCATGTGGGTCAAAGGGTTATTAGACCACTCTATTGGGGGTCGGCCATGTGGGTCAAAGGGTTATTAGACCACCCTATTGGGGGTCGGCCCACTCAGCATTATGTTATGTGGTAAAGTTCGAGCCTACATGAGTTAGGTAAAAAGGCAAGTCAAGTCAAGTATAAATAGAGTGCGGGAGGCACTCTATTTACTCACTCACTTCTCACACATGCACTCAAGGAGGAGTGGCGCACTTATGGAGGAGGAGGATCTGCTGCTAGGTTATGGCTATCTCTCTTGGTTGGTTGTATCATTGCTCTATCTATCTCTGAGGAAGTTATTGGGGTTTTTCACCTTTATGGTTTTCCCCAAGTAAATCTTTGTGTCTCTTGTGTGCTTGCATTATTGTCTCCATGATTGATATGCTGTAGATATGCTGTACATGTTGTTCTCTCAGTTAAGATCCTAGATCATATTGAAGTAAATTCAGAAAATTTAACACATACTTGTCTAGCAATTAAGAAGTAACAGATACTTTTGGACCGTAACAGGTACTTCTTGGGTATGCCCATAAGTACTCATTCCCATACTGGATATGACAACATGTAAGTCAGGTACTGATACACGTCCCTGACCCTTAAGTACGGGTACACTGGTATCTTAGATAAAAATATTTCCCATAGGTATGCTGAAAAGGATCCAAATGCACAACATCATGATAAATATCTAGTCAATATCACTGATTAAGCATGGGAAGCTTTTTTGACCTTATTTAACACTTGGATTAGGAATTTTCATCAAAACTATAGGGTGTTGAGTAATGTCCTTGGAGGACGAACTTCTAGATTCAAGGTAGAGGCAAGGGTTAGAGCTTAGAGGAGGGGTCATAGGGTGCTATTGATAAATAGGATCCCAATATAGGAAAGGATTTTGATATGTAATTATTTGTTGCAACATGATTTTTTTTGGACTCTATAGACCATTTAAACTCTTTGTTTATGTATTTTGGGTCACTTCTCATATATGGATTGCATTTGATTGTTTTTTAGTTGTATACACCCTTGCTATATACATGAGGAAATTTTCATATTTATATATAATGGTTTGGATTCATATGGTTGCACATGTTAGGATATTCCTATACTCCATCCTAGTCCCACCAGTATTTTGATCATTTACATTTTCAGTCATGCATGCACCTTTTTGGGTTTGCATGCATTCTAGGGTTTGCATGCATTTTGCATGCATCCCAGTCATCAGTCCAGCACCTAGCCCTCAGTTAGCCAGCCCCCAGGAGCTTCTCACTATTCAGTTTTAGCCCTCCAGTTGCTTAGTGCGCCCTTCTTCCTTGATTTTAGGGAGCAACTCGCCCTTCTTCACCTACCAGTTCAGTTACAGTCAGTTACAGTCAGTTACAGTCAGTTACATTGAGTTACACTCAGTTACATTCAGTTACTCTTAGTTACATTGAGTTACACTTAGTTACATTGAGTTACACTCAGTTACACTGAGTTACACTTAGTTACACTGAGTTACACCTACCAGAGTTAGTTTGACTGATGGTTGACAGTTACTTGAGCATTGATGACTCCACTGATGATGATGAAGACTTCCAGTTGCGCTTCGATGATCATGAGGACACCTAGTTGTGCTCCGATGACACTCCAGTGATCCTTTGATCACTCCATGAAGGCTAATTCGAATTGCCACCTTAGGCATTCGAATTCCTCATGCATTGTATTATTTATATGTCCATTTGTGATTAATAACATAGTATGACCGAAGTATTATTGCTTCTATCTGAGTTCTACTGTACCATATTATTCTGTTGCTCATTATACTGCATGTATCACTCTTCTTCTATTTTCTTGCTTAATCATAATTATTCTCTTGTGAGATACATCATCTCTTAGATCTGCTGTGAGGATTTTCACATGGTATCAGAGCATGTTGAGAGTATTGTTTATATCCATTCTTGAGAGTTTTTTGCAGGTTATTACCAAGATTTCGAGTTCAGCAGTTGCAGCAGAATCTGCATTTTTGCAGCAGTAGCAGTTGCAGTTATTCTATATTGTTTTTGCAGGTCTTCTACATCTTCAATGTATCCTGAATTAGAAGAAATCACTCCTCTTTCTCTATTCAACTATGATGAATGGAAACCAAAAATAATAGCATATTTAAAGAGCCATGATCTCTTTGATTGCTATTTTGAAAGAGAGTTCGAATCCTCTACAAAGAAGATTAAATGGTTGAATAAAGGTGACATGCACATTGGAAGAATGAAGCTTACTATGACTGATTACATATTGTACCCGACCATCTTTGAAATTGAAACTCCAAAAGAGTTATGGGCTCATCTGGATGAAAGATTCGGCAAAAAGAATGATGGTTTTGGTCCAAATCCCTTCAAAAGCAAGCAAGTTGATGCATTCGCTCCACTTGATGGTCTCTCAGATCATGATGCATTCGCTCCTCCTGATGGTCTCTCAGATCATGTTGCATTCGCTCCCCTTGATGATCTCTTAGATCATGAACCAGTATCATCTCATATTGAAGTTGTTGACAAAGAACTTGCAGATTCTCCGCTCATGCTCAAACCTTCTTCTCTTTCTGTGCCAGCTCACACTCTAGATATTGCAGAAGGTCCTAAATCCTCTCTTGCACCAGAGTTTGTTGGTTTGCATCATGATCACATGATTATTTCGGAGGTAACATCAGCTATTGGAGGTAATGCATTCGCTCCTCTTCAGCAAACATCTCTTATTTACTACAATATGATCATTAGCACATGCTTTCAGAAGGTTATTGAAGAATATGGCCATTGCCACCCGCTTGAGATAATTTCTCATGCATCATATGATAGTTTTGATCTCACCCCTGCTGGTTCAAAGGAGATCTCAAGAAACTGGTTTGAAAGTCTTAAATCTGATTTTGATTTCAAGCAAACATGTAATAGTTCTTTTTGGCATAATCTCACCCATGGTGGTTCGAAGGAGAAGACAAAGGACTATATGCACATTCAAAAATTTGATCCTACCTCAGCTGATTCGAATCACAGGTTCAAGGATCATTCTAATATTGTTGGATTTGTTCTCATCACATTCGATCTGAAGAGCAAGTACAAGCACATGCTTTTTGAGCATGATCCACTTCTTCCCAAGAAGAAGATACCTCCAGACATATGACCAAGCATCACACATGCTTGAGTTTGGAGCATTTATTTTTTATGTGTGCCTTACAGTCTATTTTTTGAGGAGGGGGTATGTTTCCCATGAAATTTTCCCACTTCCTTGGTTTATTGATTGTTATTATTCATTGTATTGGGTGACCTTTGGTCTTAGTTACCAGGGCCCAGGATGGATTAAGGGGGGGTGTTAGGATATTCCTATACTCCATCCTAGTCCCACCAGTATTTTGATCATTTACATTTTCAGTCATGCATGCACCTTTTTGGGTTTGCATGCATTCTAGGGTTTGCATGCATTTTGCATGCATCCCAGTCATCAGTCCAGCACCTAGCCCTCAGTTAGCCAGCCCCCAGGAGCTTCTCACTATTCAGTTTTAGCCCTCCAGTTGCTTAGTGCGCCCTTCTTCCTTGATTTTAGGGAGCAACTCGCCCTTCTTCACCTACCAGTTCAGTTACACTCAGTTACAGTCAGTTACAGTCAGTTACACTCAGTTACATTGAGTTACACTCAGTTACACTCAGTTACATTCAGTTACAGTCAGTTACAGTCAGTTACACTCAGTTACATTGAGTTACACTCAGTTACATTCAGTTACTCTTAGTTACATTGAGTTACACTTAGTTACATTGAGTTACACTCAGTTACACTTAGTTACACTGAGTTACACTTAGTTACACTGAGTTACACCTACCAGAGTTAGTTTGACTGATGGTTGACAGTTACTTGAGCATTGATGACTCCACTGATGATGATGAAGACTTCCAGTTGCGCTCCGATGATCATGAGGACACCTAGTTGTGCTCCGATGACACTCCAGTGATCCTTTGATCACTCCATGAAGGCTAATTCGAATTGCCACCTTAGGCATTCGAATTCCTCATGCATTGTATTATTTATATGTCCATTTGTGATTAATAACATAGTATGACCGAAGTATTATTGCTTCTATCTGAGTTCTACTGTACCATATTATTCTGTTGCTCATTATACTGCATGTATCACTCTTCTTCTATTTTCTTGCTTAATCATAATTATTCTCTTGTGAGATACATCATCTCTTAGATCTGCTGTGAGGATTTTCACAGCACATGAATATATATGTATAGTGAAAATTATATAAATTATATATATATATATCATGGGTTCATGAATCTATGCCCCTGTTGTTCAGGTGCGGGCCCCTGTTGTTTGGGTGTGGGTTCTGTTAACACCCAAAAAGTGCTCACTAGCTCATTTCCCTATTCACATGACCCATTTGTCCACTTTTTCACCATCTGAGCCTCTGAAACCAACAAAAGGTCACCAAAAGACCTAAGTACACCCCTTTTTCCATTAAAAAAGATTATTTTTCCTAAAAAAGCATAAAAAACCCTCAAAAAGGGTGCAAATTCCCAAAAGTATTAAAAAGGGAATAAAAATATTAATTTTATTCAAAAAAGGAAAAATGAGGGAAAAGTACCTAAACCATGTTGGTCAATACCATTTGGATTCCACAAAACCACAAATGGTATTCCCCACCACCAAAACCTATAAAAAGGTGGTAGGGGCTCCTCATTTCACATCCATCCATTATCTCATCCTTATGCTGCTGAAATCTCCCTTGAGCATTTTAAGCCATTGAAGCAACCTTGGAGAAGGAGACCTCTTGGAGCTTGGAGCCACTCATCTTGGGAGTTGCTCTACATCAACCTTCACCATTGGAGGTAATACTATTGCAAGCACTAGCTTGCCCCCATTTTCAAATACAAATTTATTCTTTCATAGTTTCTTGTTCTTGTTTTTAAAATATTTTCATTATTTGCTTATATTCTTGCATAGATCCATGATTAGTTTTGTTTATATTAGTTTCTTGTTTAATTCTATTGAAACTGCTGCTACTAGTTAGCAAATGCCCATAGCACTAAGCCTGGTTGCAAAACCGGGCCAACATTTTTTGGCGACTCCACTGGGGATTGAACAATAGATCTCTAGTTTTGCTTTTAATCTTAGTTTTTTATTAGTTTTTAACCTTTAGATCCATAGATCTGCCATCTTAGACAGCAGATCCATTGCTGTCCTAAGTTTTAGCCTCATCTATTGCCATTAACAGCCCGGAATTCTCCATTTTCGGGTTCATTTTTCGGCTTCCGTGCACGGCTTTCGCCTCGCGGTTTTTCGCCTGACAGTCGCAAGGTCCATCGCGGATTTCGGCCTTTTTTCCGCGCGGTTCACCGCGGCTTTGATTCCGGTTTCCGCGCTGCACATCGCGGCATCGCGGTCATTTACCGCGCTGCACATCGCGACTGCGCGGCCCTTTTCCGCGCGGTTCAACGCGACTTCGCGGCCTATTTGCGCGCTGCACATCGTGGCTTCGCGGACATTTTCCACACTGTCCATCGCCACTGTGCGACCGAAACCCGCGCGGTCCATCGCGTCTTTTCTGTTAAAACCCGCGCTCCTGAATTTTTCATTCGGCCATTTCGATTTTAAAAATTAATTTTTACTGTACTTTCTGCCCACATAGCACATTTTTACAGTATTAGATTCTGCATATTTTACAGCCTTGAAAAAATTTTACTATTTAAAATGCATATCTAGAAGTCTTTTTAAAAATTTTCAAGAAAGTGAAAGAAGGACTTATTTTGCATTTTTATCTAGATTAAAATTTTCCCTGTTTACTTCTTTAAAATCTTGCCCTTAGCAATTTCCTTGAAAGAAGAAGTCCATTTATTTCTTTAAAAGAAGTCTATTATTTGCTTTCATAATTCAAAAGATCCTTTGTTTTTTGAGTTAATATTTGCAAAGCATTTAATTTCCATTTATTTGAAAAAGTCATAAATATTTGCTTTTTTTATTTTCAAAAGCTCCTTTGTTTTTTGAAAATTTCCTGTAAAGCATTTACCTTTTTTTTTTTTTTTTCAAGTTCAGTTTACAATACCTCACGTGCACTCACTCGATCACTTAATTGAACTAAGCCTTAAAACGTACCCTAATTTCAACACACTTTTAACCCCACTTGGGGAACACTAAAAGAACTTTGTAGCTAGGTAGTATTGGGGGGATAGGTGTTCCAATAACACCCCTCAGTTATTACATTTGAGACATAGAAGTTGTGCAATTAGGGAGCTAAAATCTCTTAGTACTTTTTGGCGCGGTCACAACCGGTTTGTGGGAAGGCCTCTCCCCTAGGAGGGTTGAAGTCGCGAGGATGGTTCCGGAAGCCTGAGTGGAATACCGAAATCCATTCAGTAACCGAAGGGCTACCATTCGCAGTTCTCGGGATATCCCTGTATTGGGATATTGCAATCAAAGGACCAAACGGCAGATTTACCTTTTCTCGACGCGTCATGAATGGAGTATCCTAGTAGCCTTTCTTTAGGATTGATTACCCGGTGTCCCTCCCGGTAGGGGGATATCTAGCCATTGTCTCAACACTCATATTGTCTGACTTGGATTTCATCACCTTGCAGAGGATATCGTTTGTTTGAGTCACAATACTTTTAGTTAGGTGTTTGCATGATTCAACCCACCTTTGGTCTAGTTACACCTATTTTTTCTAGAAGCCGTTTGCATGTTGGTACTCTGACCATTTGTTGTATTCCTCCACTTATTGTAGCACAGCTGCTAGAATAAGTGCCTTTTTTGAGGTTGATTTTTTGGCCTGAGAGCCTTCTTTTTCACTCCCCTTCTTGCACCCTTGGTTGCATTAGGGTTTTGAGTTTTTTATAGATATATCACCACCTGATACTTAAACAAATTTTTTACACAAAAACTTAATTCTCACCATTGAGAATTTTAGACGCTCTCGTCGTCTACAGGGTGAACTCCTAGAGTTTAGTACACTTGGCTCTTGTTGGCAGCTAGCAACAACCTTTTCATTTCTTGACAAAATGAAGAGAGATCAGCTCTTTATGTGATTTATCAATTCAAAAATTATGTTAGAGCACCTTCAGAATCTTTGATTCTGAAGGTACTCTTAATCAAAGGAAAGTAATTTAATGTTTCTAGAGTTGATAGGAACTTGATCATAAAACTTGGCTTTTAAACGAATGTCAGACAAGTTTCGTAAAGTCTCATTAAAGCTATTTAAAACATCAAAATGAATTTATGTGACTTAAGGGATTTGTGCCAAGAGAAATATCATAAAACACATTGTTTAGGGTATTATTAGTCCTAAGACTAAGAGAATTTTGGAAGTTAACATCGTATGTAATACCCTATTATGAACTTTGTAAATATCATGGTTAATGGATAAATGAGGTTTGTATAGGCAATTTTTACATATGATAAATACCCTATATGATGGTATAATATATCAATAGGATGTTTAAAGGTTTTTAAACTTAGTGTTGTACAAATATATATAGCTTTGTACATATACATAGAATAAACATTAAGCTAGCCATTTGATTAATGCCTCCTTAACATTAAAATGCGATTTATTACTCTTCATACCACTACGTAACATGATAAAACAGGGATGATTGTTTGATTAACTGGCCATGCAATAAACCAATGGTTAAATCAATAAACGTTTTGGATCGATGAGCTGGTATGAAAACGTGGCTTTCACCCCTTAACAGAATCGACAGTTGTATGCATTTGATTAAATCGTGTTGACAGTGTTAAATGCTAACAGTCATTTCAAATTACGCCATTGTACCTATTAATTATGAACCACTGTCAATAATCAATGATTGTAATGATGGTTCTATCAGTCTTCGTATCGCTGGTTCACCAAGTTAAGTGGTTATCACTAACAGGCATGGTCAAACGTAGATAAATTGGCATAAATCATGGTGTAGTGTGAAAGTTGTAACATTTATCACTGCTCGAAATCCCGCTAAAATGGTAGGTTCAGAGATTAGATTTCTGATTAGATTTGAAGCATGTGAAGATTATCTATCATGTCGTTTGTATGGATACCTATTCCCTCTGTTTTCACTTTCCCATTCATTTCGCGACCAAGCCCAGAAAGTGTTGGAGAAACCATGAATCCTCTGAATCGTTTTGAGATCTCAGGGTTTGAACTTATTGAAGCCAACCAGGAAGTTGCCAAGAGATTTGAGAAAATGGGATGGACACATTTCTTTCGAAGCTTTGATGGTCACCATGCGGAGATTACTAAGATGTTTGCAATGAGTTTTGAAGATGACAGGGCGCGAATTGGGGGTTTCGAATTTGTTATCAATGAAGACAAAATTGCTGAAGCCACGAAACTTCCCCAAGCGGGAGAACGCTGGTTTAAGGGCACTATGGTTAACAAGAAGAAGTGTTTGGCTTTGTTAATTCCTTTACCAGATAAAACGAAGCTGAGGATAGGCGTACCTGTAAAATTTCTAAAGCCCGAATGGAGAGTTTACTATGAAATCTTAGTAAGGTACGTAACTTGTTGTGGACGCTATTCCCATTTGCACTTGTATCATTTACGGTTGTTGTTAGCAGTAAAGGGTTGTGAACTTAATTTTCCCTTCTATCTTTGGCAAAGCCTTAAGAAAATGTCACAGTCTGTAAGTAATTTCAATAACCCTGACAATAGTCTGTGTCATCATGGATTGATAAAAATTTTACTGCAATTCCAATTATCTGCAAAAGGTCTGTCTTGGGATAAATTTCTAGTTGATTGTCAATTGGGGCCAACACAGTATTGGCCTAATCCATCTCCTCGAACTCGTAAAAGACGAAAAGTCATAAATCCTGAGGTTAATAGCTCAGAGGTTAAGGAACCAGAGGTCGTAAACATGCCCATAGATGATGAGATAAATGAAGATGCTTATAGGATTTCAGTTCCCTGCGATTCTAGGGAAATATTAGATAAACCCGAACCTGGTAAGAATGATGGCAACCCTGCAAAACCAAAAGAAGGATTAGCCGAAGGGGAAATTGATAAACCTGATAATTGTGATAAAGATTCTATGCATAAGTTGAACCATTTAGCTCAGGTTTGTGTTGACAAGGAAGGGTTGAATTTTGAAAACTTATCGTTTTCGCGTAGAGTCACTAGAAGCATGCATAATCTCCATTCGATTCCAGGATATAGGTATGATCAACAGACTTCCAAATCTACAGCTATTGAACCTACAGTTGTAAATATTGAGGATGATATTCCGATGTTTGTCCCTAACACAATGGATGTAGGGAATTCTGCTACTGCGCAGGGAAGTGATGTGCAATCAGGTGAGGTCGAGGGCAATCAACCAGAAATAAACGTTAACACTATAGAACTTGAACCATTACACAATCAGCATTGTGACAATCCTCGTTCTCCTCATGTAACTAGAGAAGACGAAACTCTGCAAAAGGTATTAGGAAATATTTATCAAGATAAAATCACAGAGTTCAGAGGAAAGCGTAAACAGTGTCTATTAAGTACAGCCTTATTGGAAGAAGAAAACAAAACTTTCAGGAAAGAATTGCTAGAATGGATTGACAGGTGGAAAAAGGCCAACATGAAGAAGAATCAACTCAAGAAATCCAAGAAATCAATATTAAATACGAATCAGCTGTTATTGGAACGAATTGAAAAACAAAATGTTAAAATTATCAGGTTGAAGGCTAAATTAGCCGAAGCTAGAAGAGTAGTCGCTCTTCATAATGAGGCTTAATAGTTTTCTCTTCTCTTATGTCACAGTATAACAGGTAATGGTTATTTCGATTTTGCATGCCTGTAAAATCAGAGATTTAACAGGCATGCATTTATAATTTTTAAATATTTCTGTTAACTGTGTTAAATGGATTTTAATATAATGCATTGATTGAATTTAATGCAGGAAGTTTTATCACCCCCTTCTTCCAAGAATACAGGACGTGGTTGATGCGATGGCATGGAGATGTAGCTGATTTGTTACAAGCTGGAGTTTTGTGAATGGGCAAGAACTTTCTGAGATACCTCGACTCAGGCCAGTCGATTTTTATTTTTAGTAGTAGGTGTAATTAGATGCCCTTTTGGTTAAATAGTTCCTATAATGTTGCATGCAACATTTATAGCAAAACTGACTCTCAGTAGTATATAAGTGGAGATTTTTTATGAACTCGGGGGGATAGAGTGTGGAAGAAAACTTGTTAAAATATATTTTGTTACTAGTACTACATCAAACTTGAAGCTGAAGCTTTCATGTGGATGATACTTGATATCTGCAAATGGTACTGTGACTGGTATTTATTTTTGGATTTATAAATATATATATATATATATTTCAGTTTGTTGTCTTCTGTTTATACGTGAACTCTGTGTGCTGTGACACATTGATGTTTAAATATTTTTCTCACTTTATCATCTCAAGTTAGTTGTTGAATAAATATTTCATTATGGTTTTGTTTATTAGTGTGTTCACTATAAACATCCGTTTTAATGATATACTTTCCTGTTTATTTAAAATTTCATTTGTATGTTAACGGTGAATTTTAAATGAGCATCATTTCAAATTCAAATGACTGTCTTGAGAGTTAATTATTAATCAGTTTTGGAAGTGAAATTTGACTGTGTGTTTTAGGTTAAATCTCATCTCTATTATTACATAGCAGAATTACTTTCGTTATGATTTAAATATGTTTATTTAGAGCATACTTCAGTTTTCTGTTATTGATTAATAATTAATATAGTTTCAAATTTGCTCTCAGCTGAGATAGAGTTAAATAGGATAAGAAATTAGTTAGTTTTAAATTTTACTTTATTTTTTAAATTAGCACTGTTAAATCATTCTACATGCTATAAGTAAGTTTTCATATTTAGAAAACTTCCCAAAAACCGAAGTCTTTCCTTACGAAAGCAACCTTAGGACATTTGTAGATATTTAGGTAGGATAGATATTAGAATAAGTTAGATTTTGCTGGTTTTAAGTTCTCCTTAAGAGACAAACTAGCTGGTAGCAGGACCATAACCTGTGAGGTTTTGTTAAACCAAACATACCGTACGCTGCTCTAAGCTGATTGTGTGGACAAAACCTCCTTATTGGCTCTGATTCATAAAATCAGGCCAACAAATGGCGCTAGAAGGAGGGACTGAATTAAGTAATGGCAGGTGAAACTAATGAAACATTTCCAACCAGCCAACAATCTTCGGAAGTTAGTAGATCGCCTTTTATCGAAACTTCTAGGAATATCCTTGAACGTGATCCTATTACTTCTCCCTTTACTCCTGCACAAAGTGCTCAAACTCTAGAAGAATCCAGACATATCCTTACTAGAGCTTATGCTAATCAGTTAGGTATTTCTCCAATAGATTATGGTCTTCCTAGACAACAGCGACACAATCCACAATTGACCATAGTTACAGAAGATTTGGAGATAACTGGTAGTACTCCTCAACATCAAGTTGAAAGTTATCAAAGACAGATTACACAAACCAATACCGCAAGGAGGTTAATCTTAGGAAGTGGTTCTGATCAGCCACCTTCTCCTCCTGAGTCACCACCCAATAGTCCAAGACCTTCTCATTCAGAGAGTTCCTCTAGTTCTCAAGGAAGTCCAATGGCAGGAAATGTAGGAGGAGGAGGTAATCCTCCACCCCCTCCACCTAATCCACAGCTCCCTTGGTTAAGGGCAGCTGCTGTAGCAATTCCTGGGGTACAACACCCATTACCAAAACATTCAGATAAAATTCTTCCTAAGTTTAACCCAGATGACAAAGAACCTGCAGAGGTGCATATTGATAAATTCATGTTGGCTGTTCAATCTTTAAATGTTCAGCATGAAGATGTTGTTTGTCGATTGTTTCCTCTCACCTTTAAGGGAAGAGCTTCTACCTGGTACTTTTCATTAGTACAAGGATCTATTACAAATTGGGGGGAATTTAATAAAGATTTTCTAGATAAATTCGGGGAAGATAAAACACCTGCTCTTTTAGCCCTAGAGTTATCTAGAATTAAAATGGAACCCAAAGAAAGGATTAAAGACTTTAATCAAAGGTTTCTAATATTGAAAAATAAAATTCCAGTTGCTTCTCAACCTCCGGAAGATATAATCATTGAAAATTATACATCAGCCTTACCTAGGAATTCCGGAATGTTTGTGAAGAGAGCTGGAAAAAAAAAGCTGATAGAAACATTTGATGAAGCAATTAAAGTAGAAAAAGATTTCATGTCTTATGAACCAGAGAGAAGTGGTAAATCCGATTCTTTTCCTCGAAGGAAAGTAGAAAAATCTAGTTCAGATAAAGATAAAGCTTTCGATATAGAACAGCTGCAGAACGCTATTCGAACATTAACCAATGAAGTTATAGGGTTAAAAAAGACTAGTTCTGAAGCTTCTCCTTCTAGGGGTTACTTCATAAACCAATTTAGACAAAACCCAAACACGAATAATAAGAATACACCCCCAGATGTAGCTGCTAATGAAGAGATCTTTAATACAATTCGAGCTGTTCTATCTTTGTCTGAAACACCTAGTCAAGAGATGAATGAAAATAAAGAAGATGAAGAATCTGAAAATGAGGATGAATCGGAAGAACCTCAACAAATTAATGGTCATTTCTGGGATAATTTTGTAAAAAAACATGAGAACAGAAGTCCACCTTCAGGACAACACACATATAATACACGTAGTAAAGCAATTGCAAATACTCCTGGTGCTTCAAGCTCCACTTCAAACACTAATAATAATAACTCACAACCAAACAAACAAACTCAATCCGGCAAGCAAACTCAGCCAAATAAGGGTACCCAAACCATTCAAAACGCTCCAAAGTTGGATTTACAATATGACATAATTGAGGATTTGAAGAAGACACGTGCAAACATTAGTATGTACGATCTCCTTCAAATCTATCCAATGCCTAATAGTCATATTATTAATCCTGCAGTAAGTTCGATCGTCCCTAATACAAAGCAAAATGTTGCTGCAAACAGTTCAAACAATGATCCAACAGCAACTGATAAAGGGAAAACATCAACCGATAAAGCTTCTTTGATAGGTAAGAAGTCTAAGTTAACTACACCTCCATTCTTACTTACCTTTGAAATTTTTAATAGGAATGTCCACAACTGCATGGTAGATTCAGGAGCATCCTCTAATGTTATGCCTTTATCTGTGTGTAAGAAATTAAATGGAAAATTTGTTCCATCTGATTCACAAATAACTCAATTAGATAGAACAAACGTTAAAGTTGTCGGAGAGATGAAATATGTCTTAATTAGGATTGCTTGTAATCCTTCAGTTTATCAAATCATAGACATCGTAATTGCTGATATTCCAGATGCATATGGACTATTCTTAAGTAGGGATTGGTCTCAACAACTAAATGGTTTCTTTGCCACTGATTGGTCAACCTTGTGGCTACCAAAAAATGGAAAATAAAATCAGATAAAGATACATAGAGAAAGGTACATGAAACATACTGTTACAGAACTACATGATCCTAGTGAACCTGTGTTATTTTCTGATTCCATTATGGGAAACTACATGTATGAATTAGGTTTTGGAAATTTCAAAGCTGAAAACTCTCTTCTTCCTGAAAATAGCAAGCAATCTGAGATTTGTAATGTAACAGCTATTTCTCCTAATTGTTCCCTTAAGGAGACCATTGGTGATGAAAATAATGTAAATATTGTAAATATCATAGAAAGTAAAGTGATTGTACATAATTCTATTTGGGCTCTTTATTTCGATGGTGCAAAATCTAAAGAAGGAGCAGGAGCCGGTTGTTTACTAATAGATCCTCAAGGTAATAAGACTTGTATAGCTTGTAGAATAGAATTTAGTTGTACAAATAATATAGTTGAATATGAAGCTTTGATTCAAGGATTGAAAAAAGCAATCGATTTGGGCATCAAAGAGATAGTGGTTTATGGCGATTCAGAGATCATTGTTAGACAGGTGCGTAATTCCATTCATTGTTTATCTGAACATTTACAAAGTTATCAGAAAGAGGTATGGAATCTTATCACATATTTTGATGCATTTAACATAAATTCTGTTCCTAGAAGTCAAAATCAAGAAGCAGACTTATTGGCAAATGTAGCTTCCAAGTTGATTCCTTAAGAAAATTTTTCACCAGAATTCTTTTCTGTTGAATTAATTTTTAGGCCCTCCATACCGGATAACATTCTTAATTGGCGTGTGTTTGACAATGATACACAGGTACTGCATTTTCTAACAAATGATGGAATCTTTAAAGATTCAGCAATAGATGAAATCACTCACGACGACAATTTATGAGATTTTTCGGTAATTAATGATTTCTGTTCAATTGAGAAAGCTTTCGAACAGGTAAAACCCATTCCCAACTCAGTATTAAGATTAGAAAAGTTTTTTGATTTGCAGGATAATTTTAAGTCAGTTCCTAATTGTAAAACAAATAGCTCTCGCATGAAATATGAAACCATCAATTTGGGAACAGAATCTAATCCCCAAACTATAAACCTAGGAATAGATTGTGATCCTGTAGAAAAAAAGGCTTTCATAAAATTATTCAAGGAGTTTAAAGATATATTTGCATGGACATATGATGACTTAAGAACATTCAATACTCAAGTCATGGAACATATAATTCCAATTAAACAAGAATCAAAACCTTTTCAGCAAAAGTTAAGAAAATATCACCCATCATTAGAACCAACAATTAAAAAAGAACTGAATAAATTGTTAGCTGCCAAGATCATTTTCCCTATTAGACACACTCAATGGGTAGCAAACTTAGTTCCAGTTAGAAAGAAAAATGGGGATATTCGACTATGTGTCGATTTTAGAAATTTAAATAAAGCTTCTGAAAAAGATAACTACCCTGTTCCACCCATGGAACAAATTCTTCAGAAAGTGTCTAGGTCTGAGATACTGTCTCTCCTTGATGGTTTCTCAGGGTACAACCAAATACTAGTCTCCCCGGATGATCAATTAAAAACAGCTTTTAGAACTCCATGGGGAACGTACGCATACCGTAAGATTCCCTTTGGGTTAATCAACGCGGGAGCAACATTTCAACGAGCAATGGATATTGCTTTTAGAGGCTTAATCAGTCATTCAGTCGTTGTCTATTTGGATGACGTTACTGTCTACTCTAAACATCGGCCTGGTCATCTTAACCATTTGAGAAAAGTGTTTGAACGATGTAGAAAATTTGGAATATCTTTAAATCCTAAGAAAACAATATTTGTTGTTTCAGAAGGTATCTTGTTAGGATGTGTAGTATCAAAACACGGAATCATGATTGATCCTGAAAGAACACAAGCTATTTCAAAGATTACTTTCCCTTCCAGCAAGAAAGGAATGCAGTCATTCTTAGGGAAAATTAACTTTGTTAGGAGATTCATTCCTAGTTTTTCAGAGATCATTCGTCCTTTGCAGAAAATGACTAAAAAAGATGCTGTGTTTAATTGGGGACAAATTGAAAAAGAATCCTTTCAGAAAATTTTAGAAGCTATTTCAGAAGCTCCTAGTCTTCTAAGTCCAGATTTTAACAAGGATTTTATATTATATACCTTTGCTTCTGATATTGCGTATGCAGCAGTATTAACCCAATTAAATCAACAAAATAATGAGGTTCCAATTTCGTTCATGAGTTCGAATTTCAAAGGTGCTGAACTAAACTATCATGAAGTGGATAAACAAGCTTTTGCTGTTTTTAAAGCCTTGTTAAAATTTAAAACAAAAGTAATTGTACCTTATTCTTCAGTAAGAAATTTGTTGGTACAAAAAGATTTAGGAGAAAAAAGGGCACCTTGGATGACATCTCTTCAAGAATATGACTTAGAAATCAAACCATCAACGATAATTAAAGGACAAGGGTTGTGTAAACTGGCTGCTGAAGCTGCTCATTTGCCTGATGATAAAACTGAAATTGTCATTAATGAAGATTTACTTACCAGAGAAATTTATTTTTATCCACCACCTCAAGATTCCTGGTACACAGACATACGAGTACTTCTGGAAACAGGGACTGCTCCTGATTACTTAGATCCGAAAAAGAAAAGAGCCCTCAGATTGAAATCTGCCCCGTACTTATTAATAGATAATGTCCTCTTTCGAAAAAATTCAGATGGGGTATACCTTCGATGTTTAGATAAAGATGAAACAGAAACAATTCTGAAAGAATTGCATTCTGGACCAGCAGGAGGTCATTTCGGTGGAGAAACCACAGCTCATAAAATTCTTAGGGCTGGTTATTATTGGCCTACCTTGTTTCGAGATTCTTATACTTTCGTCAAAAGGTGTCAAGAGTGTCAACTTGCCGCAGGAAGAGTTAAAAAATCTGCTTTCCCTTTACAACCTGTTTCAGCTGAAAGACCCTTTCAGCAGTGGGGTATCGATATAGTAGGTCCAATAAACCCTCCCTCGTCAATGCAACACAAGTATATAATAACTGCAACTGATTATTTCACTCGTTGGGCTGAGGCTGCACCATTAAAAGTTGTGAATACTAATCAAGTTATATTATTTTTGGAGTTCTTTATCATAACAAGATTTGGTGTTCCTGATTCTTTGGTCTTTGATAATGCATCATATTTTTCATCAGTTGAATTGACTCAGTTTGATTTAGAAAAAGAAATAAGAATCAGATATTCATCTAATTACCATCCTCATGGGAATGATCTAGCTGAATCAACAAACAAAAAATTATTGAAAATTCTTAAAAGAACTGTTTCAGTTCACCATCGGAATTGGCATACAGAATTGGTCAATGCTCTTTGGGAAGACAGAGTAACTCCAAAAGTTGCAATAGGTAACTCACCATTTTTCTTAGTGTATGGAACTGAAGCTATTCTTCCGCCAAATTTGTTCTTACCTTCATTACAGTTAGCTCAGTCTGTCCAAGAAGAAGAATGCCCAGCAATGGAAAAAAGAATTAATGCATTGCTAAAATTAGAAGAAGATAGAGAAAAGTCAAAACAACACTTTAACAAACATCAACAGATTGTTAAGTCATGGTTTGACCAATCATTTAGTTCTGATCGCGAATTTCAGGTAGGAGACTTGGTCTTAAAATGGGATAAAGCTCATGAAGATAAGGGTGATCATACTAAGTTTCAAAAACTGTGGTTAGGTCCCTTTGTTATTTCTGAAAAAATAGGTCCAAGTACCTTTCGATTGCAAACACTTGAAGGACAGTCCGAGACATTCCCTGTGAATGGACTGATTCTTAAGAAATATTTATGTTGATAATTTGCTATCTAAAAATGTATATACTTATTCGCTGTTTGTAAATAATTTGTATTTCTGTATATAAACTAGCAAACTGTATATGAATCAAATTTCTGTCAAAGTCAAATATTTCAGATTGTTAAAATTTATGTATATAACCAGTCTTAGACAGAAGTATGTAATTAACAACTGTAATTAGTATAAATAAATAAGATCAGTTTACTCATCAGTCTTTAAAATTTTGATTTAGACTGAAATCTTTTAAAATTTGTTCAGATTGATCAAAATTTCTTGAATTTGTAAAAAACCTTCGTTATTTCTATTTATAAGTGTTTCTCATATTTTCTTTCATCTGGTTATTTTCTTAAATAAGGATAGTTTATTATATATCTTTTTCGAAGCTTGTACTTTTGAAAAATCTTTATAGATTTCTATCATCAGTTTTAGAAAACTTTTGTCATTTGAGAACTGTCTAGCATCTGTTCCAGTCAATAAGAAGCTAAAGTGAGAGACGGAAGGTCTCAGTAATGAGCCGGTCTGATCAGAATCATGAATATCACTGGTATGACATTATTAGGGAACTAGTAATGGCTTTTGGTCTTGAAACCAAAAGATAAGGGGTCTCATCACGAGCCAGCTGATTCATTTTCTGGTGATATTAATGACTGACATTATCATTTGGTTACCATGCTAGGTGATGATCTCTCATTTTAGTTAAAAGAAAAATAATGAAAATCGCAATAAAACACAACTTTTGCCTGAAGAATAGGAGGTCTCAGTAATGAGCCAGCCTAATCATGATCATCAGTGTTGCCTGGAATAACTTCATTTCTGATCACCAGGGTGATGGCTTTTGATTTTAAATTAAAAGACAAGAGATCTCATCACGAGTCGGCCTGCTTATTTCAGACAACTCTCGTGAATGATACTATCACATTGGGACACCAAACCCAGATAGTAGTCTTCAGACAGAATTATTATTTTAAAAGAATAGCAAAAGCAAGAAACAAGAAAATTACTATGCCATGGAACAGGTTCTAGATAGTTTTCAGAGGAACAGTATTCGATGCTGATGGTAAGATCATCTTTACTAAGAAGTACTGGTTTCGATCAAGATATTTGTAAGCCTATCTCTAATCAAATGTTTGTTTCAAAAGATGAAATATTTCTGAGTTATACTTATGAATCTGAATAAATAAAGGTTTGACATGAATAAAGGATTTTGATTATTTTTAACAGATTTCTAAGATTTCGTTTTGATCATCTTGTTTTAAGCAGAGATAACTAGTTCACCCAGGTCGTCGCCATTGGTTGGCAGCCAGCAACAACCTTTTCATTTCTTGACAAAATGAAGAGAGATCAGCGCTTTATGTGATTTATCAATTCAAAAATTATGTTAGAGCACCTTCAGAATCTTTGATTCTGAAGGTACTCTTAATCAAAGGAAAGTAATTTAATGTTTCTAGAGTTGATAGGAACTTGATCATAAAACTTGGCTTTTAAACGAATGTCAGACAAGTTTCGTAAAGTCTCATTAAAGCTATTTAAAACATCAAAATGAATTTATGTGACTTAAGGGATTTGTGCCAAGAGAAATATCATAAAACACATTGTTTAGGGTATTATTAGTCCTAAGACTAAGAGAATTTTGGAAGTTAACATCGTATGTAATACCCTATTATGAACTTTGTAAATATCATGGTTAATGGATAAATGAGGTTTGTATAGGCAATTTTTACATATGATAAATACCCTATATGATGGTATAATATATCAATAGGATGTTTAAAGGTTTTTAAACTTAGTGTTGTACATATATATATAGCTTTGTACATATACATAGAATAAACATTAAGCTAGCCATTTGATTAATGCCTCCTTAACATTAAAATGCGATTTATTACTCTTCATACCACTACGTAACATGATAAAACAGGGATGATTGTTTGATTAACTGGCCATGCAATAAACCAATGGTTAAATCAATAAACGTTTTGGATCGATGAGCTGGTATGAAAACGTGGCTTTCACCCCTTGACAGAATCGACAGTTGTATGCATTTGATAAAATCGTGTTGACAGTGTTAAATGCTAACAGTCATTTCAAATTACGCCATTGTACCTATTAATTATGAACCACTGTCAATAATCAATGATTGTAATGATGGTTCTATCAGTCTTCGTATCGCTGGTTCGCCAGGTTAAGTGGTTATCACTAACAGGGATGGTCAAACGTAGATAAATTGGCATAAATCATGGTGTAGTGTGAAAGTTGTAACATTTATCACTGCTCGAAATCCCGCTAAAATGGTAGGTTCATAGATTAGATTTCTGATTAGATTTGAAGCATGTGAAGATTATCTATCATGTCGTGTGTATGGATACCTATTCCCTCTGTTTTCACTTTCCCATTCATTTCGCGACCATGCCCAGAAAGTGCTAGAGAAACCATGTCTCCTCTGAATCGTTTTGAGATCTCAGGGTTTGAACTTATTGAAGCCAACCAGGAAGTTGCCAAGAGATTTGAGAAAATGGGATGGACACATTTCTTTCGAAGCTTTGATGGTCACCATGCGGAGATTACTAAGATGTTTGCAATGAGTTTTGAAGATGACAGGGCGCGAATTGGGGGTTTCGAATTTGTTATCAATGAAGACAAAATTGCTGAAGCCACGAAACTTCCCCAAGTGGGAGAACGCTGGTTTAAGGGCACTATAGTTAACAAGAAGAAGTGTTTGGCTTTGTTAATGCCTTTACCAGATAAGATGAAGCTGAGGATAGGCGTACCTGTAAAATTTCTAAAGCCCGAATGGAGAGTTTACTATGAAATCTTAGTAAGGTACGTAACTTGTTGTAGACGCTATTCCCATTTGCACTTGTATCATTTACGGTTGTTGTTAGCAGTAAAGGGTTGTGAACTTAATTTACCCTTCTATCTTTGGCAAAGCCTTAAGAAAATGTCATAGTCTGTAAGGAATTTCAATAACCCTGACAATAGTCTGTGTCATCATGGATTGATAAAAATTTTAATGCAATTCCAATTATCTGCAAAAGGTCTGTCTTGGGATAAATTTCTAGTTGATTGTCAATTGGGGCCAACACAGTATTGGCCTAATCCATCTCCTCGAACTTGTAAAAGACGAAAAGTCATAAATCCTAAGGTTAATAGCTCAGAGGTTAAGGAACCAGAGGTCGTAAACATGCCCATAGATGATGAGATAAATGAAGATGCTGATAGGGTTTCAGTTCCCTGTGATTCTAGGGAAATATTAGATAAACCCGAACCTGGTAAGAATGATGGCAACCCTGCAAAACCAAAAGAAGGATTAGCCGAAGGGGAAATTGATAAACCTGATAATTGTGATAAAGATTCTATGCATAAGTTGAACCATTTAGCTCAGGTTTGTGGTTACAAGGAAGGGTTGAATTTTGAAAACTTATCGTTTTCGCGTAGAGTCACTAGAAGCATGCATAATCTCCATTCGATTCCAGGATATAGGTCTGATCAACAGACTTCCAAATCTACAACTACTGAACCTACAGCTGTAAATATTGAGGATGATATTCCGATGTCTGTCCCTAACACAATGGATGTAGGGAATTCTACTACTGCGCAGGGAAGTGATGTCAAATCAGGTGAGGTCGAGGGCAATCAACCAGAAATAAACGTTAACACTGTAGAACTTGAACCATTACACAATCAGCATTGTGACAATCCTCATTCTCCTCATGTAACTAGAGAAGACGAAACTTTGCAACAGGTATTAGGAAATATCTATCAAGATAAAATCACAGAGTTCAGAGGAAAGTGTAAACAGTGTCTATTAAGTACAGCCTTATTGGAAGAAGAAAACAAAACTTTCAGGAAAGAATTGCTAGAATGGATTGACAGGTGGAAAAAGGCCAACATGAAGAAGAATCAACTCAAGAAATCCAAGAAATCAATATTAAATACGAATCAGCTGTTATTGGAACGAATTGAAAAACAAAATGTTAAAATTATCAGGTTGAAGGCTAAATTAGCCGAAGCTAGAAGAGTAGTCGCTCTTCATAATGAGGCTTAATAGTTTTCTCTTCTCTTATGTCACAGTATAACAGGTAATGGTTATTTCGATTTTGCATGCCTGTAAAATCGGAGATTTAACAGGCATGCATTTATAATTTTTAAATATTTCTGTTAATTGTGTTAAATGGATTTTAATATAATGCATTGATTGAATTTACTGCAGGAAGTTTTATCACCCCCTTCTTCCAAGAATACAGGACATGGTTGATGCAATGGCATGGAGATGTAGCTGATTTGTTACAAGCTGGAGTTTTGTGAATGGGCAAGAACTTTCTGAGATACCTCGACTCAGGCCAGTCGATTTTTATTTTTAGTAGTAGGTGTAGTTAGATGCCCTTTTGGTTAAATAGTTCCTATAATGTTGCATGCAACATTTATAGCAAAACTGACTCGCAGTAGTGTATAAGTGGAGATTTTTGATGAACTCGGGGGGATAGAGTGTGGAAGAAAACTTGTTGAAATATATTTTGTTACTAGTACTACATCAAACTTGAAGCTGAAGCTTTCATGTGGATGATACTTGATATCTGCAAATGGTACTGTGACTGGTATTTATTTTTGGATTTATAAATATATATATATATATATTTCAGTTTGTTGTCTTCTGTTTATACGTGAACTCTGTGTGCTGTGACACATTGATGTTTAAATATTTTTCTCACTTTATCATCTCAAGTTAGTTGTTGAATAAATATTTCATTATGGTTTTGTTTATTAGTGTGTTCACTATAAACATCAGTTTTAATGATATACTTTCCTGTTTATTTAAAATTTCATTTGTATGTTAACGGTGAATTTTAAATGAGCATCATTCCAAATTCAAATGACTGTCTTAAGAGTTAATTATTAATCAGTTTTGGAAGTGAAATTTGACTGTGTGTTTTAGGTTAAATCTCATCTCTATTATTACATAGCAGAATTACTTTCGTTATGATTTAAATATGTTTATTTAGAGCATACTTCAGTTTTCTGTTATTGATTAATAATTAATATAGTTTCAAATTTGCTCTCAGCTGAGATAGAGTTAAATAGGATAAGAAATTAGTTAGTTTTAAATTTTCTTTATTTTTTAAATTAGCACTGTTAAATCATTCTACATGCTATAAGTAAGTTTTCATATTTAGAAAACTTCCCAAAAACCGAAGTCTTTCCTTACGAAAGCAACCTTAGGACATTTGTAGATATTTAGGTAGGATAGATATTAGAATAAGTTAGATTTTGCTGGTTTTAAGTTCTCCTTAAGAGACAAACTAGCTGGTAGCAGGACCATAACCTGCGAGGTTTTGTTAAACCAAACATACCGGATGCTGCTCTAAGCTGATTGTGTGGACAAAACCTCCTTATTGGCTCTGATTCATAAAATCAGGCCAACAGCTCTCCACGTCACGGATGTAGAGCCTTATCCCTTGATTCGACACATCATCAGTCAACTAGACAGTCATCCGATTCTGACACACCTCACTTCACATTTGATTTGGAGGTAGAATCCGAAAACCCCACAGAGTTACCACCAACCACCATTATGGCTGGAACACCATTTGATCCACTGTTTACCAGCACCATAGGTGAGACATCCACAGACCCTTCTGCGGCAGTGCCATCCATGGCAACAACCACCCCCCTGGGTATGCCCAACATGGGTAACACTCCACATTTAGGAATGCCCAACACAGGGCCACCACCTGTTATGGGTATACCCAACATAGGGGTCACACCCCCTCTGGTTTCCACAAACCCTATCCCAGGAATCCCTACTGCTATTCGTAACCCAAGTGTAACCCATGTTGCACTTGGAGGCGCTGGCCCATACCAGACTACACCTATTGGAGGGCACATACCCTCCACACCTAGCATACCTTTAGGCGCTACTGGACCCCTACATCATACCACAATGACTAGGCATGTCCCAGTTCCAGTCACCACATCTGCTAGCTTACCATACATGGCGAGTCTGAACCTGCCAGACTTAGCTAGGCTCACAAATGACCCCATCAGACACGATCCTGCGTGGCCTCACATGCCCACCAAACTCCCCTCTGACATCCCTAAGTTTGAGGGCAAGGCAGGTGAAGACCCCCAAAACCATATCATGTCCTTCCATTTATGGTGTTCCTCCAACTCCATAGTGGACGACTCAATCCGTCTCCGGCTTTTACAACGCACCTTCACTGGCTCTGCAGCTAAGTGGTATATCGAGCAGCCCCACGGGACGCATGCCACCTTTACCTCCCTCGCCTCAACTTTCTTGCAATTCTTCCAGTTACCTGTCCGCTATGATGCGGGAGTCGAGATCCTACTGTCTTGCAGACAAACCACGGCCACCCACATCACTGACCACATTCATGAGTGGCGTCGACGCCGAAGCCTCTGCAAAATTAAGTTAGACGACCGTATCTTCTTAGATTGGTTTCTAAAATCCCTCCTCCCTCTTATTGCGAAGGATGTGGCATCTGAAAGACCCCAGTCTGAAGAAGAGGCCATCCTCAAAGCCCAACAGTTTGATCTCATTTACGCCCAGTCGGGTTATCTATACACAATCATACCTGACGCCCCACGAGGTGACTCTTCACGTGGTGACGCACCGGGGGCATCACATGCTGCTGATGGCATCATTGGCCAAATCACCCCGCAACCTAAACCTTTCAGCATGGTGAGCACCATGTTTGCCCCAGACCTCTCTAGGGCTACATCCAGTTCCGGAGCAACAACTTCTTATGCTCCAACAAACCAGACCCATCACATTCATGGACCCTCTTGTCCACAACATTGCTATGGGAAAACGCCATCAGCATATGTACCTCCTACATACTATACTCAACCTACCACTCAGACCCCCATGCAGTTCCCACAACAGCAGATGCATTACCCACAACCAACTGCATCAGCTAATCTCACACCTCCAACAGCTCAGGGGTACCAACAACCCCAACGGGCAGCTGGACCACCTCCAGCTCCACCTGCATACTACCCACCACAACCTGCTCCCACACCTGCGGCTCCCCAGAATCCCCCCAATGCTCAAGGACATGTGTACGCACAACAACATCAGCCCCAATACCAAAATAACCAACGCAACTAGGGTGGGCAACCAAACCGCGGAAGAGGACGTAACCGTGGAAACAACCAAAACCATAACCAAGCTCCACAACCTACCCATCCTCCGCAAAACAATAACGCGGCACCTGCTCATCAGAATCCTGATCGGCCACCTAAGCAAGCCAAAAATGCTAATTTATGAACAAACCATCCTTGTTCTATTTGCGGTGTCTATGGCCACTATACCCACGCTTGCCCACATCTGGAGCGAGCTCGACAACTATGGACAGATGACGCCCATCGTCAAGGGCAGGCGGCTCCTCAGCCGCCACCCAACCCTCCACCACCTCAACAACAACCTTTGGTGCTACAAAACCCTTTTCCAACACAAGGAGTGGTGAACACTCAGCCGTTAGCCCCCCCACAGGGCAATGTGCAACCACAACAAATCACTTACGCCAGTCCTGATCAACCCATGTTTGATTCAGGCACTCACCACTTATTGATGATGTCCACTGCCAACGTTAATATCCAAACCCGTCGGAACCAGTATGGCCCTACCTCCGATACCCCCCCCCCCGCCGATAAGGATATTAACGCTCATCCCACCGATCAGACGTTACGGATACCACCTCTTCCACTCGATGGCGCATCTAAAGCACCTCGTTTCCCACTCCGCCGTATCAACAACAACCCCAATGCATGGGCTGCGTCAAATTACAACATCGTAGATGACCTAGCTCAATCTCCCGCAGCCATGTCTGCATTAGAAGTCTTGAAAAACTGTCCTACGCAGCGCAAGACTTTACTTTCCGCCATTGGGGCGATTGACCCAAATGATTCAAAATTGATCACCTTTGATTTGGACCAGTCCGAACCACGTCTGCCTTCCACTATAGCAGTCCAAGTTTTTGTTTCTATAAGGAATCTTGTCATCCATCGATGTATCATTGACGAGGGTGCCTCCACATGCGTCATGTCCACATTTGTTTGGCAGAAGTTGGGATCCCCTACTCTCCAGCAATCCACCACTGCATTGCGGGCCTACGACGGCCGGTCAGCTCAGCCTCAAGGTTTACTACCCAAGGTCCCCGTCCAATTAGGTGGGAAAACTGTGCTCATTGACATCGAGGTCATTAATGCCCAGCTCGATTATAACCTTTTACTTGGCCAGAGTTACATGTACGCCATGAAAGCGGTCACCTCATCCAGTTTTTGCACCATGATGTTCCCCCACGATGGATGCGTGGTCAAAATCGACCAACTCACCTACTATGATCCCAATGCCCTTGCAGCACCCGAAAATGTTCTTCCCATGATTGAACAACCAGCTTCTAGTGCAACTACCTCCTTTGTTTCTTCTGTGGGACCCGGACTTTACTCAGATACACCAATGACCTCTACATTACAGGCCATTCCACCACCGTCACCGGAGACCCACGTCGCAAACCTCTATACTCTTTCACAGAATACACAAACATCCGATAGTCAACCACCATTGATCCCTAGTCATATCGGTGTTACACCCATCCACACCATCCCCTTTCTATTTCCTCCTTCGGGTGTGGTAAGCGCCCCGGTTATGGCTACTCTTAGTCTACCCGGGTTAACATTGGGATTACCCGTGTGGTATATTTCGCCTCTCGTTCCACCACCGACACCAAACGTCATCCTCCAACCGGTACAACCTATTGTTACCACAAATCAACCTCCTCCTAGTGTCGCAATCCCTTCGTCGTCAACGAAACCTCCTCCTAGTCTCAATATCCCTTCGTCATCAACGAATCCTCCCCCTCCTATCAAGCCCACTGGGGGCAGAGGTCCACAACCATACACTGCTATACCACCTCCTAAGGCAGTTAAACCCCCACCGGTGTTTCGAGCTCCCCCTAAATGCTCGTTGTGCGATGAGATAGGCCATCCAACTCATCAATGCCCACAGTTACCAGCACTCCAAGAGCATATGAATATGTTGGATGATGACATCGGCATCCCAGTCATTAGACTTGAGCCACCTCCTCAGCCTCGCGACAGATCACTGCGCACCAACCATCCTTGTGCCATATGCAGTGTTTACGACCACTACTCTCACCATTGTCACGATCTCCCTGACTATAGAGCAGCATTGTACGAGTTAAACAATGTTGATTTGGAGATATCTCCTCCCCTCATCGAGGAGATCTACCCCCCGCCATCATCCTCGTCGAAAGAAATCAATACAATATATATGATTTCAACAACTTTCAAACTAGAACCCCTTGATTTATGGTCTGACTACTTCAATACTGATGAGCAAATTTTGGAGACACTCATTGCACCCGACTACCCTTGGGATGATATGCATCATCGCTCGTACTTCCTCCCAGAAGCATCTACATCCACCGCATCCAACCAGCTATCGGTCGAATCGAAAGATTTCATACCCACTAAGGTCGATTGGTTAAAGGACCCCATCCTAGCACCGGATGCCTTTGAAGAAGGGAACATGTCGAACATTTCCCCCACTATACAGATAGACATTTCCACAACACTAGGGAAACCTGAACTCATCTAGCTAGGTGCATCTTGCACTCAAGTAGAAACTCAGGCGTACAAAAAGCTCTTTCAAGAGTTCCGTGATGTCTTTGCCTGGTCCTATACCGAGATGCCTGGTCTCGACCCTGCCATTATAGAGCACCACATTGATACATGGCCTGAGGTACCCCCTGTTCGTCAGAAACAGCGACCCATTCACCCTTCCAAGCTCCCCGCTGTTAAAGCTGAGGTCGAGAAACTTCGCAAAGCAGGATTCATTTACCCTATTTCGTACACCACCTGGTTGTCAAACCCCGTTCCCGTCAACAAAAAGCAAGGCACCCTTAGAGTATGCACTGACTTCCGTGATTTAAACCACGCTTGTCCAAAAGACAATTTCCCCACACCATTCATTGACCAACTCATTGATGAGTGTGCGGGCCATGAAGTGCTATCCTTCATGGATGGGTTTTCCGGATATAACCAGATTCACATCCGCAAAGAGGATCAGTACAAGACTGCCTTCACCACCCCATGGGGCACCTTTGCCTATCGCGTCATGCCATTTGGCCTTAAAAATGCTGGTGCCACTTTCCAGCGGACCATGACCTATTGCTTTCATGACTTGGTCCACATCCTGCAAGTCTACCTTGATGACCTCACAGCTCGTTCCCGAAAATGATCAGACCACCTTAACGACCTCCGGCATGTTTTCCTGCGCTGTCGCAAATATAAAATCCACTTGAACCCACACAAGTGTGTCTTTTGCATCCTGGCAGGCTGCTTGTCTGGTTTCATTGTTTCCCAAGACGGAATCACTGTCGATCCCCTGAAAGTCAAAGCCATCTTAGAACTTCCGCCTCCTCGCACGCTTCGGAAGCTCCAAAGTCTACAAGGGCGGTCCAATTTCCTTAGGCGCTTCGTTCCTGATTATGCAACCAAAGTCCACGGTTTCTTACGCTTACTTTGTACCCACATACCCTTTGTTTGGGATGAGCAAGCAGACACGGCATTCGAAGCCCTCAAGAAAGCTCTCACACAAGCCCCCTTGATATCCCCACCGGATTTCTCTCAAGACTTCACCCTTTATGTCTTAGCATCTGAATATGCTGTGTCCGGAGTTTTGGTCCAAGAAGATGCCTCCCACCAAGAGCATGTGATTTATTACGTCAGCCAGACCTTGTCTGGCCCACCTCTGCATTACCCATAGGAGGAAAGATTAGCCCTAGCTGTAGTCTTTTCCGTACAGAAATTGCGACACTACATTCTACTCAGTCATACCACGGTCGTGGCTGACTCCAACCCTATGGTCTATCTCCTCACCCGGCGGCTCCTACAAGGTCGTGTTGCTAAATGGGTCATTATCCTCCAAGAATATGACCTCACTTTCAGAACTCCCAAAAGCACTAAAGCCCTCGCACTTGCTCACCTCATCACTAACCTCCCATCCTCTTCAACATCACCCGTTATCCAAACGGACCTGATTGACGAGTAGATCTTCATCATTTCGTCTGACGACCCTTGGTACGGAGACATTTTGACTTACCTTCGTACGCAAAAATTTCGACCACACATCGATCGTGATGGACGCCGTCACATACGACAACATGCCCCCCGATACCTCTTGTTAGGGGATGTACTTTATCGACGCGGCGTTGATACCATTTTACGCCGCTACCTATCCCATAGTGAGGTAGAACAAGTCCTCAATGATTGTCATAGCGGTGCCTGCGGAGGCCATTTCTCCGGCATGGCCACCGCCCAGAAAATCATTTGGGCCGGTTATTTTTGGCCATCATTGTTTACTGATTGCATCACCATAGTCAAGCATTGCCAGAATTGCCAACTATTTGCCCCCAAAGTAAGAACCCCCCCCGCCCCCCTTCATCCAGTCATCATTGTTGGACCATTCTGCAAATGGGCCATCGACTTCCTCGACTGCAACCCCACATCAGCCGGCGGTCACAAACACATCGTTGTGGCTGTAGATTATTTCACCAAGTGGGAAGAAGCCATGCCGACCTATAATTGTAAAGCCGACACTGCAGCACGGTTTTTCTTCAACCATGTTATCGCTCGTTTCGGAGTGCCGAAGCAACTAGTCTCTAACCACGACTCTCACTTCGAAGATGCCGTCTGGAAAGAATTATCAACCATGTTGAAATTTGAACACCATTCTCTTCCACTTACTATCCCCAAGGAAATGGCCAAGTCGAAGCGATCAATAAAATTTTGAAGACCATCCTCCAACGTACTGTAGACAAGCACAAATCCAATTGGCACCACATGCTTTTCCCAGCACTATGGGCCTACCGCACCTCAACCAAAACCACCACCGGTTTTACCCCGTTCCATTTAGTTCATGGTGTCGAATCCGTCCTCCCTATCGAGTGCCAGATCCCAGCCTTACATATCGCCGTTGAACTCCTACCGGACACTTCACCGATCGAGCAACGTTTACTACTCCTAGAGCAGGCCGATGAAGATCGGCGCATAGCCATTCAAAACATGGAAGCAGCTAAACAACGATCGAAACTAAGTTACGACAAACACGTCCACCCAAGAACCTTTTCTGAGGGAGACCTTGTCCTTGCTTACGATCAAGCTCATGATAAAACCGGAAAGGGAAAGTTCGTGTCTATGTGGAAAGGTCCCTACATCATACACACCTGCCTCGGGTAGGGGGCATACATTCTGACCGATTCAGAAGGCAATCCCCTACGCAACCCACGCAACAGGTTGTACCTTAAACGATTTTACCCATAGAAAATATGATGGACACCATCATCCATTTTAGTATAGGCATACTTTCTTTGTTCACAAAAAATTCAAAAAACCTAAATATTTGTTTTTCTCTGCATGACCACAGATGGAGCCTCTTCCACTCTGCCATGTCGGTTTCGCTGATGGTGCAAGCCGTTGGTCTCCCAATCTCGCCTCCGCAGCTTGGGTAATATACTCCCCTTCACATGAGTTAATTCACATTGACGGAGTATGTTTAGGTGCCGCCACCAATAATCAAGCTGAATACGATGCCGTGACCGGTCTCCTGGCCGCAGCTCTCCAAATGAGCATCCGTCACCTCAACGTTTTCTTGGACTCACAGCTCCTAGTTTCCCAGCTCAACAATGATTACCAGGTACGCGATCCTTGTCTTTTCAGAAAATTCCTGTGCACTAAACAAATGGTTAGACAGTTTGAATCCATTTCATTCACACATGTCCCAAGACACCTCAACAGTGTAGCAGACCATATGGCTAACAATGTCCTCGACTGGCACACCAATCACATCATGTCATATCCATAAACAAAATGCATCGACGTGCATAACATGTGCCTCCACGGGCATAAAACAAATAACCAAATAATGCATCCACGTGCATAACATGTGCCTCCATGGGCATACATAAATAAATAAACATACTGCATCCATGTGCATAACATGTGCCTCCACGGGCATATACAAAAGACAAATGTGCATCCACGTGCATACACGACAATATATCCAAAATATATATCCACATATATATATAAACCATAATAGTCAACATGTCATAGGTGCCCTCAGCACCCGATATACAAAAATACATCTGTCATACAAAAATGCTTCCCCATATGCTCATCAGCATTTGGGGGCATATACAATATCATCTACTCAGCAGGATCCCTAGGCTCCTCCGGATCCTCCTCTACTGGCTCCGCCTGGTCAAGACGAGCCCGAACTCTCCGCTCTACCGGCCCCGCTGGATCATCCCGCAGACATCTCATCCCCTCTGCCGGCCCTGCCGGATCATCCCGTCTACCACCCCTGTTCCCTGCCACAAACACCGCCGTCCTCAACAAGAGCGACCGCCACTCAGGCGGCGCACCGAAGCAACCCTCCAAAATATCCCGATCCAGGTCTCTCCAACCATCCTCGGGGAGTCCAGCTAGGATCTTGGAAAAGGTCTGTCTGACACCCTCTATGGTGTCATCGCGAGGGCCAAACCCTCGCCCACGAGCCGCAAAGCCTCCACCACGCGGAGGGGGTACCGCTGCAGGTGGATGGGCGACCACCATCGCCCGCCCCTGACGAGCCACGTAGTCAGGCGGTGGCACTCGACCCACATCTGCACAAAGCAAGTAAGCCATCACATACTATACAACAATAATCCTCAATGATAAATCAAACAACATATGATATAATATCAAATAAAACACAAAACATACCGTCTAAAATCCAGGCCTATCCTGGGGCACGAGGCATCTCTGGGTCACCTCGATAGTCCATGCCGGCATAGGGGTAATCCTCAATAACCAGAGGCATCTGCTCCCACTGCTGATAAAAATCCTCCGTGAAGAAGCCGCGGACACCACCGCCACCACGAGGCATCATCTGCCCCCATCTCATCATACGAGGCTCACTCATGAGACCAGCACGAATGGGTACCCGTGGCCGCAAGGTCGGCACTCGCTCGAAGAAAAAACAGCATAAAAATGAAGCATAACAAAACTCACCTCCCTCTCGAACGGCCTTGTCCAGATCTCTCCGGACACCCGCCAGAAACATCTGCCCCCAGGCATAATATGCCCCCGAAGAACGGAGTCCACCATCATCGTCTGTCCCCCAGACATACGATGTGGCGCAGCAGCACCCAATATTCGCAGTACACATGCCCCAACAGTTCGCATATCCCACTCATGTAGGGATTGCAGACTAATAGAGCTGTTCTGCAAAACAACATCATTGACACAGAAAGTCTGTAACAGGTCCTCCATATCTACACCTGGAGGGATCCTAGGTAAGAGATCGCCCACCTCACCCAAACGAGGCAACCCAGTCAAAAAATAGACATCCGTGAGAGTGATCTCTAACCTCTCACCCCCAATGATAAATGCACCCTCCGTCGGCACCCACCAACGCACAAGCTTGTTCAGGAGCCGTCTCACTGAACGAATAGGCGGGATCTGAGCGAACTTCAAAAGTCCGCTCATAGCCAGAGTCTGTCTCACCCCCGCATCAGTCTCAATCCTCGCCATAAGATCATCATCGATCTCTCGCTCCCGCCACGAGGACTGTGGTCTCCTCAACATCCTGCCAGAAAACAGAAGAAATTTTTAGCCCCAGCATAAAATTCTTTTGAAAAAATCCCATCGTGGCTTTTACACAAAAAGCCGCGATGCCCATCGCAGCTTTTCCACCAAAAGCCGCGATGACCATCGCGGGATCCATGCAAAAACCCGCGATGAACATCGCGGGTTTTGGCCGGACAATCGCAATGAACATCGCGACTATCCCCCATGAACTCGCGATGAACATCGCGGGTTCCAACCTCGTAGTTGCGATGAACATCGCGACTGTCAGCCTAAAACCCGCGCGGTTCATCGCGGGAACAGCCCCAAAACCCGCGATATTCCACGTTGGAGAGTCAACATGGAATTTAGCGGCCTTCGGGGGCCCGCCGCCAAACAAAAAAGACATAATTGAGAAGGCTAAGGAAAATACAGTTACCTGCAACTCGCTGAATCTAAAACCAATGGTGAAATCTCCCGAAAATCGAGAAATAGCTCTGACAGCTCTATCAAACTCGCACGTAACAATGACAAGTCATTTGGGCCCCACGCCCTATTTATAGGAATTCCACCAATTTTCCAACAACCATTACGGTATCATACGAAGTCCATTTCTCAAACCGTTGGTACCGTTGGAATCAGCACAGCGAGAACTTCATGCAGTTTCCTTCCTTTTCCTGTTTTCACGGGGTCCATTTTTTGGCCTCTCGTGGCCTTGGTTTGCGTGCCACATCGGCCGTTCTCCGTTTTGGACATGCCATATGTCACCGGATCCAGTTTTCTGCACTGAGGACGATGCTTGAGATCATTTCTCGCTATCACGTCCCGATTGTCAGGGCATTTTTTCCATGCCCCCTCCCCACCTCGGTTTGCGTGCCACATCGGCCATTCTCCGTTCTGGACGTGCCTTATATCGCCGGATTCAGTTTTCCGCGCTTGTGATGATGCTTGAGATCATTTCTCGCTCTCACCTTTAGATTTTTTGGGCATTTTTTCCATGCTTCCCTCGTCACCTTGGTTTGCATGCCACATCGGCCGTTCTCCGTTTTCGACAATCCTTATGTCACCGGATCCAGTTTTTCCGCACTGATGACGATGCTTGAGACCTTTCCTCGCCCTCATCAGTCCATTTTTGTTCGATATAATTTTACCCCTTTTTCAGGCCGAGCAACCCCTTTTACGAAAAAGGCACTTAGGGAGTTTCTGTTAAGCTCTTTTCTGACTTCTACAAACAATGAAAAGATTGCCGAGCAACCTTGTTTCCTTTCATGCTCGTTAAACGTATCTGAAAGGGCGTCTACCTGGTATAAGTTTACCCCTTTTCCGGACCTTGTAGACTAATTACGAAAAAGGAATACTCTAGTCACATCGGCTAGAAGAGTTCTCCATCTGCATCATTTTATGCTTTTTCGGGCCTTGGAGACTAAAATACGAAAAAGAACACCAATAGAGTCCACTTACCGCTTTCAGACTCTCTAAACATGAAAGCAACCATGAGCACGAGCCGTCCTGGGCTCACAAAATCCACAGGAACGTACCATTTCAGAGCACACTTTTTTCCCTTCTTGGAGCTCATTAAAACTACGAGGAACGAACCAATGGTGCCTCTTGGCGCCACGACAGATCACATCTACTCATATGGCAGCTTCCCCATTTTTGTCACCTTTGTTCAGAGTGTTCTGTAGTATGTCACCTTGATAATCCCTCGACAGCACCTATCAACTCGTCCTCCCCCCCCAGAGTCAATATATACCATTCAGTCAAAGCAATGATCCCCACACCTACAGGTCAGTTCCCTACGCTGCCAGGTCAACCATGTCATCATGCTCTGAACAAAGGAAGTTTGAGTCTACCCATTTTTTGACCCAGTTATTTCCCATTCCAACAAGTATGTCAGTCCTACCATCAGTACTACAACACTGCAGTTTTACACCTCGTGCTCCTATCAAGGAAACATCATTGCCTTGTTAGTTGCTGGTCTCCCTCTGTCGACGACAACCACATTGATTCCAGAGGATCGACCTAGAGGTCCCTGTGTCTTGGACTCATCACCATTTTATGATGAGTGCCTACGAATCATTTCGAGAGGAATCTTTAGTGCCTCTCCAAATGATTGTTTCTCACATGCTCGACTTCAACACCTTGATCGCATCGTTGAGACTTGCACAGGGTATTCGTCCGTTTCACTTATTAGTCGGAGACCCCGGATACCTCCTGACTCCTCCACATTCGAGAGTCTTCCTATGGATAAAACCAGTTACACTTTTTCTATAGATATTCGGGTTGCGCATGGCGACAGTATTCAGATGTACCCCAGTTTCATACTCCCTTGAGCATACAGTTATATTATTTCCCAGAGATGACTCATAGTCTTTGAGTCCCTACAGATGTTGGACACCTTCAGTTTCAGCAGTTCATCAGTTATTCCAGTGTATCAGTTATTGAAATCAGTTATGATCAGTAGTATATCCCAAAATAATGTCCCCCCTGGACCATTATGATGTACCAGTAGATTCTTTATGTATTAGATCCCCCTTCTTGGGATTAATTGTTATGTATATGTCTTGATACGAGCATGGGAATGCCCGCCTCGTCCATTATCAGAGATTATACCTCATTCATATTGAGGCCATGTAATATTTTTTGTTTTTGCAGCTTCCAAGGGCCGTGGCTCCAGTCTCCAACCGGTCTCTTCTCTCCACTAAAACCCCAGAAAAAGACAAATGAACTATGATGTCTATCGGCCATACGATGAGCTCCTTCCCTCACACATCAGGGGGCAATCTGTTAACACCCAAAAGTGCTCACTAGCTCATTTCCCTATTCACATGACCCATTTGTCCACTTTTTCACCATTTGAGCCTCTGAAACCAACAAAAGGTCACCAAAAGACCTGAGTACACCCCTTTTTCCATTAAAAAAGATTATTTTTCCTAAAAAAGCATAAAAAACCCTAAAAAAGGGTCCAAATTCCCAAAAGTATTAAAAAGGGAATAAAAATATTAATTTTATTCAAAAAAGGAAAAAGGAGGGAAAAGTACCTAAACCATGTTGGTCAATACCATTTGGTTTCCACAAAACCACAAATGGTATTCCCCACCACCAAAACCTATAAAAAGGTGGTAGGGGCTCCTCATTTCACATCCATCCATTATCTCATCCTTATGCTGCTGAAATCTCCCTTGAGCATTTTAAGCCATTGAAGCAACCTTGGAGAAGGAGACCTCTTGGAGCTTGGAGCCACTCATCTTGGGAGTTGCTCTACATCAACCTTCACCATTGGAGGTAATACTATTGCAAGCACTAGCTTGCCCCCATTTTCAAATACAAATTTATTCTTTCATAGTTTCTTGTTCTTGTTTTTAAAATATTTTCATTATTTGCTTATATTCTTGCATAGATCCATGATTAGTTTTGTTTAGATTAGTTTCTTGTTTAATTCTATTGAAACTGCTGCTACTAGTTAGCAGGTGCCCATAGCACTAAGCCTGGTTGCAAAACCGGGCCAACAGGTTCACTGTTGGTTAAACCAGATGAATCTGGTTCGTTTTGGAAGAACCTGATTCACCGACGATCAAAACGAGGTTCTTTGTGTTGAGTGGGTGTGCCATACCGTGATTTTTGGTTCAGTGTGGGTCCATTGTGGGTTTCTATGCTCGATTAACCCATGCCCCCATTCCCAACCATAAAATTTACGGCCCACACTCATTCCTTTTTTTTTTTCATTTCTTGGTGGCAGCGTCCATAGGAAGAGCAACAACGAGCAATGGAGAAAGCATCCAAGCAATGACATTGTCCATGGCCGGATCAAAAACGAATCCTCCACTGAAGAAAAGTCAAAGAAAAGACCGGATTGACTACGTATCCTCCATGATGACAACGTCTAGGTGACTGCTTTCATGTGGCATCCCGACAGTGTAACTCCACTGTCCAGCGGCGACGACAGAGTTCTGGTGAAACCGTGAAGGATTTCAATGGCAGCCTGAGAGCGTAAGTCCAAAGACCACTGTTTAGTTATCAAAATTGTAAATAATTTTATATATATATATATATATATATCATTCAATTATTTAGTTATTTGCACAGAGGAGGGTCCTTGTAATACATCCGATACTCGCATATATAACTGAACGAGCATATACATGAGGCTACTATGTTTGAGACAATCCTTATTTTGAAGAATTCGATCATTCCGGCTATGTGTTTTTTACGGTGGGTGCATGAGAGGGATTTATTTTAAATGAAAATATTTATGTTAGGTTGAGTGGGCTTCTTGAGCTGGCTGGTCATAGAGTTTAGAGAGTAAATTTTATGTAGAGCCTTACATGCCTTTTTATCCGAAATGAACAACTTATTAAAAATAAAAAAACTCACCTTGGGATGCATATTTATAATTTTATACACCTACCTTTGTAGTTGAAAAGTTTTGAAGTCAACTGTATGAAGTTTGAACACTGAGAGATTCATAGTATTAACAGTGAGAGTTTGAAATTTGAATTTTTTCATTTGAAATTTGAAATTTCATTTGCAGATTTTAAAAACTTCAAATGGCTTCATGAAATCCTTAATATCCACTATGGAAATATGTGGAGAGGAAAAAACCACCAAAGGGTGTAGGGGGTTAGCCTTAACAAAATGCAATTTCGGTGTTACTACTTGGAGGGGCAGCTATACTAGAGTGAAATCCCATTTCATGAGAATTCCAAAGATGGGTGTTGATCTTTGTTTTGGAGACCTGAAGGATCTAGATAGACTTGCTAATGTTCAAAGGGAGCAGCAAAGGGATGATGTTAAGGCAGGAAATGAAATCTCAAGGCCATGCCGCAATGTCCGTGATGATAATGAGTCCCATGAAGATGAAATTCCATATGAAGATGAAGTTGAGTATGGTGATGAGAATGTGCCATAAAAAGCATCAAAAAGCACTACAACTCATCCACACAAGAAACCTAAAATTGGTGGCATTTATTCCATGTTTGATGTGAAAGGTAGGGAGGGTGTTCATCTTGCAATAGAAAGAATTTTTCTTCATGTGGAATTCCTTTCAATGCATCCCGCTCACTATATTTTGATCAAATGGTCCATGGCATTAATGATGTACTTGCGGGGTATAAGGCACCTGATTATGAGAAGATTTGAATTGTTTTGGTGGACAGGGAGAAAGCATGCCTTGAGAAGGAAATGACACCATTGAAGGCATCTTGGACTATAGATGGATGCTCCATTTTAATGGATGGTTGGACTGATTGTAGGAATCATCTACTAATTAATATCATAATAATTATCTCTTCTATATCAGGTGCGTATTTTCTCAGGTCCATTGGTTGTTCCGGTTAAGAAAATAACACTACGTTCTTAAAAGACCAACTATGTGATGCCATTGCAGTGGTGGGGCCATCCAATGTCATTCAAGTTGTCACTGATGCATCTCCGATGTGAAAAGCAATGGGCATAATGGTCCAAAAGGAGTACATGTCTGATTTTTAGAAATCTGATTTTTAAATATGATAATTACAAATCTGATTTCTAAATACAAGTTTGATATTTTTTTAAAACTTTTGATATTTATTCATAAATTATAGATATTTTTTTTTCATTTGTGAATTCTTCATGCACCCTAGGCATAGTTTTTGGACGCCATGCGCAATTAATTCCTTGAACAATGCATCAAAAGACATTGCCAAAATTGAATGGATTTGGTTGTTGATTGAGAATGGTCACGAAATTTAGGTGTTCACATGCAACCACCACCATTCACAAGCCATTTACTGAAGACATGCTAAAATGGAGCTTGTCAAACTTGCCGATACAATATTTGCAACTTATTACAGTCTTCTTAGACATCTTTTGGAGATGAAGGTGGATTTAATTTCTACAGTTATCACTGACATGTGGGATCAGTGGAAGCTATCTACATCAAATACAACTGTGGAGGTAAAGAGGTTGATCTGGAGTGATGAGTTTTGCGATAATATCAAATTTGTTGTGGAATTTGTAGATCCAATTTGTGATATGCTTCTCTATGTAGACATAGATGCTCCATGTTTAGGTGATATCTATGAAAACATGGACTCTATGGGTGAAATGATCAAATCTATCATAGATAGAAGAGATCCTACTTTATGGCCACTGTTGCAAACATTTATACATGGGTAGTCGAATAAGATGAACACTACACTTCATATGGAAGCCTATGTAGTGAATCCAAAATGGAATAATCCCACAATAGGAAGGAGGGATCCTTCCCAAGATAGAGAGGTGGTGAAAGGGTTTATGACTGCCATTAAATTTTTTTATGGTTTTTCTTCAGTAAAGGAATCTAAGCTACGATCTCAATTTGCCCAATTTTCATGTGGGTGAAGTGTCCCTAGTTCACATGATTCTTTGACTGATAGGTGAAATAAGAAGGATCTTATTGATTGGTGGTGGCTTCATGGTGTGTATGATCCTAATTTGAATTATTTTACCATACGACTACTTGGGAAAGTAGCTAGTTCCTCATATTGTTTTTGACATGTGTATAAATTTTAATTTTTTTATAAAATTAATTAATTTTACATACTTGTAACTTACAATTTTCCATATGATTACTTGGGTAGGTAGCTATATCCTCATCTTCTGAGAGGATTTGGAGCACTTATTCCTCCATCCATTCGATGAAAAGAAACATCTTGGGATCGAAGAAGAAAAAGAATTTACTTTACATTCATAGCACACTTCACCTCATATTTCACAAAGACCCATGGTACAAGGAGGGTCCTTTCAAGAGATGGGACCAATACACATACTGTAAAATCTCAAGCACAGTTGAATCTAGCTACTGTGGATTCCTCACTGGTGAAAGATTGCACAACATTTGCAAGAATTAGCATAAAAAATTTAAATGAATGAAGAACAATACACATGAATTGGTGAATAATGTCAATATTATTAACTGTCCAACCTTAACAAAGGTTAAGAACACCCATATATACAAATCTGGAAGAATTTGAATCCATCTGGAGTGTTCACACTGATCTAGCTTAGAAAAAGCTCAAACCCCCCTAGGTTGACCAAAATATCCCAAACCATCCCAAACTGGTTCGAATCTGCAGTGTGAATGCTGGGAATGACTGGACAGGCCCATGTGACCTCACACATGTGAAGAAACTGGTTGGTTAGAGGTTTGGAGTCTAAAGTTGGTCAAAAATGTGACAAAACAAGGCAAGATTGTCCACAAAGAGAGCAAATGCGCCCTAGGTAGAAGAGAAGCATGCTGAGTGCATTAAATGACCTGAGGAGGGCGCTCTAGGCATGCTGAGTGCATTAATTTCCCTGGGGAGCGCTCCACTTAGCTGGTTTGACTCAGCACTTGTTCACATTTGCCATCTAGTTCATGATAATTGACCATTTAGTAGCTAATCAACTTAGGGATGTAATCATTAATCACTTGGGCTAATTAATCATCATTAATAAATGATTAATGTACATAGGTGGAAAAATGTTCTAACACCCCCCCTTAAGCTAGACTTAGTGAAATATCAAAAATTAAGGCCTTGGCAACTAGGCTCAAGTCACCTTTTACATCATAAAATTTATTTGTCCATGTAACCAAGGTAAGGAGGAAAACCACATGGGAAATAAAACCTCCCCTCTAAAATGGACATGTGGCATATATCAAAATACACCAATCATCACCATGCATCACTCACCCCAAGCAAAGATCTAAGGTGAGTGAAGGTCTTCTCGGTAAAACACTTGGTGAAGATATCAGCAGTTTGCTCACTGGATGGGCAATACTGCAATGCTATGATCCGGTCATGCACCAAACCCCGAATGTAATGCATGTGTATCTCTATGTGCTTGGTCCTCTGCCTCTGTACTGGATCGGTAGAAATCTTGATTGTACTTTGATTATCACACCAAAGAATAGTGGGTGAATCAAAGACAATCCCGAACTCTGCAAGAATACCTTGCAACCAAACACATTGTGTGGCTGCATTGACTGCTCCCCTGTACTCGGCCTCAGCTGAAGATAAGGAAATAGTGCTTTGTTTCTTGCTTGACCAGCATATAGGTCCATGTGCAAGCATAAAGACATAACCGGAAGTTGACTTCCGATCAATACAATCACCGGCCCAATCAGAATCTGTAAATCCTACTAGTTCAAGGGATGAACCAGCAGCATAATGGATACCAAAGGACTTAGTACCCTGAACATAATGAAGGATCCTCTTGGCTGCCTTCCAATGGATCTCATGAGGCTCTTGCATGTGCCTTGCAACAGCCCCAACAGCATAAGACAAATCTGGTCGAGAGTGTGTAAGATACAACAAACTCCCAACTAGTTGTCTATACAACGAACTGTCAACTAGTGGTGAAGAACCCCATTCTGTAAGCTTAACTCCTGAAAGAAATGGAAATTTTGCAGACTTACATTCAGCCATCTTAAATTTCTGCAGCAAATCTGAAGCATACCTTGACTGACATACAGAAATTCCATTCACAGATTGATCAATCTCCAAACCCAGAAATTGTTTTAGCAATCCTAGATCGGTCATGGAGAATGCACTGTGCAATGCTCTCTTAACTGAGTCAAGTTCTTTGGTGCAGCTACCAGTGATCAAAAGATCATCAACATACAGTACAATAATCAATATCAGATCACTAACATGCTGCATATACACATTTGGATCAGACTTACACCTCTCAAACCCCAAAGATAGCAGAAAATTGTCCATTTTTGCATACCATGCTCTAGGAGCTTGCTTGAGCCCATAGAGTGATTTGTTCAACCTGCAAACAAGTGTATGATCAGAAATAAAACCTTCAGGCTGCTGCATATAAATCTCCTCATTCAGATCCCCATGAAGAAAGGCACTTTTTACATCCATGTGATGAATCTCCCATCGCTTGGAAGCCCCAATGGCCAAAACTAGTCTTATGGAGTCCATCTTTGCCACCGGTGCAAATGTTTCTGTATAGTCCACTCCTTGGACCTGAGAGTAACCCTTAGCCACCAACCTGGCCTTATACTTCAGATCAGAGCAATCAGATCCAATTTTGGTTCTATAAATCCACTTGCATTGCACTAGTTTCCTCTTGGGAGGAAGAGGGACCAAATCCCAAGTTTTGTTCTCATGGAGTGAGTTCATCTCCTCTTGCATGGCTGATTGCCACCTTGGGTCTGTACATGCTTCTGAATATGACATTGGATCAGATCCAACCATCAAATAACATGCCTCACTCAGATCAGAATTATTATATGCAAAGGAATTGTGAAATTGAGATCTAGTTTTCCTAGCATCTTGGGGATCTCCCACTAGCTCTCCGGCACTTTGAATTGTTTTCTCTACCCACTTGGGCCTTGAGGGAGGGATATGTTCAGAATCCATATCAACATCATCTTCAGAAATATCAGAATCAGAAATATCAGAGAATGAATCACTACTTACTTCATCATCAAGACGAGGGAATGAGCATTCCCCATCACCTTGTTCACTAGCTTGCAAAAATTCTTCCTCTTCGAATTTGACACTTCTTTCAATGAAAGTTTTGTGAGTGGATGGATCAAAGAGCTTGTAGCCCTTGGAATCCTCTGCATACCCAACCATTATTGACTCCTTGCTTTGGGGCTGCAATGCCTTTCTCTTCTCTGGTGGAATTCTGGCCCAAGCCCTTGAGCCAAAAATTCTGAAATGTGAGACATTTGGCTTGTGGCCCATCCAAGCTTCAAATGGAGTGACTCCTTGCAATGCTTTGTGTGGTGCCCTGTTCTGAACATATGCTGCACAATTCATAGCTTCAGCCCATAATTTGGGAGACAAATCCCTTGCTTGCAACATGCAAGTTGCCATCTCTTTCAGTGCTCTATTTTTGCGCTCTGCAACACCATTTTGCTGAGGTGTGTAGGGCACTGAGTGTTGCATCTGAATGCCATGCTCTTGACAGAGCTGCTGAAAATTGTTGTTGACATACTCTCTACCATTATCAGTCCTCAAAATCTTCATGGCCTTCCCACTGAAGTTCTCAACCATGCTCTTAAAATTCTTGAAACAATCAAAGACTTCAGATTTTTGCTTAAGGAAAAATAACCAGCAGTACCTTGAGTAGTCATCGATGAAGGTGAGCACATATTTGCTGCAGCCATAGGAGGGTGTGGGGAGTGGCCCTATGAGATCAGAATGTACTATCCCAAGAGGTTGATCAGCCCTCCTAGCCTTCCCTTTGTCATACTTCCTTTCAGGATGTTTCCCAATCATGCAACCCTTGCATGTTCCACTCGAAAATCTGATTTGGGGCAGCCCTTCTACCATATTTTCTTTGCTTAAAACTTGAAGATATCTGTAGTTTAGGTGCCCATACCTTTGATGCCATAGCTTGCTGGTCTCATTCCCATGTGACAGCAGCACACTTGGTGAAGAAAATTCGAGGAAGTGGGAGAACATGTACATCTTCATGTCATGGTCTGCAACACCCTTTGCAACAATTTTCCCGGTGGTAACTTCTGATATCTCCACTTCATCCTGAGTGAAGACCACCTTCTTTGCTGCTCCAGTATGTGTCATTTGATACACAAAGAGCAAGTTTGCTGCAAGATTTGGTACATACAGCACATTGGAGAAGAAGCCATTCTCCATAGAGATTTTCCCAATGCCATGAGCAGGGATTTCTGAGTCATCTCCCATTCGAATTGAGAGGCCACTGTAGGGAGAAAGTTCAGAAAACGAGTCTCTTGAGGAAGCCATGTGCCTTGAGGCACCTGAATCAATGATAAACAAAGGTGAATGAGATGAGCTAGCCACCAAAGCATGGCAGCTCTCCTTGTCTTCAGAAACGCACTCCTTCTTCTTGGAACTTTCAGGAAGAGGAATATTATTTTTCTGTAGGAGATGTGTCATGGTGTCTATGGTTTTCTTCATGCATGAGCTCTCTAGATGAAAACCTCTTTGACAGTAGCTACATTTTGTCTTCTCAGCCTTCTTTCCCTTGTTCTTGACAGGATTCGAAACCCCCTCAGAGGATTTGGGCCTCTCATCCTTTCTCTTCTTCTCTTGAGGTTTCGAAACCCTGGGTTTTTGCTTGCTTCTTCCACATTTCGAATCTCCAGCTGCAAGAACTTGATCTTTTTGTTTGATGGAGCCCATCAAGACCAGCTTGTCTTGCTCTTGAGTTAGCATCTCCATGAAGTCAGCCAAGGATGGCATCTTCCAACCTCTGACTGTGAGCCTTGTGGAGTTGAAGGAAGACACAAAAACTGAGTATTCAGAACCCAATTTGGAGAGAATGGACAACACCAACTGTTCTTCTTTCTTCTCTATGCCACATTGTCTGATCTGCAAGACCAAGTTCTTGAACTTGGTGAAGAAGTCCTGGATGGAATCGAAATTCCCTGGGCTCAGTGAGACAAGCTCATTTTCAAGCTGGTGGCCTCTCATCTCATCAGTCTTTCCAAACAGTGTCTCAAGCTTGAGCCACACTTCATTTGGAGTTGCTAGACTTTCTACATGAAACAGGAGGTCTCTCGAAATGCTGAGACAAAGGAGGCCAAATGCCTCATCCATTCTGTTAAAAAACTTGGATTTCTCCACAGCTGAGTTTGGCTCAACCTCAGTGCCCATCGTGATTCTGTAGAGACCCTTGGATCTCAGCAAAATCACCATTTCTGCCTTCCAATCGAAATAGTTGAAGGGTGTGAGCACGTTTGGGTGAGATGGCTCCATTCTCCTCTGCTGCAATTCGCACTTGCTGACAATGCTGAACTCCAATACCTGCAAACAACTCTCAAATCACTCTGGAGGGATCTACACTCACAGATTCGAACCCTGTATGGATAGTGGGTGCATTCGGGAGAGCATCACACCTGAGAGGATCCACTAGATTTCTCCAGTAAGCTCAAGGCAATGGCCTCAGGAATAATGTGGTTTCTCCACTGTTTCTGGCAATCCACTACAACAGTCTGCTGGTTCGAATTCTAGCTCCAAGAGCTCTGATACCATGTAAAATCTCAAGCACAGTTGAATCTAGCTACTGTGGATTCCTCACTGGTGAAAGATTGCACAACATTTGCAAGAATTAGCATAAAAAATTTAAATGAATGAAGAACAATACACATGAATTGGTGAATAATGTCAATATTATTAACTGTCCAACCTTAACAAAGGTTAAGAACACCCATATATACAAATCTGGAAGAATTTGAATCCATCTGGAGTGTTCACACTGATCTAGCTTAGAAAAAGCTCAAACCCCCCTAGGTTGACCAAAATATCCCAAACCATCCCAAACTGGTTCGAATCTGCAGTGTGAATGCTGGGAATGACTGGACAGGCCCATGTGACCTCACACATGTGAAGAAACTGGTTGGTTAGAGGTTTGGAGTCTAAAGTTGGTCAAAAATGTGACAAAACAAGGCAAGATTGTCCACAAAGAGAGCAAATGCGCCCTAGGTAGAAGAGAAGCATGCTGAGTGCATTAAATGACCTGAGGAGGGTGCTCTAGGCATGCTGAGTGCATTAATTTCCCTAGGGAGCGCTCCACTTAGCTGGTTTGACTCAGCACTTGTTCACATTTGCCATCTAGTTCATGATAATTGACCATTTAGTAGCTAATCAACTTAGGGATGTAATCATTAATCACTTGGGCTAATTAATCATCATTAATAAATGATTAATGTACATAGGTGGAAAAATGTTCTAACACATACAATGATATTTGTGTGGATGAGGAGGTACAACCAGATGGCCTTGTTGAGTTTCGTCCAGTTACTATGGATGAGCAGGAGGCTGCGCTTGAGAGTGACACCTACCTAGAGACTAGACTATTGACACAGGACCTTAGTGATGTTGATGATAATCCTAGGGATGTTGATGACATGGATTAAGGAAGCCAAAGAATTTATCTTGTCCATTGTGCATTGTTCAATGCTTTGAGTTTTCTAAATTTTCAATTTTGTATTTTGACTATTTTCTATTCCATGGCTAGAAATGCCACTAGGCCTTGGCCGATTAGGAAAATTTTGAATGCATTATGACAAGGGTTGAATGGAATCATAACATAACTTCCACTTGATATCAAAGTTTATGTTCCAATGTGAATGTTGAATGAATGATGAATCATTGAATTTTGAATAAATATGCATGTGACATGTTATGATGTTTAATGTTCTTAAGTTTTTTATTTTTTTGTTACAACTATATATATATATATAGTAACCCAGTGAACCTAAGTAGCCTGTTTCAAAAAGTGGTGCCTCAGTCTTGACACCTGTCCCCACACCCTCGTTTCCTGGAAACTTATATATATATATATATCTACACACACACACACACATAGAGTACCCCCGATGTACCCAATTCCATTGTTTTAAAAGTGGCATCCTTGTCCCGACACTCGTACCCAAATTTCCTAGCAATTTAGGTTGCCTCTTATGAATGATCATGAATTTTTAAGCCATATTGATTTATTATATGTATTATTTATTTTATATTTATTATTTAATTTTATATTATGATGTTAGATTTATTATGGTATTAGTTAATATTATATATATGTACATAAAATTAACCTATTAACTTAACCCACAAGACTTGGGAGGAAAATACTTACTTGTTCGCGTCAAAACATGGTACCCATTCCTTTAAGGTTAAGTGCATGTTACTCTAGAACCGGGTTTTCCCACAAATCACCTTTGGGTCATCCTCTTTCTTGAACATGAAAATAATCTATCCTTTTGATCAAATACGAAAGTAAGGATGTAACCCAAGACTAGACTCCAATATTTGATGATCTAATGTTTTAGGTTTACAGTAGAGATAAACCTCCCATGAAATTTCCCTACTATGTTCAAACACTGATATCTTTCAACATCACTCCTTCAGCAACCAATTTTTTTGCCTCTCCTCATGCTGCTTTATTACTTCAACCTTTTGTTGCTATATTTCCCCCAAAATGTCATTATCCTTCTTCTACTTCTTCTATTGCTTTAAAGAACCCCTTCATATGAGCCACCACATATATCTTCATTTGTTAAATTTGATGACCATCCCCTTGCTTGAACATGAAAGTAATCTATCATTTTGATAAAATATGAAAGTAAGGGATATAACCCAAGAATAGAATCCAGTGTTTGATGATCCATTGTTTTAGGATTACAAAAAATATAAACTTCCCATGAAATATCCCTACCAAGGTCAAACATTGATAAACACTGATTTCTTTCAACATCACTCCACCAACCACATTTTTGGCCTTTCCTCACAAATGATTTACAACTTGAAATTTATGTTTCTAGATTCCCCCCAAAGTGTCATTCTGCTTCTTCTACTTATTCAATTGGTTTACAAAACTCCTTCCTACAAGCCACAACATAGCTCTTCCTTTGTTAAATTTGATGTTTTCCCAATTGGATAAGGAGATTGATCTACTTATTACTGTAGCTTTATCCCTGGAATGACCACCCATCCGAATTCGTTTGGTATGGAATGGATGGTTGACCTGTGTGTGCTCATGCCCTTGGAAGAAGAGGCCATAGTTCTTGACATTTATCACCTTTCAAATCAACTATCTTCTAATTGGGTTACAAAATTACACTTTTTATCTGTTCCATTAATTTTTCACTAGAATTCAAAGGTTTATTGCTTACTTTTGGAGATTAGAAAACCAACTTTGATTGGATTCATATATAGATAGCCTATACCCTACCATTTCTATGACCTTGGAATATTTATTGTTTGGAGAAGGCCCTAACGCCCTAAATATGGATTTTTTTTTGAGAAGGGCATGAATACTTGCCAAGAGTGGGGTTTGCTTGTAGACCAATATAAACTAGAAAATGTAGCTTGATCTCAATCCTTTGAGTGGATCAACCGAGCATTCCCTCAATTCCTCATCTTCCCTTTGCTTCTATATTTTTGTGGATTCTACTTCATCGTATCATCCCATCCCTTCCTCAAATATACATCATGTAGAGTTAGCTATTCAAGAACAATGCCATATATGTGTTATCTCTTTGAATTTTATGAAAATAATGGAGCCTAGGCAGATCAGTCGAAGTTGATCGACAGAAGGGAGCCGACCAGAGGGAGTGCCGAAGACAGCTGGTGCGTGGAGCAGATTGACTCGTCGAAGTTAATAAGTCGAGCATAAGCCATCGAAGCAGTTGACAGAAGTGAAGAGGGAGAGAGTCGACATATCAATGTCGATAGACGACAGTCGATAGTCGACATGTTAATGTCGATAGGCGACAAGTTACCACAGAGTCATGGAAGGGTCGATATGTTGTCAAACTGCGACATCGACAGATTTTGGGGATGAGCCAAGCGAGGAGGAAGGGGTGGACTGGTGAAGCCTAGGCGTAGAGTGAAATCCGATAGGAGAGTCGAAGCTGACGGAGGAGAGTATGGAGGATGGGATGGTTTACTGTAGCTTGTTAGAGGAAGTGTAGAAGTCAAGAAGAGTACTTGGAAACAGTTCGGGATTACTAAGGAAGTTAATGGCAGTTATTGCAGGTGGGTGAAGACAAGACAGATGTCGTCACAAGAAGAGGCTGTGCAGCACATCAGGGGTGTTGAGAGTTGCAGGTTTGTAGGATCATGGAAGGATCGGCTGATGGGAGGATGCATGTCTCAGCGATCGCAGTGGTCTCGGGAACAACAACAACATAGTAGAAGACGAGGAAGTTTGTATCAGGAGAGGGACTTGGCATTTTGGGGAAGTCAAGCAGATCCGAAGGGAAGATCAAGCGATAGCTCAGAGTTCAATAGCGAACCAGGAGAGGGTGAGGTCGACACATTGAGAGAGCACACCGCAGTTAATTATGTATTGTAATGGCTGAGGCCAACAAATAGTTAGCTATTTTTATTTATAGTTATTCCACATTGTAACCGATTCAGAGAAGTAATATAATCCAGCTTCTGGCATGTTGTTTGCATCTTGTTTTTGTGAAAATTTGTGGTCGTATCGTGTGTATTGTTAAGCAAGAACGTTGTTGCAATGGGGTGCCCTTGCTCCGGTTGGTATCAGAGAAATACTATCCTAAGAGTCGAAGGATAGCCATATCAAAGCGGGAAGTGAATCCCTGTGTGTAGAAGAACTTCAAGTGATATTGATCCTGCAAGTGCATTGAACAACTCTATATGAGGTTGGGTAGAGTTGTGCATGACTTGTTGAAGGTCCGGTTGCAATTAGATGAGTGAGAGTTTCAACAAAGGTTGAAAATGGATCACAAAGGCATTAATGTTCGAGGATGAAGAGCGCGTGGTGTAGTAGTCATAGTTGATCCTGAGATGTTCAACGAATGTGTCCGAACGACGTGAAATTTGACAAATGAAGTCGTAGCGATCAAAGAAAGCCAAATGCGTGGTTGTGTTCCGGATGCGTTAGACCACAGCGATGAGGAATTCAAAGAAGTGGAACCATGGGAAGCAACAAAAGATGAACTAGAAGAAAAACACATCAAGATTTTGACGGAGATGAGAGGTTGGTCAAAGATAGACGTTCGTACCTACTCAGGATGCCTGGATCCAGAAGACTTGATCGACTGGTTTAGAGAGATGGAGAAATAATTCGACATAGAACAGATCGAGGATCCAAAAAGGGTTAAGACTGCATGTCTGAGGTTGAAGGGTCATGCCTCATTGTGGTGGAACAATGTACAAGTTGACAGAGTCAAAAAGGGAAAGGAGAAAATCAAGTCTTGGGACAGGATGGTCGCCAAGCTGAAAGGGAATTTCTTTCCAAATGACTATGTGATTTCCTTGTTCAGGAAGTTGCAGAACTTTCGACAAAAGGAGATTATTGTGAAGGAGTACACAGAAGAGTTCTACATATTGTTGATAAGATCGGGGAAAATCGACGAAGGAGAAGAAGTTGTCGCTAGGTATGTGAATGGTTTGAAATATGCCATTCAGGATGAATTGAGCATGTCTAGATTTAGAGCAGTGGATGAATCCTACCAGTTAGCTTTGAAGGAAGAAGAGAAACTATCAAGAAAATCTACAACAACCAGAGGTAGAATGATTGGTCGGGGTGGGAGAAATGTTACCACGAAAGGCCAAAGTAGCAATTACATGAGGGAAACTGTCGAATATAGTGGACATGCGGAAGGGACATCGACAAGGGAGAAAGTGCAAGAGAACCAATGCGATGGTCGAGAGAACTACGGTGGAGGTGTGTATGTTCGAAGTGGTCCATCCGACAGAAAAGGAACTAACAGACTAGCCATAATCTATTATAAGTGTCATGGAGCAGGACACAAGGCATATGAATGCCCAAAGAACTGACATGCTGCAGAGGATTCGAAACCCAGACGTCGAAGGGATGAGCAAGTCAATGAGAGGGAGGAATTGGCGTCCGACAGTAGTGGAGATGGTAAGAAGAAAAGTCGGGCCATGATAGCCAGCAAGACACTGGTTCTAGATGACAAATGCGACGAGCAAGAGCTGACACAGCGGAAGGCGATCTTTCGAATGAAGGTGCAAATCAACGAATGGCATTGCAAGACCATATTTGATGGCAGAAACATTGAGAATCTTGTGTCGACAGAGGTGATCAAGAAAGAAAAGTTGAGATGTCGAGAAAATCCACACCCATACAAGATCTCATGGTTGTAGAAGGGACACCATTTGAAGGTGACCAGACAGTGCCTAATTAACTTCAAGGTTGGGAAGTTAGAGGATAGCGTACTGTGCGATGCAATCCCAATGGATGCGTTCCATTTGTTGTTAGGAAGACCATGCAAGTATGATCGGAAAATGATCTATGATGGTCAAGTCAACACTGTCACAGTGTGTAAAAATGGCATAAAAGGGACTCTTAAGACGAAATCGGAGGAGCAAGCCAATGATAAGCAGGGCAAGAACAACTTTTGGGAGAAGCACATGCTGATGTGTTCAGCGAAAGAATTCCTTGCAGAAGAGGAAAAGCATTCAAGGTGTTATGCTATCATTCCGAAGGGACCATGTCTTGAGAGTGCGACAGTGGAGAAAATTCCGGTCGAGATCGGAAAAATGCTCGAAGAGTTTCATAGCATAGTGGTCAATGAGACACTGACAGGGTTGCCGCTGACAAGGATCATATCCCATCAGATTGACTTGATTCCATGGTCAAGTCTTCCAAAGAAGGCACGACATAGGATGAGTCTGACAGAATGTCAGGAACTCAATTGATAGGTCCAAAATTTATTGGAAAGAGAGTTAATCAGAGAGAGTCTAAGGCCGTGCGCAGTAACGACAGTATTAGCACCGAAGAAAGGTGGAGAATGGAGGATGTGTATAGAATCCAGATCTATCAACAAGATCATGATCAAGTATTAGTTTCCATTTTTGAGAATGTACAACTTGATGGATTGTTTGAGTGGAGCGAAGTAATTCACGAAGATAGACCTGAAGAGCAGTTATCACCAAATTCAAGTTAGAGAAGGAGACAAATGGAAGACAACATTCAAGACGAAGGAAGGGCTGTATGAGTGGTTAATCATGCCATTCGGATTGACTAATGCACCTAGTACGTTCATGTGATTCATGAATGAAGTACTGAAACCATTCTTGGGAAAGTTTGTCGTAGCCTATCTAGATGACATTCTTATTTTTAGTCGAACCAAGGAAGAACACTTGGGGCACATTCAATAGGTATTGCAGAAGTTGCAAGAAGAGAAGTTGATGGTGAACCTGCAAAAGTGTTTTTTAATGAAGGAAGAAATGATATACTTGGGATTCATAATCTCGGGTAAAGGGTTGGTGATGGACCCAGAAAAGGTGAAGGCGATATTGGATTGGCTTAAACTGACAAGCGCAACTGGAGTGAGGAGTTTCCATGGACTTGCCACTTTCTACAGGAAGTTCATTAGGGGATTCAATCGTATTTGCTCACCATTCACAGAGTGTATGCGCAGAGGAGAGTTCAAGTGGACGGAAGCAACCGAACAAGCTTTCGACAAGTTGAAGGAAAAGGTCACTGAGATCCCAGTGTTGGCACTCCTAGATTTTGACAAAGTTTTCTAGGTTGATTGTGATGCAAGTGTAATTGCAATTGGAGCAGTGTTGAGCCAGAAGGGTTGACCAATTGCATTCTTCAGTGAAAATTTGGATGATGCGAAGCAAAAATATTCAGTCTATGACTAGGAATTTTATGCTATTGTCCAGGCATTAAAGAAGTGGAGGCATTATTTGTTTCCCAAGGAGTTTGTGTTGTACACAGATCATTAAGTGCTAAGGTACCTGAATAATCAGTCGAAGTTGAATCAGTGGCACATGAAATGGGCTGAATCCCTATAGGGATATACCTTCATGTTGTGACATAGGTCGAGCAAGTTGAACAAGGTTTCCAACAAGCTGAGTAGAAGAGTTGCATTGCTGAACATGGCGACAGTTCAGGCAACATGTATAGAGTCGGTGAAGACAGAGTATGCTATCGATGAAGATTTTGTGAAGGCATGGGAAGCTAGTCGTGAACCATGGAGTGTTGACAAAACTCCATATTTGGATTTTTTGTCCAAGAAGGCTACCTATTCAAGGGACGACAGTTATGTATTCCCAGAGGGTCAGTGTGAGAGAACCTAATCCGGGAGTTGCATAGCGGCGGATTAGGAGGTCATTTTGGCATCGACAAAACCAGGGAATTGGTTGAAGAAAAGTATTATTGGCCAGGAATAGTGACAGATGTTGGAAAGTGGGTACGACATTGTAGAGTTTTCCAGTTGGAAAAAGGAAGAAGTCTTAACAAAGGGATGTATACACCATTTCCGATACCGAAAACCCCATGGGAGCACCTAAGCATGGATTTTGTGCTAGGATTTCTGAAGACGAAGCAGGGGAGCGACTTAATATTTGTCATAGTCGACAAATTTTAAAAAATGGCACACTTTATTCTATGTCGGAAGACAAGTGATGCCACGAGCATTGCTATACTATTCTTCAAAGAAGTAGTTAGATTGCATGGGTTACCGAAGAGTATCACATTGGACAGAGATACCAAGTTTATGGGGCATTTATGGAGAATGTTGTGGAAGAAACTGGACATGAGGTTGCAGTTTAGCTTGGCATATCCTCGGTAGATAGACGGACAGATCGAGGTGGTGAATAGAATTTTGGGAAACCTTCCGAGATGTTTGATGGCCGACAGACCCAAGCAGTGGGATAACGTGTTGGCACAAGCGGAGTTTGCATACAAGAATTCTTTGAATTGGTTGACAAGTTTGAGCCCATTCCAAATTGTTCAGGGAAGAATCCCACATGAAGTTGTGGATTTGGTCGAGTTGCCGACAAAAAACAGAGGGAGCGCGGATGCAGAATCATTCGCAGAGCACATGAAAGAAGTTCATTAAGATGTGTGGAAGTGCATAGAAAAGAGAATTGCGACATACAAGTTGATAGTCGACATGAAGAAGAGACTACAACCGTTCAGTGAAGGAGAATAGGTCTACACTCATTTGCGGAAGGAGAGGTTTTTGACAGGGACATATAACAAGCTGAACCTGAAGAAGATTGGACCATGTAAGATCTTGAGGAATATTTTAGACAACACTTATGTGTTGGAGCTGCTGAATGACTTGAGCATTTCACCAATGTTAAATATCTCAGATATGTACAAGTTCAAAGAAGGTTCAAGCAACGGAAGCGCAAGAGTGTCGAACATCGACTGAGCAGCACAGATTCTAGATCGACACAAGGAGGAGATCGTAGATGTAATAGAGGAATGCAAATTCGGGCGTACACGTAGTTGACGAAAGAAAGAATACTTGGTGCGATGGAGAGATGATGAGTTGCAGGAGGTGACATGGATTTTCAAAGAAGATTTCAGGAACCTGATAGAGCAGTCGAGTTCTTTTTCACCTGGGGAGTCTGATGCAGGAGCATCAAAGCCTAGGTAGATCAGTCGAAGTTGATCGACAGAAGGGATGCAACAAGAGGGAGTCCCAATGACCGCTGGTGCGTGGAGCAGATTGACTCATCGAAGTCAATCTGCTCCACGAAGTAGAAGTCGATGAAGCAGTTGACAAAAGTGAAGAGGGTGAAAGTCGACATATTAGTGTCGACAGACGACAGTCGATAGTTAGCATGTTAATGTCAATAGGCACCAAGTTTCCACAGAGTCGTGGAAGGGTCAATATGTTGTCGAACCACGACATCGACAGATTTTGGGGATGAGCTAAGTGAGGAGGAAGGGGCAGACTGGCGAAGACTAAGCACAGAGTAAAATCTGATAGGAGAGTCGAAGCTGATGGAGGACAGTATGGCTAATGAGATGGTTTACTGTAGCTTGTCAGAGGAAGCGTAGAAGTCAAGAAGAGTACTTGGAAACAGTTCGGGGTTGTTAAGGAAGTTAATGGTAGTTATTGCAGGTGGGTGAAGACAAGATGAATTTCGTCACAGGAAGAGGCTATGCATCACGTCAGGGGAGATGACAGTTGCAGGTCTATAGGATCATGGAAGCATCGGCTGATGGGAGGATGTATATCTTGGGGATCACAGTGGTTTCAGGAACAACAATAACAAAGTATAAGATGAGGGAGTTTGGATCAGGAGAGGGATTTGGCATTTTGGGGTAGTCAAGTAGAGTCGAAGGGAAGATCGAGCCATAGCTCAGAGTTCAGTAGCGAACCGGGAGAGGGTGAGGTCGACACACTTAGAGAGCACACTACAGTTAATTATGTATTGTAACGGCTGAGGCTGACAGATAGTTAGCTATTTATATTTATAGTTATTCCGCATTGTAATCGATTCAGAGAAGTAATATAAGCCAGCTTCTGGCATGTTGTTTGCATCTTGAAAATTTGTGGTCGTGTCATGTGTATTGTTAAACAAGAACCTTGTTGCAACGGGGTGCCCTTGTGCCAGTAATAATGTCTTTGTATTATGTCAGAAGATATCCACAATCTTATGTAAAAGAATAATGCATTATAACCCATATTAATTATGGTAAAATATACTCTTGATATTCATTATTATATAAAGAGATGTTATTATGGAGAATTATATTATCCTACATGTAATTGTTGGTTGTGTGAGCTATCTCAAAGAAAAAAACTAATATTTCATTATCGACCGGGGTTGGTAATCTTAGAGTTGAGGCAAAGTATATGCTAAGGTAGAATGATACCTAAATTTCAGCTTGTCAGACCTTAAAAGATTAAATAAAGAAAAGATCGAAAGATCTTTCAAAATGAAAAACCGAGTCAAACTTCAAAAAGACAACAAAGAAACTAACTGAACCTATCTAAACTCCTGGATCAAAAGAGTGTCAAACAATACTACACTATTCTATGCTTAAACAGTAGAGAAGAAAAAACAAACCACTCTTTGTAAGAATGGAAACTACTTAATCAATTCTCAAATTCTAATCTAAGAATTAGAAGAAAGTAAAGACCTACCTATGGAATAACTCAATCATACGAACAAAAAACTAAGTTAAAGCAAATTATAAACTATTAATGACTTCAACAACTATTCAAAACTACTAAAGCATCTAATTCCATTCTCCTTGGGAATCCTGAGGAAGTGTATCAAATGTAATGGGGATAAGGGTGAATGTGTCGAAGTGGCTTTCAAAGGTAACAAGAAAACAAAATGGAATTAAATCTAATTTAACTTCTACAAATAAATGCAAGCTAAAGATTATCCAACTACAATTAACTTTAAACATAATCACATATCTCCTATTTATAAACGAGGAACTTGAACTGAAGAAGTCTAGAAGCAAGCAGAAAACTTGATAAATATATTAAATTCAAAAGCAAGTAGAAAACTTGATAAAGATATTGTACTTCTGAACTAAATCTTATTCCATGAATCCATTATTAGCATGAGAAGAATAATCCAAGACTAAGCTGATTTGGAGAATGAAATTACTAAACTTAACCTAATATTGATATTGTTAACATACAATAAACATTACTAAAAATAAAGACTGATAAATTATGTAACCATACAACATTAATGAATCAAATATAAGGAAAAGATAACTTGTAAACAACTGAAGCATGGTTTAAAGAAAGAGAAAAACAAAACTACAGATGATGAACAAACTTGATCAAAACTTCATATGAAATACAACAAGGTCTTAATGACTCCTAGGAATACTAATTAAGGGTAAAAGAGATTATAATTTGAAGAAAACCTAAAAATTGAATTCTATTTAAGAAAAATGATGCAAGAAGTATGGACGTTCGAATGCTGGTCCGGATGACTATCCGAATGACAGTCTGAATGGAGGAAAATGATTTAAACTAAAGAGAGGAGAAGATGGGATTGTCTTACCTACCAGTTGGTTGATGCATATGATCCTACAGTGTAGGGGACACAATGAATAAGCTAATTAAGAGCTAGAATAAGAAAAAATATCTATCTATGTTGGAAAACTAACTATTTCTATTTTATCTTCGAAACGAGACTGGAATGTATCTAATAACTAATCTTCTACTACAGGAGAGAAACTACAGAATTTTAGTCTATAAGGAGATCTAAGAGGTGAAACTAACTAGACTCTAAGTTAACTAGGAAAACTAAATCTTTTAAATAAAACTATTTAAACAACTAAATAAACCAGATGTGATCTAAACTACTTAAGCAAACTAAATGAACCTGAGTGTGATTGGACATCAATTATATTCTAAACAATATTAACATAAATAACAATAGGATACATATAACACAAAAATCTTATTTATATAAACCATTGAACATGAACAATGATAAAATACATAGCACAAAACATCAATTATATTACAGGACAAAAAATATGTATAAAATAAATACAGAGATGAAATAAACAACACAATTTTATCTGTAGAGAACAAACACAAAGTATATACATAGACAGAAGACTGCTATTTATTGAGGGGCCCGTCTCAGCAAACAGAGGCTAAGCCTTAATCAGTCAATCATGATGCATGTTGATGATTTCCATAAATCTGGAACAAAGATGTATTAAAATAAAAGACAAAGTTACAGTGCTTCTGTATCCATTTGCAGCTAAAAATATTAATAGGTCTAAAGATAAAAGACTGATTGAATACTGACTAAGGACTAACTCGTCTCTGCTGCAAAGACGTCTAATTATACAATGTTACAATGGAGGAAGCAAGTCAACCCTTTAGTGGTCGACTGCTCTAATAATAGACACTCTTCAATACATGAAAACAACTCTGTTTAACATCTCGTGACAACGCACAACCAAAGAGCGGCTCTAATCGGCATCATGTGACAAGTCGTAAGCCAAGGAATGACCTCATAAAGTTTCATGACAACCCACAGAGCTTTGTTCCAAATTCCACGGCATTGATCCTTCACGCAATTGTTGGAGCGTCAATGCTCCTTTGACGCGGTTAGAGATGGATGTGATGTCAAGCTGAGCATGCGGGAGAAAGGATCTTCCGAAACATTAGCTCACGTACCAATAGGGCCATGTCCCAAATGGAACCCATGCACCGGTTTACTCTCTAATGGCCTGAGCATACCTCAACCATTGATCTCGCAGGTCGAACGCGGGTCTGAATGGCGGGCTGAATGCAGTTAATCATCCACAACTTCAATACGCGTCCAATTGAAGATTCATTTGAGAGCCAGAACCTATGAAACGAAATGTAGTTACTAAACAAGCCAAATAAACATCACTGAACCATAATATAACAATTTTTACCCAAAATTCATTTGATATGTGAATAAATGCATACCTACTCCATTTGACGGTCTAAATGGCAAACAATGTGACTTAGGACATCAAAAATGGTGAAGGTAATGCCAATCGGAGTGTATTTTATATTAAAAAATGATGACAAAAATGGACACTGACATTCCCCCAAACCGGAGATATGCCAGGTCCCACTGAGCAATAGAGAAAAAATTAGGAAGAAGGCGTAGCTGTGGTAGCAGCTGCCTTCGACTTAGACATGGAAGTGCTTTTAGCTCTAAACTTATGGAGCTGCTCCTTCAAATTTTCATGCTTGAAATAGAGAGAAAGGTTGGAGACTATTTTGGCTTCGTTTATATTTTCCACACACTTCACTTGAAAACACAGGTCCTTATTTTATTGGCGAAGCCCAGCAATGATCTCTTCATACTTTACATTCTGGTTTCTTAGCTCTGCTACATCCTGGGTTAGTCTATCCACAGTCTCCTGGAGTGGAACAGAGACTTCTGTTAAGGAAATAAGGTCCTTTTGAGGGCTCAATTCCTTCTGAAAATATTCGGGATCAACAAATGTAATGGGTGCTTCAGGGGCCTATTACACATAAATCTTCCACCCTGTGAGCATCATCATTTTTTGGCCTGTAGGATCCATTTCAATGACACAAATCCATTTTTATCCTTCAGTGATACTAGTTTGCCCTATTTTTGTTCCTACCTACATGTTGCATCACTATAGCATGCGTATCCACGAATTGTAGCACTATAGCCCGCGGGTATCAAGTAAAATGGTAAAAACCACTATTAATTACATTTTACTCCCAAAAAGTGGTCATTGGGTGACCTTTGTCTCTCCATCTTCCCAAGTAACGTATCGATGAGTCCTTTCACCTACCTTTGAGAGGACTATATATTGAGCACATATGGCTTATGGATGGGGGGAAGAAGAGAAGAGTAAAGGCACTCTAGTGGATTTTTTCCCTATCTTGAGTCTGTACTCATTGATCCTTGTAGTTGTGAACCCATTATGTTCACCTTCCAAACTCTTTTCTAGTTTGAGTTTGCCATTCATGGAGGATTGAAGTGGTGAAGGCACAAGTGGATTGACCTAGATCTTGGTTCATATTGGTTGCCGGCAAGAGGTCGTATCACTTTGTACTTCTTCTTGTTCATTAATAGAAATACTCATATTCTCGTCCATTCATGGTGTGAATGTTGTTTATTATACATTGGGTTAAATTTGCTTATGATATTATGGACCATTGTTATTGATAGTGTTAATGTCAATTATATATTATATGTACTTGTTGGATATTGGCTATCAAGACTAATTTGCAGATTACAAGTGCATGGATTGAAAGCTCCAACAGGGATCTACATCAAACGTTGGATCGAGGTTGGTAACATTTCTCCATTATCTTAACATAGTCATTTATAATAGCATTGCTTTGAGAATTGAGTAGATTTCTAGTAGTCATCTGTCTGTTGTGTTATTCCCAAGACATAGTGAGTTTTCTCCAATACAGAAGTGGCGACTCCGCCGGAGAAAACATCCATGTTTGGGAAATTTTTTGAGCATTAGTCCATAATTAGAGTTGCTGTTTATCGAAGCTCTGTGTCACTGGTTGGCCGTTAAGATACACTGTAGAAAACTTTTTTTTTTCTGAACCTCTGGACTCTTTATTTGACCATTTTCTTTTCCTCACCTGTGGGCTAGCTTAGCTCTGCCCACGTATACCCGTCTCTGTTTACTCTACTGCTCGCGGGTACCCACAGGATTTCCTTCGACAGTAGAGTGTAACTCCGACTTTTGTTGGTTTATGGCTATTGGTTGTTTCTGGGTGAGTTTGGTTGGTTCCTAAGTCTTTGTTGGCCTCTTTCTTGACTATTTCATTCCTTGGTTGTGACCGGATCTCTTCGTTTCTCTTGGTTGAGCCTTCTTGGTTTTTTACCAATCTTTGGTTTTAGCCTCTTGGTTTCTTTCTTTTGAGCTCTTTCCTTTGGCTAAGTCTTGCTATTTAGGATCTGTTGGGTTGTCTTAGTGATCTTCTCGCCACTTTAGTTACTGAATAGTAGGATTTTGCTTGCATTTTTTCATTTCATTTATATTGAAAAAATACAAAAATATTCATTTAGTTTTTTGCATTTTCCTTCTCATTTATAAGCGAAAATACAAAAATATTTTACTTTCATGTACTGCATCTTTCATTGAGTGCTTGTTTCCTTCATCTTAGGTTCTTCTTGTGCATCGAAAAGATAAAAGATTGCATCTTTATTTAGGAATTGTTGGTTGACTATGCATATTAGTGTCATTATTTTATTGGATAGATGAGTCTAGGTTTGGACGATGTTGCATACTATTGAGTCTACACATCACTAGTTTCACGACCATATCCCTTGAGTAATCACAACCACTAAAATTAACACTTAATCATTAAAATTTGTTAGACTGATTTTATTTTATAGGGTACACCAACTAGCATAGGTTTAGAGTCTTGGAATAGATCATTGTGAGTTAACAATCCAAGAATACTAGACGAAACATTAGGTGTCTGACCAGGGAGTGGAGGAATCCATGGTATAGATCGGTGTTCACAGGAAGCTCTACTCAATCCAGAGTTAAGCACGAGGTCACGGGAGGTTGGTTGAGGAGATATCCCTCTAATACCGGCTGAACGTGGGAGATATATATAGGATTTGTTTGTATCTGGGGGTACTGGAGGTTCGTCCTCTTGTGCTTTGGGCTTAGCTACCCTACCCATATGATGGGTCCCACCTGCGACTGTCCCCCTGAGCATTAGTTATATTGCGGTGAACATAGTTTCCTTACCTAGGTACCGCACAGGGTACTTGTAGTGGTTATGCTATTTGTGTCCTGAGTCAGATAGGGATTGGACAACACAGTTGTGTTTGTGCAGTGGACTTGACCCTGTCGACACACTGAAGCCTGGGTGTCTCTATGATTGATTCTGTTACCTTCGGCTATAGTTTGGGAGTCTCAAGCCTCTCTTGGGCGAGACATACTAGCTCTAGTGTCGGGAGCTCATTTAGCCACTCTGTTTTTCTACTCTTGGTTGTAGTTTCTCTAGGTGTGTGATTTGATTTACTGTTTTTGTTTGATAGTTGGCCTTTAGGAGACACTATGTCTCTCTCTAGAGAGAACGTGGCGCGGAGCCCTACTCTCCGCCGGTCCCGTCATTTGGCTGGTTTAAAGCCACTCGAAGTTACACGCTGTATTGCTAAGGGATGCCGGAGGGCTCCCTCTGAGTCTTCGGATTCATACGAGACTTATGTTGAAGATTACATGGCTACACATTTTGATATTGGGAAAGACCCTTCTACTCCTTCGGGTAGAGTTGACCTTACTTCCGATCCCCATACTCCTCGTGAGGATTGGGGAGGTGATCCACCTAAGACTCAACCTAGTTCTATTTGGCCTAATCCACTTGACCGGGATCCGTTTGATCCTTCGAATCTGAATAATTATCTTTACGAAATGCCCGACTTACTCGAGGGGGAAGAACAGGATGAGCCTTTCGTTCCTTCGTTTCCACGTGATTTTAGATATGGGAGGCCTAAGACTCATGATGATTCCGACCCTATGATCAACCCCACCGCACTCTCTTTTGGTATGCCTAGTCACAATATTGTCGAACCTTCCACTATGGTTGGTACTCACGCTGGCACTAGTCAAAGTGTTAGCCATACTATGCCCACTGGGGTCACTACCCTTGCTGGGGGCACTACGTTGTCCACCCACTCACATAGTATGGGGACTGGTCAGATTCCTAACAATGCTTATCTTGGAGCACAACCACCTCCTAGGAATACACAACCTAGCTGAAATGTTGTTCGGAACACGACTCGCCATCTAGAACCCAATACATGCATTGCTACTCGTCAACCTAGGACTACTTTTGCACATGATACCGTTCCTCCCAACCATGGGGGTGGACACAAACCACATACTTTTGCATCCACCGTCGCCACTAGTAATGCTAATGTAGGGGGTGGGAATATTTCCTATCCACATGGACATCATGCCACCAACCCTGCTACTGGTCACACCCATATTGGACCTGGGAATGCTTCTCATGCTGCTGGTCACCACATGACTGCTCAAGCTAATCCTAATGTTCGGGGTGGGAACATACCATACCATTACAATCAATACAACACAGTTCCCGCTATGAATAGTACATACATGCCCCATACTCATGGTGGCAACCCTTACTACGACACAGTCGGTGCTGGCTCCCAGTATCACCCACCACCCCAATATGGTGCTCAAAACATGCATATACCTGCTTACTCTCAAATGGGTCAGCCAGGGGGAGGTTATCAATCTTATGGCCATGGGAAAGCTTATGGACCGTCAGTTCCTCAGTATCAGTAGTTTAATCCTCATGGTCAAGCTTTTGGTCCATCTTATAACATAGTTCCGTTTAACCAACATTTTATGGGAGCTTATAATCAAGCTTTCCAGCCTCAATTCCCATTCCTTACACTCTTGAATCTCTCAGATCTTTCGAAGCTCACAAATGATCCAATGTGTCATGGCCCTACTTGGCCTCCGGTCCCTACCAAGCTCCCTTCCGACATTCCGAAGTTTGAGGGGAAATGTGGTGAGGACCCGGGAGATCATGTCACAACGTTTCACCTTTGGTGCTCCTCCAACTCTTTCAATCATGATTCCATTCGATTATACCTATTTCAACACACCCTCATGGGGGAAGCCGCGAAGTGGTATGTGGAGTTGCCCAGAAACACCTATAGGGGATTCAACGAGATTGCTTTGGTTTTCTTAGACCATTTCCAGTTGTCGGTTCGTTATGATACTGGTACTGAGTTGTTGTCCACCTTCCATCAGAATAAGGCCACCCATATTTCTGACCACGTTCAAGAGTGGCATCGGCTGAAGAGATTAGTGAAAGCCAACATTCCTCCAGATTTCCTGTTAGAATGGTTCCTTAAGTCTTTGCTCCCATACATTGCTAAGGATGTTTCGATGTCCAACATTGTGACTAAAGAACAAGCTATCTTTAAAGTCCAGCGGTTGGATCTACTTTATTCTCAGTCTGGAATTTTGTATGACATTATTCCTGATGCACCGAGAACAAGACATGAGCCTATGTCAGTTCCTGGACCACATGTTGATGGCATCGTGGGGTCCGCATGCACTCTCCCTATAGACTTGGTAGCTAATCAAATGCAAAATTTGTCGCTAAACCAGTCTGCACCCAGAAAGGTTCACACCTTGTCCACTTCCACTCCGTCGTCTGATGTACACAATGTGCAATCAACGAAACCGTCGGGTAACCAACAACCTGGTGGTAAGAAAAAGGGGAGAAACAATCGTAGGGGTGGAAACAATGGAAGTAACAACAATAGCAATCATAATGCTCCTCATAAAGAGAGTGCCAACTCTCCTCGGGAAGGCGGTAATGCTGGCGAGCATCGTAAACCTAGGCCTAAGGTGAAATTCCCTTGCAAGATTTGTGGGGAGGATCATCTTACTCACTTATGTCCACGAATTGAAGAAGCATCGAAGCATCTGGCACAAAGCCCAGCTGTGTTGAAGGATCCCCTTCCTCATCATCAAAATATGGCTTTGCATGCTCCCACCACTGGTTATGGTACTAATGAAACGGCAACGTCTTCTTCCAATACTAGTGGTTATGGATGTGTGAATATGGTTCAGTCAAAGGTTTGTGTTGCTACTCATCAACGTGATTATGGTGCACCACAACCGAATTTGAGGAGTGAGCCTCCCCCTCCTCCTGGTAATTCCTTGCATATCGAAAAGCCTTCTATTATGCCACGGATACCGAAAGGTGTTCTCAAGCGCTCCATGCATAATCCTAGTGCTCGAGCCACCCATAACTACTCCATCGTAGAAGATTTGGGCCAAACTCCATGTGCCATGTCAGCTCTTGAAGTTTTGCAAGCTTGTCCTTCTCAGAAGCATGCCCTTTTGAGTGTGTTAGGAGTTCAGGATGGGGGAAGTCCTAGTGTTATCAAGTTTGATACTATTGATGTCCAACCTAGCTTTCCTTACCACGTGGCTTTTCAAATCTAGGTGGTTTGCCTTAAGAGCTTCGTCAAACATACTATGGTTGATGAAAGTGCTTCCGCATCAGTAATGTCATTAACTTGTTGGAAATCTCTTGGCTCTCCTCCCTTACTCACGTCTAGACCTACACTCACTGCTTTCGATGGTAGATCTTGTACGCCGCATGGAATTATCCCTTCCCTTGTTGTCTCCTTGGGAGGTAAGTCTGTGCCTATTGAAGTTGAAGTGGTTGATGTGCCCATCAACTACAACCTTTTACTGGGTCAGAACTGGATGTACGCTATGAAGGCTGTCGCGTCTACTGTATTTCGAGTTATTTGCTTTCCCCATGAAGGCATGATTATGACGATTGATCAGTTGGATTATGTTGGCACTCCTTCCACAACATCCACGGGATCAGTAGTCTCGCAAGTTTCTGATTCTCATTCGACAACTGGGAACATAGGTGTTGGAATGTACCCCTCGTTGATGGGAACTTTTAACCATTCTGCACCTGTGAATTTTATCAGAACCATTTCAAATAGTGCGCCTCCTCCTTCGAATAGTATGCCATTCCGGACTTCCTATTGTAATGATCCATGGATTTTTCCATCCGCGGATTCTATGTTTGGAGACATTGCGCACATTGGGATGCCTATGCCCTTATCTGTAGCGGAGATCACTTACGATCACATCCAACAAACCACTGCAGATCTAGATCTCTCTTCTTCCCAGACAGTTGAAGAAGATCCCATTATGCTGCCAGTTTGGGCAGCCAACTCATCTTGTTCACACGAATGCCTTGATGGTACTCTACCTTCGGATGAAGATTTTATCGATTCCATGCATGGTAATGACGAGCCTTGGGAGGATTTCTATCATAGATCTCATTCCCTTTCCACCCTCGGTCTTATTGAACGCGATGAGCCTATAATACAACCTGCCATCCATTTGAATTTGGATCCATTCATAGTCTCATCCATCCTTGATTTAATGTTTGAGTCTGATGAGTCTTTAGACTCTCCTATAGATCCACAAATTGGTGATCCTGATGAGTTCGATTCTACTTCTAGAATTTCCAACTCTCGTGATGATGAATTTGCCATTGCAGATTCCTCCACGTCCTTCAGCTTTGCTCTTCATTCCGAAGTTGATCATTTTGATCCCTCAGGTATTGGTACTATGGCACCTTCTGTGGTTAGCTCTACCTGCGTTATGTCCGAGGTTAACAATAGTAAAGTTGAAAATGTTTCTACCGCAGTGACTTGTATCAGATTTTTCTTTACATACATTTTAGAGATGATCTTGGTACTTATGTTTCTTGGAGACAAGATTCCTAGCTCGACTTATACTTGTTTACTAGTCCTTTTCGACATTTGCTTCGTTCATGGCAGGCATATTCGAAACCTTGCATATAGGACTCCCTGAATTCGCAGACACCCCCTGAGTGTCCTTATCTTGCTCATGTTCCTTGCATTATGCATAGCTTTGTCCCATGCGCTTGGAACTAGTCTCGCATGTCCCTGACACTCGTCTGCTCTCATTACGAGCATTCTTCCATATCTCCTTTGAGCTCGTTAAAAACAATAAGGAGGTCACGAGTTTATTTTTTTGGGCTCGTTAAACCTCTACGAAAAAGATTTTTATAAAGTCTTTTTTAAGCCCTTGTTAGACTTTTTCAAATCAAACAAGATTTCCAAGTATACTTGTCATTTCAGACTCGTTAAAGGATTTCAAGCGACATTCACTTAGGTATAAGTTTACCCCTTTTCCGGACCTTTGTGGATTAATTACGAAAAATGTATACTCTAGTCATACGTGATTAGAAGAAGTTCTTTTCTCATTGTTTTACACTTTTTTGGGTGAGGAGACTAACTTTACGAAAAAGGACTTCTCAGTTATATCATGTTGTGATTGCATTGCATCATCCTACTTGCCGCTTGAGCCTTGTGCCCACTCCCGCTTACTTAGTTATTAGCCTGGTGCCTAATCACTTTTCCCTGTCGAGCCCTCCAGAGCTTATATATTTTTCCTTCACAATTTGATGACCTTTTGACCCTGAGGGAATGCACCCCCGAGTGTCCACATCCTACATGCATTTCCTTGCATTGAGCATAGGTATGTTCCACTGCTTGGGACTAGTCTGCTAGCTATTTGACACTCGTTCCCTCACCTATTGTGCTATATGCAATTTTATTATTTTTCAAGCTTTTCCCAAATATGAAAAAGACCAAAAAAATCAAATATTCCAAAAATCCAGACGAGATTATGGTCACTATTTCTTGTTGGCAGCTGTTGTGTCGCCTTTGAACAGAGCATTCATTCCACTCCATACATTATGAGTCAGGACTATAGTTGGGCCTGAGGAGCTGTACTTCTTTCTCAGTTTTCTCCACCCATTGGTTAAGCTTCCAGTCATTATGGAGCCCTTTGTAATGGCTCCTGCATTACATAGTTTATGTCAAGTCTATGCTGCCTGAGTCAATCGATCTGCTCATGCTCTTGTTCAAAGGAAGTCCTAAAACTAGTCACGGCCACTCCTCAGATCTCTTGACTATTGCATGTCGGCCATCCTTATTGAGTCGGTCCATTTCACCTGAGATCTTCCAAATCTTTCAGCATTGCTGGTACCTCATGCTAGTTGATGGGGGATGCCTTAATGCCCTCCTTCCAGCGAGTCTCGTTCCGTCGAATTCAACTCATTTATTCCAGGACTTGAGGCTTAGAGTTCGATTGAGTACCTTGAGGCTTGCAGTCATTAGTGGCAGGTTCTCTCACTATCGACAGTTTTGGGAATACATCAATTTCCCCTGATCGATGGATTCATCCTAGTGTTCGACTTCATCCCATTTATTCACACTCTGATGATTGTGCTCTATGCCTTGATGCCCATTTTCATTATTGGTGGGTCATCTCGCATCTGTTAATGGCATACATCATTGACCGGTAATCAGACGATGTCTCATCAGGTTCAACCCCAACTCCTTTATTCACTTGATGGAACTTGCACCATCGAAGACTTGTGTAGAAGACCCCAGGCGATTGTGGCATTTAGTATGCTACATATGACTTTGACTTTACATTTGGGATATCACCTCTCAGATTTCAGCAATTTGTACGTCCAGTTTTGCACCAGTTGTCTTCTTTTCAGTAGAAGACCATATCTTACTGTAGAGGGATCATGGCTATGATCACTTATTACATGTATTTACTTATGTACTGCCTATTCATGGCCATTGTATTAGATTGTTGTACTATACCGACATGTATTCAGAGATATTATTGTATTATGACGAGTGAACCGTTCTTTCCACTTGTGTCTCCATCACTCCACTTTTGAGTTTTATAATGTATTTTGACCATCGTAGCACTTTCAGTCTTTGACCTCACACATTAGGGGGTATTTGTTACACAGAAATCTTCTACCCTATGAGCATCAACATTCTTTGGCCTGTAGGATCCATTTCAGTGACTCAGATCCATTTTAATCGTTTAGTGATACCAGTTTGCCCTATTTTTGTTCCTACCCGCATGTTGCATCACTATAGCATGCGTACCCGTGATTTGTAGCACTATAGCCCACGGGTATCAAGTAAAATGGTAAAAACCACTATTAATTACTTTTTACTCCCAAAAAGCGATCATTGGGTGACCTTTGGCTCTCCATCTGCCCAGGTAATGTCTCGATGAGTCCTTTCACCTACCTTTGAGAGGACTATATATTGAGCACATATGGCTTATGGACGGGGGGAAGAAGAGAAGAGTAAAGGAACTCTAGTGGATTTTTTCCCTATCTTGAGTCTGCACTCATTGATCCTTGTAGTTGTGAACCCGTTATGTTCACCTTCCAAACTCTTTTCTAGTTTGAGTTTGCCATTCATGGAGGATTGAAGTGGTGGCGGCACAAGTGGATTGACCTAGATCTTGGTTCAGATTGGTTGCTAGCAAAAGGTCATATCACTTTGTACTTCCTCTTGTTCATTAATAGAAATACTCATATTCTTGTCCATTCATGGTGTGAATGTTGTTTGTTATACATTGGGTTACATTTGCTTATGATATTATGGACCATTGTTATTGATAATGTTAATGTCAATTATATATTATGTGTACTTGTTGGATATTGGCTGTCAAGACTAATTTGCAGTGCGTGGATTGAAAGCTACAACATGGATCTACATCAAATGCTGGATCGAGGTTGGTTACATTTCTCCATTATCTTAACATTGTCATTTATAACAGCATTGCTTTGAGAATTGAGTAGATTTCTGGTAGTCATCTGCCTGTTGTGGTATTCCCAAGGCATAGTGAGTTTTCTCCAATACAGGGCCTTATCTTTAGGATATGGAGGGGTAGGCTCCAGGACAGGGTCTTCAAGTAAAATGGCTAATAAATTGGCCAATGCAAGGAGAGGGGACTCAAGTACGGGGTCGTTTGCTTGATCGTCGAGATTGTCCGGGTGCATTGCCTCAATGACTGACTGAGTGATGGACTGATCAATGGTCTGGTCATCAGACTGGATGATGGTCGGGTCGACTATCTGGTCATGATTAGCCCTTCTTGAATTTGTGGGTATGAGTGAAAAGAACGAGGGTTTTGTGAATGTATCCTCATGGACATGCTCAGGGGAAGATGCATGATCAGAGCGTATTTCTCTGGGGGCATCCTCACTAAACCTTACAACCTTGGAAACCCTTTCTTTCTTGGCATAGTTTTGGGCCGGCTCATTGCTACGGGTTAGGAAACGATGGCATTTTTGAGAGGCAGGGGGTTTAACCATAGGCTTCTTGACTAGGTTGAGGGTTTAGGGTTTCAAAGACAAAACATTCCCAAGTTTGATCCTTTTCTTCCAATTGATGAGTGATCAGGATTTTCATAAGGAAATGGTGATACAAACTGCTACCAAGGTTAATAGTATTCTTTTGAACCTAGCTAGACATCTTTTCTAGGATTTTTAGGAAATAGAAAGGGAAATTTAGGGGTTGATTATTAATAAAGTGTGCCAATAATCGAAAATGACAGGCTTTGAAGACTGAAAAATTAACTTCATAGGTGATTAAGTGAATAATGATGGCTAATGGCTCAAGGTACTCGGGCCTAACCCATTCTCGGTGAACCCCTTTTACACCTTCAGCATGCTGATACTCAGGCTTGAGGGAAAAATCATGGGCTGTCCATGGGAGAAACAAATGTTTGTGCCAACATGCACCTTCCCTGGGCAGCTTCGTAGCCGCAGCTATGGATTCTTCTGTCACTAGAAAGGTAAGATGGCCGACCTTGGCTGTCTTACCATCAAACCCTTTTGCAAACAGTAAGGATATTTCGTGGTTGTGACTGTCAAAGAGGTGAATCAATGGACCCCATCTAGCATGCATAAATATCTCATGGCAAGACTTAAACTCGAAAATGCAGACGAGATCCTGGTAACTGCCAAGCTCATGACGGGTATGAATTTTGAAAGGATGAATAGAGGGAATGCATGAAATTGTAGTGGATGGGGTTTGGTAAGTTCAGAGCAGATGAAGAATGAGCAGAACGAGGCAGGGTCTATGCAGGGGTAGATTTAAAACGAGGGTTGTTTGGACGATTGAACAATCATGGAGAGAGATCTCACATGTACAAGTGATACACCATAATTTGAGTTTCTTTGAGTCGTGTGCCACCTTAGAGATATGTAATTATGAATTTATATGGTTTATAATGTATTCAACCATGTCCAAAGTAAAACTTTGGACAGGTTGAACATAAATTTTATGAGGGACATAATTACACATGAAATATAGTAATGCTTCAGTGCATGAATGATAAGTGGCATGATAAATCTTAAATGGAGGATAAGAATCATAAAACAACGCCCAAAAATGTATGACTGACCAAGTTATTTGATAAGACATGACGAGTATGCAAAGATAGCATTTTAATTCGGTCCTTGTTATGACTAGTTAGTTAGATATATCAACAAAAATTGAAATTTTTAAATGCCTTGGCATAATATTATTTCAAGCTATGGCTTCATTCAATACTCCCTTCAGATCGCTATTTATTTTCCTCATTCGTCAGTTTATTTGGATCGTCATTCGACCCTTCATTCAACCCTTCATATAGACTTTTGTACAAAAAACATGTTTTGATGGATTTGGCTGCTGCTGATTATGCAGAGAATTTTTCTGGAACTTTTAAGTCACGTTCTTTCTTATTTGTCTTTGATCAAAACGAGCTTCTTTCTACTTTTTGCATTATCCTAAAAACACCTATTATTTTACCAGAGATACATGATCTTTTTCATTAATATTCAGAGAGTAAAAATAGTTCTGAATACTCCCCCAAACCGAAAATATGGCGTGTCCTCAATGTAGATGATTCAGATATGTACATTCATAAAAAAGAACACAACAGTGCTTAAGAAGACCCTGTGAAGAATGATAGTATAACTAGTGTAAAGAAAATTCCATAAGACAACTAGTCATGCATGACTCATTGTAAAGATTTATTGTCATCCAAAGAATATAAAGAAGGTTCACTGTAAAGTTTATGAGACTTCTAGAATTATGGGTTCCATTTCTAGGATGGACATATCCTAGGTAGTGGGTGAATTAGATGACAGGGTCCAAGTCCAAATTACAACTATTCTCTAATGAAAGTATAAATAATTGGCCTAAACATGTATTTATATACTCAGGGTTTTGATGAGCCATGTGGATAGTGATGCATTAACCAAACCTCTTTTACCTGATATTGCCCCACTTCCAGCAGGCCTGTTCAGTACCCTGACGAGTTTATCTTGGTACCATGCAAGTATAGCCCTACTGCTAATGAGCCTGTTTAGTACCCCAGTGGGTTTACTTGCACTTACCAAGCTTCCTTATTTTTTAAGATATTACTTAGCATGGACCTGCTGCCAGCAAACCTATTCAGTACCCCGGTGGGTTTGCTTCTTATAATGATATATATGTATATATTTTTTGTAAGGAAGCCGATTGGCACTAGAGTGTGCTAAGCCTGCTAAACACATAATTCAAAAATTTCCAGAACGACCCTTGTGCGTAAATTTTATTTAATATGGACTAGATTATAGATCATGTCAAAAGATAATAACCTAAAGCTATTCTTTGACTTCTCAGTCTATCTTCTTCATAAAAAGTCAGTAACATCCCCCACAGAAATAGAAATATCATTCCCTTTTGAGCTACCTTTTAAGGATGCTTTGAGAGACAAGTTTTGATAATGAGTCTAGGATGAGCTAGTAGTCCATAGGTGTAAAATAGAACTTTTTGAAAAATCACAGAAATTAAAGTAGGTTCTTTAAGCAACTATTTTGATGATAAATAAAAAATGTAAATGTCTGAATCAAATACCATATGCGGAATCATAAAAGAAAGTGGTTAAAGATGATATAGAGAACACTTCAATTTTCAATTTCCTCAAATAATTAGAAGAGAAAGAGAATTATAAGTATTTTTAGAACACTTCCTCTTCCAAGTATTTCATGAGCTGATTGTGAAGTTCTTGTAATCATATAATAGGAACCCATGTCTTTACTTTGTTAGTATATTGTTGTTGGACGCATATGCTTTGTAAATCGTCTCGTAGTATTTATTGATCCATAGTATTGGACGCATATGCTTTGTAAGTCGTCCCATAGTATTATATGTCCCATGGTTTTGACTCATAGTATTGGCGCCTAGACTTAGCCCATGGTTTGTATTGACACATAGTTTTGACCCATAGTATTGGCGCCTAGACTTAGTATATAAGTGTGTGTTGAGACCTATGAAGGCACCGCGAAGTTAATTGTATTGAGCTTGCTCAAAGGAGGTTGCCCCCCTGAAGTGGCCCGTGATCAATATAAAAGTGATTCTGAATTCTATTATTTCTGATATCTTATGTATTTGCATTAATTAATTATTGCAAGTTCATCACATCTGGTATCAGAGCACTTTCTTGGGCTCGTTGGGTGGAATTTCTGCCAAATTTATTTTCGCATCTGTTGCAGCTTCAGATTTGGGAATAATCTCTATCTGCTTAACTGTGGGAAGTACTTGGGCATAAGCCCTAGAAATCATTGTGAGGAGTACCATAGGAACCCCAAAGTAGCTGGCCCATTGAGAGGACCTTCCAGCGAAAAGGGCAACGACCCCTACCTGATTGACTAGTTCCCACCTGTGAGGTAAACCAAGAGTTGTCATTTGTGGCAAAGCAGTTATCAGTTTTACCTGAGATTGGAGTGAGGGGTACTACCCCAATACGCAAGCCGTCAGACAGCATTGGTGGCTGAGTGAAACACCTGAACTATTAGGAAGTCGTACATACCTGGGGTCCATATCTATTTTTAGTTGAATTGTTTCCAATCACTTCCGCTCCATATCCAGCCATTTCAAATCTATTCTGAAAGTCATTCCAAATCCAGTCGCCATTTCAGATCCAGCCGTTTTTTACCCTTTCCGTGATATTATAGATCCATATATTGTGGATCCCTTCTGCACCGTTGTTGCCGATCCATTTCTAAAAAAAAAAAAAAAAAAAAAAAAAAAAAAAAAAAAACTGAACTGTTTTTTTTCGGCCATATATCCCTTGTTTCAACTCTGTTTTCCCTGAAACTTCATTGACATCCTTGCAATCCCATTCTGCATATTTCTTTCCTGAAGACCCTATCCCAAATTCCACTTCCCAAGACCAGAAATCCCACATTTGTCTATTTTTAGGGTTTGCCAAAACTTCTTCAATTTTCACCCGATTGCCTTCAAATTTTACCATAGAGTTCCCGTTTCTGAAATCCCCATTTTTTGCTTCCTTGTCCCTCAGAAAATGTTAAAAACCTAGTCAAACCCCAATTACCCTTCTGAGTTTTTCCCAAATCCAAATTTCCCCTTACTAAATAAGCTTGTGTTTGTGTTTTTCTATCCATTTCTCGCCCCCCCCCCCCACAAAATAAAAATTAAAATTACAAGTTATGGTTGTCACTCGCACAGGAGCAAACACCATGGAGGAAGCACTTGCAGCCATCCAAACCAAACTCCAAGATCTGGATGAAAAATTTCTTAGCCTCCATCTTTAGCATTCAGCCATGAACAATAACCGACAGCCAAAATCTTTTGCAGCCACCGGTGTAACGCCCCATATTTTGACTAGGCATGTTTATGAGATAGACACCTTTCACTTTATTGCTGTTATCTGTTTGACTCAGCTAGACAGCGTGAACTATATTTTTGGCATGATAGACATGATGATATGTTGCTACTGTGTTAATGATGTTACTATATTCGTGCAGTTATTAAGTTATGATTATCATGAGATTCTTTTATTTCATAATGACAATGTATGTTTGATAATCGTCCTGGAGGAAATGTGATATATATGATGTGGTAATTATGCTGTGATCGATTTAATGATTTTATGTGATGAAATGAATGATGTTTATGATATGGATCAATTGGTGATCGAATGGAAATGCTTGTTATAAAATGTGTATTCTACGGAATACTAACCTACAGGACACGAGGGCTATGGGATAGCCAGATACCTGATCTGATATATGGATAAGAGCTTATCCATGCAGGGAACCTTAGCAACCGAAACTGATGATACGATGACATAGACCGATAATCTCAAGAGCAGCAGAGTATGATTTGATAAGGGCGTAGGCCCAGTATGTTGAGAGGGATGGATGTGTTTCCCACCCTATGTTCCTATGATACCCGAGATCGTGGGAGGGCCATGCTGAGACACGCTCCCCATGTATGTGTGATGACGATGGTCAGATGCCTGTTAGGAGAGGATAGGTCCGCTGTTCAGCCGACGCTATTGCTCTCAAGTTCTATGTGGTCAGGTCGATGAGTCCGACATCCACTTTTGTACTAGCAGAGGAGGGATAGGGAGGATGTGGCAGTAGGTTAGGATGGGGGGGATATGATAGTTAGTACTGTTGAGGGTTGGGTATTCCTTGACCCAGAGTTAGTGGTAGTAGGAAGCTTTCTTTTGTACCTGATTGATTGAACAAATGTACTCCTAAAAATGATGAAATGAAATCTTAAAGGTTAACTGGTAAAGTAACCGATGATGCTTTAGTAATAATATGATGTATATATATTTGTTCGGTTTGCATAAAGTAGTATGAATATTAAGTTAGCTGATATGCATAGGAAATATGAAGTATGGTTATAGTACATGTCCGTCTTGTGCATACGCTGGCCACGCATGCACATTATGCACATGCGCAATAATATTGGTTTACAACCTACTTATCAAGATGTAACAATATTATAAGTTATCATAGATAACTCAAATAAGTATTCAGTGAATGACTTAATCAGTAAAAGATCATCAAGTTTTAATGGGTAAAATAAGTTAATTAGTCTTGTATGAAGACATGGTAATGAACGATTAAAATAAGTGTCATTAATTGTAAGCATCCTCAGGTGAAGGTGACTCCAATATGAAGTATAATAGTTAAACATTAATACTAGAAAAGTGTGCTATATAATTGTTGATCACGATTAAATAAACCATTAAAGTACATTTCATTATTTATACATAGAGGTGCTATGTTGAACATTATCTATTAACCAAATAAATATTTATAATTTCTATTCACAATTAATTTAATTCCTATTATTATTAATTATTATGTTATTATTGTTATTAATTAATTAATGATAATAATGATGATAATATTTATATAAAGTATAGTGGATTGAATGATTTATTAAATAGATTATTCATTTAAATTAAGGAACATAATCATTCCAAAATAAATAAAAAGGGATTGTTTAAGTAAATCATGGAATAATTCCACTACCTGAGAGAATTTGGGTGATTTAAAATAATATATAATCCACCTTTATGCCTTAAAAAGGGGTGGCATTAATGATTGGTACTTTCGGAGGGTGACAGCTAGGGCGGCAGAGTGATAAGGAAGCTATGGAATTATGGAGGAAAGGATTTTTCTATAAAGAGGAGTTTTACAAAGTAGTAAGGGGGATTTTGTGGGAGAACTGTGAGGATTATTTTTGTGAAAAAGGAGGAATTCCAAGGAGGGGGTTAACTCGAAGCTTTGAGGAGGTGGGAAACTCAAAAGAAAAGACTAAGGAGGGGGTTAACTCAGCGAAAGATTTCCATGGAAAGGTTCGATGGAAGGTTGCTGTCGGGATTATCGGTCTATGGGCTCGGGGGCTAGGAAATCCGTTGATTTCCTAGGGTCAGCACGATAATAGGTAATCGACAAGGTGTACACATCATTTTGGGTTGCTAAGGTAACCTACAGAACCCACTACAGGAATCTTCTTACCTTGCTGCAAATCTACGGATTCCAGGTATTTTACTGAACTAGCTTAAGTAACAGGTATTTCTTTTATTTCCAAATTACGTATGTTGAAAGGACTGGGTTAGAATGATAAGTCTTAAGCTGGTGTTTATTTAATTTGCACAGATTTATGAACTTTTAGAAACCTAAAATATAGCCGGCTGATTCTTTTCGTTAGAAAGGAAAGGGAGAAAAACTTGGTATTTACATGAAAAGTTTTAAGATTTGTTTATTTAATTGCAGAGACATATAAACATACAGAAAACAGACATTTAAACAGAATAGGGACCCAGTGCCTAGCGAGGGCACTACATTTGGTATCAGAGCCCTAGGCTTGAAAACTCGGACCTTAGTGCCTATTCACACCCAAATATATATATATGTATATATCCTGGAAATTATAGGTATCTAAGTTTTGCAAAAAAAAGAAGAAAGAGAATTACACTAATCCGTCTTTCCAATAGCTGTAATCACTTGTAAACTACCTGCACTCACAGAATGAAACAAAGATATATTTAGTTTTTATATAATACATATGGCGAAAGAGTTCAAAAAAAAAACATCTTAATACCTTTAAACATGAAACATGCAAAAGCCAGAGAATGAATACCATATATCTATTTGTGACCAATTAGATTTTAATTGTATTGACCTGCATAAAACAACGAGAGGTTATAGAGTTCACATTCATTGCATATAATAGACGTTTTGATATTTGTTTCAATTCATGATGAAAAAAAAAAGATCTTTCTAGAATAATGTGCATATTACTTATCAAAATCTGATTTCGATCTATATAAACTAATTTAAAAGAGAAGAAAAAATTCAAATATTTAATGCAGTTCACCCTACTCACAGACATTCCAACCTATTCCCCACTGTCTGTGCACACACGCTTATTCATGTTCAACATAGAATGTTGGAAACCATTAGGTTAAAATCACGACTTTGAAGATGAAATTCCTTGGTAATTCCTTAGCTCACCGTGATTTTTAGGGTATCCAACAGCGCACGTGATTTTGGGTATCCGGCAAAAGATACATATATAGTCCCTCCCATGCATTCTACGAACTAAGACTATCTCCATGGTCGATACTACCAATGGTTGGAATTCAATTCAATATTCAGCTTCACGCATTTCAAATCTAAAACTCGGATCCGCCTCTCGCTTATATAAATGATCCCAAAACACCCAGGTACTGTATGTATGCATGGAATAGTTCACCTGCAAGTGCAAAGCAACTCAAATTATCTCCCATACTTAGAACCATCATCATCAACCAACCGTTCTGCCCGCTGATAACCTAGAGTCATAAAAGTTGTCATTCGGGTTATATCCAGTTTAAAGGGTAAAAATATATATATATATAAATATCATGCGAATTCTGGTGAAATGGAAGCCATTATGTCTATTACTGTGATTGTTTCTCTCACCCTACTTATGATGATGCCGTCGTTTAGCGAAGCCCTTGCCACATTGCCGAGAAGGCTTCTGATTAGGGATAAAAGTAATGATGTTCACCCTTCCGTTCAAGCCGCGGTAGTAACTTGAGATTTAGCTCCGTGGAAAAACCACTTACAAATGGTGATCCCAGCCAGCATGTTCCAAACCCGGAAGCTCGACATAAAAGAAGCAATGTATATTCCTCCTCTGCAGCGTGAAGTCAACCCTTTGCAAAATAATAAAACCCCGTTCTCTTCCATATATAGGGAGTAGGTTGACGCCAAGTAAGGCGGTTTCCGTGCTGCCTCTGGAGCGGTTTACCACACCGCCTTTCCATATGCGGACGAGTAGAAAGTGGACACGCGTGGTGGTGTTATTCCTACCGCGACCAGCTCTCCCGTTTAACGCCCGAGCAAGTTGACGGCGTGGGATCACGTGAGCCGTTGATTTCCTCTCCCGTCGATCTCCATTGAGCCACGTCATTCATCTAAAGGGGCCCCCTGCGCCACCCATCCTCCATCGTCCACATTCCAAGCCAAGGGGCACATGCATCCTCTATCACCCGAGCGCACAACACCGAGAGCAAAAGGTCTGTGGGCCCACGCACTTGCCACACCATGCACGCCGTTGAAGTCCAAGCACCGAGCTCCCGTAAGGTAGTGCGCATAGCACCGAGAGCCGTCTGGCCCACACAGTCGGCATATTGACACACAACACTAAAGTCCAAGCGCCAAGCACGAGAGCCAGTCCTCCCTTTGTTGAAGTCGTACGGAGAAAAAAAAAATACATGCACAAAATTGAAATTTTCCACGTCTGGTAGTTCTTTGAATAGATGCTCACAATATGATGGTTGCATTATGCTCATAATTGTTTGTAGTCGATGGAGGACAGAAGCTTAAATTCTGCATTCGCTGTTGTCACCAAAGTTACAATTGCAGCATTTTAAAAGGTCTTCATCTTAATCATCTTAAGAAAAAGAGATGTCTCCAAACTTTAAACTCTCAGGAATTTTAAATAATTTGAATAACACGTTTTATGTGGAGAAATGGAAAGGTATTACGTCAAATATTAAGGAATGGAAACAATGCAAAATCACCCATCATTATCATTTTAAATTTTGTTTATTAAAACCTTATTTATTTATTTTAATGGGTGGAAGTCGTAGTGTGTGGAGAGTTGGTTAGGGTAGAGGTTATGTTAAAAATATATATATTTAAACCTTTTAAAAAGTGGGAAAAAAAAATGGTTTGTCGTACATTGCCAACCTTGATCAAGACATGAGGTTAATAACCATGGAATGGGAGACGAGAAAGGTCAAGGTGATAAACCAGCACACAATGAGAGTGAAATCCAAAACCAATTAACTCTTATATCTAGGTATGCTAAATCACATTTCCTAAGGATGACAATATTGTTAAAAGGGAATCTATCATATTGCCACGACCATGTATTGACTAAGGTTTTCATGCGGAAGTGAGTAACTTATTTTAATCAAGTACTTAAATATAACAGTGTGCCTAGTAGAACCAATATTTTGATATATAATTGTGATTTCTTTTATATATTTAGTTATAAGGTGAAATAAGATATATTAACAAAATAAATAAATGATTACCCAAAAAATGTGAGGATTTAACCAAAATATGTAAACACGAGAATACTTGAAAAGTTCAAAATATAAAACAAAATTTTAAAAGATATGAATATGTAAAAATATAATAGGTTTAAAGTAAAATAAAAACTAAGTTAGAAATAGCTGAGCTATCCTTACTCCGGGAGGAAGGAATGTTTAAAAAAAATAATAATAATAATATCGTATCCTATAGGGGGGGGGCTATATTGTACTTAACCAACAATATCGCTAACTAATTGTTAAATTCATCAAAAGAGCATTATTGGATGGCATGACACTTGTGCCTCCACCCTCGTATCCTATTATAACTATAAGTAGGCTTGTAGACTTCATTTAATAAGAGGTAGATTGAAATATAGGAATAATTAATTTATTCAATAGGTATGAATTAAAATATATCAATATAATTATATATTTTAAATAATGAGTATGATTTGAGAAAGAGGAGTAGATTTATGAGTATGAAATGGATGGTAGGAATAGAGTTATGTGTTTTATTTAATAGGTACCAATTGAAACATATAAATAGAATACATATTTTAAAATTTACGAGTGGGATAGATGAGCATTCACCATGTCTATTTAATAAATACAAAATTGAAGTAAAGGAGTGGATATATGTTTTTTTTTATTCAATGGATGTGGACATAAATATGCGAGTAAGTTTAAAAAAAAAAAATGATGATAATGATATATTGTGGTTTGATACACCCTTGAGATAAATGACATTAACATTAAAAGTTATACATATACATATAAATTTGGTAATTCTTGATACATAAATGTATAGAGCACCTTATAGATTTATAAAAGATTGTATTCTATTATATTAAGAAGATAGATGACATAAAGTTTATGGATATGTTATAAGTGTTTGACATTCAATAAAATTTAATATATATATATATATATATATATATATATATATATATATATATATATATATATATATATATATATATATATATATAAATAAATATGTTTCCAAATAATGAAAATGTATGTATGAAGAATGCAGGCAAGTATAGCATAAAGACCAACATATTTTATGAATCTTATTTCACGAATTTTATAATATAGTCAGATGGATACGAATTTATTATTTGATGTTTAATGCGATATTTTTAAATATTACAAATAATTATTGAGTAATTTCTAAGTGTAATTTTGAAAATAAAATAAAGTTTAATCTATTATTACAAAAGAATAATATTTAAATATAGATTTATGACAAAATTTGATGTTGAAAGTTTCCATAAATATAGTTTAATAATAAGCAATGAGGTGATCTAATATTAGTGGAGGGGGGGAACAAAAATATTTACAATGACTAAATAAATATAAAAATATAATAAAATATTATTTAGATATTTTATTTACATATTTATTTAAAAAAAAAAAAAAACCTTTGTCGAGACTTCAACGTATAGTCGAAGAGGCGAAACAAACACATAATCTGAAAGCAAGGACCTGCTAAAACGAGCATGGCAAGCTGAATGCTAGGACACTAAATTCACTACACGACCAAATCATTAATGAAAACGACCATAGATTTTAACACGTTGATCCTAACAAATTGTTCCTTGCACATAAGTACAAATATAGGCATTCTAAGGGACACTGCTTTAGGTTTTCGTCGTGAGGTAAAATGACAGGGTAGAAACGAATCCCTTTATTTTCTTATATTTCTTCTTTAAGTACTACAAAGAATGGAAATTTTTATATATCAACTAAGAAGGGAGAAGTTGTGTTTTAGCCTAATAATGAAATTCCTAGATTGCATTAGTTGCGATGCCATGTAACCTCATCCAGTTCTATTGAATAGGTTTTACATGTTAGGTAATTAACATGTTTTAGGGATATGTGAATGTGTGATTTGTTAGGACAACCACATCTACACTTTGCTTGGGTTTAACTAGAAAACTTGGTTAAATAAACATGGAGTGGTGTTTGAGCTGCTACTTCCCCACAACAAATTACACGATATTAATATGTGTGCATAGACAACTTAGTACAAGGTACTGATTAAAGTGAAAACTCGTGAACGTCTCATAATTATGTTCACGAATGAAATTTCCATTAAGAAATAAAGATGAATGTTATATCGAGTAGTGAAAAATACATTACATATTATTCAGATAAGATAATGGAAGGAAATAAATTTGTTAGATACAGGAATAAGTATCCTTTTGAATCACACTATGGAAACACCATGTACGTAAACTAGGAGATTGAGTATAAAGCTTATTAAAAGACTATTTTATTAAGGGGGAAACATGGCTTAGACTAATTAAGTTAAAGATTGGTGTAATGGTGCGAGAGGTTTTGAGAAAATTTTGGATTAACCATACCTAATATAGTGATAATCTTGGGTAATAATAAGAGAGTCATAAGAATCTCAACACAGTCCTCAACTTAAGTAAAGTGGTTGTTATGAAGTTCTAGTATGATTGAACATATTTAGTGATGAGGTATTTGTTCAACCTGTAGGATTAGACTAAGGTCTTTACAAAGCACATAAAAGTTGCCAGTGTGAGTAGAAAGAATGGTGATGTACAAATACATGGCATACTAGGAGAAATGCTGGTAATTACTCTTGCGATGGCAAGGGTGGGAACAAAACTAGCTATGAGATTCTTAAGGAATTGAAGATGCAATGGTTTCCCGACAAATTATATTGGTTTGCAAATGAGAATAATAAATAAACACGATAACGATTGTATTTGATAAGAAATAGCCATGAAAACCCTTTAAACAGTAATAGTTCTCCTAATTTAATGATGTTATGATACTTTTGTTATTATTTATTACCGATAAGTGAAATGGCAAGGTGATATACCTTAAAGATTGTAAGGAATAAAGAAGTGTTCTAGTTCTATTAGTTAAATATGATAGTGGATTCCACTTATGCTTAATAATGCGTTGAATTGTTGAATAAATATACATTTGGGTTCAAATATTAAGGGATGATGGTTACCACTCTCAGTGACTAGGGTAATCGTGTTACTTCCCATTATGTCCAGGATCTATAGGTTATACATTTATATATAAGGGAGGATCACCGATAGAAACAAGGGAGGTATTAACCAAATCTAATAAGGTAGTAAATGGAGTAAGGACAGGGTAGGAAGCTAACAAAATGGGAGATAATTAAAATTCAATAACACTTGACCTATAGTCTAACAATCGTTATAAATCAAGTACGTGGAATTGGTAATGAAACTATGTTTTAGAGGAAATATTGCATTTCCAATTTATGAGAAATGATGAAATTAATTATTGATGAGAATGGGCATCTTTACAAACTGTCAAGAAAGGGGAGTAGGATCATATGTGTATCTCATGTCTAGTGATAATGTGTAGTTGTATGAGGCACTCCATAGAGGTGGTAAGTCAATATTTAAGGGATGTGTGAATGGATTCCCCTATTGGAAAAATTTAATTAGTATTAAGATATGGGAGATATCTATGTATTAAAATCAACACAGTAAATTCTCTATGTGTAAAGTGCAACTAATCATGTTTCAATATAGTAAGTGGAATGAGATTGAAGGAACTAGGTATGTGCGAGAAAAGAATAGGGGTTATATGCTGCTAGTCTTGCTTAGGTGAAATTGTCATGATGGAGGGGATATTATTGAGAAACAACTTGGATTTAATAACTACAAAATGAACAAGTAGTAAAATATAAAGGTAGGTAAATTATTGAGAGACTAATGAAGTTACCATGAATAAATGTGCGTCGAACCCTCAACTAGATTAAGTGACCTAGTAATACAAGTAACTGGGGTAATAATGGAGGCAAAATAGGAACCGATGTGCACCTCAATGAATAAAGTTATGCTGTTTAAACCCCTAACAGATACTATTAGTGAACTTAAGCATTTTGGTAAGATATAGTTACTAAGAACATTCTAATAAATGATATTTCCCCTAATTTAATATTTGATTACAATTCTTATGGTTATCAAGCACGTAGATTTCTTATTAACACTAAGGTAACAATAATGTTCGACCTTAGGATGAAATAACTGTAGTGCCCCTAGACTTGTGTAGACATTGAGGACACCTGCTGAGTGACCTGGCTGATTGAAACATTAATTAAATAACCTTTTGACCTTATTTTTTTAGTATGTGTATCTGAACTGTTGAGGTAAATTCATCGGACACTTGGTCGAAGTTATTAGCTACTAGACTTGGTAGACCATCTTCATACATTAAAAATCTGAATAAAAGCAGTGACGTTAATCGAGACTAAAGTAAAAGGTTTTCATAGGATCAACAGAGGCATGGGGTTACACCATCACTCAACGCCCAACAAGGAGTATACGTTGATTGCGTTGGCAACTCAATGGTCGAATGCCGAGCTAGCAAACATAGCAACTGAGAAATTAAGTTATTACCCTTCTTCTCACCGCCTCTCCATGACTGTAAATGTATTTAGCAAAATCGCATCAGCAGTGAACACAATTACTATAAGTTAGTGAAGTAAACATAGTAAAGTAAAGGCAACGAGTAGGGAACAGCTGTTGCTGGTTCGCCAAGTGGCCAGTGAAGGAACACTACTCTTGCAGAATTCAAGGGGGTTGTGTAAAGTTTATGAGTGCGTCCAAGGCAAAACTGAAGTTGTACACTCACTCAAAGGGAAGAACAACAACAGGAGTGAAATGTAACAATAGCTCGGCTCAAACTTCACGGCGTCATCTCCAACATAAGGGACACATGTCAGAGGGATAAATGGAGGCGTAAAACAGAGATCCAGGTTTAAACTAGTCATGAGTTTGCAGTAAACCAAAATACCAAGCCCTAGGGATAGTTCCAGCATAAAGTTCTATTGGGTCTGCAATGGAGGGTGCAACAATAGACATATCACTCACCCGAAAATATACATCACTACAACGTTTTCAGATTCGTAAAGATTCCATAATTACAAATTGCAGTTTCAACCAAAAACTGTACTGTAAGGGATGTAAAACGGCGTCTCCAGCTTACTCAGAGATCAAAACACAATTTAATATGCTTTCCAACTCAAACGGAGGTCAGTAAGAAACATGAATTACAGTCACAGAATAGACAGGGATCCATGAAGGTGAGTTTGTATTGTGCTTCAAAATCGCAAGATCCTAATAAATACACACTGCGTTTTTCAACAGGTAAATAATTAAGTTTCAAAATAATAAACATATAATAACGTAGAGATCTAAGATCCCCTATAAATTCGACTTCTCTATAGAACAACACCATAACGAAAATGCTTATGAAGTTTCCATGTACGCCGAACATATTCAATTCATCACATGTATTTTAAGATCTACAACTTTCTTTAATCTATAACGTTTTTGGAAATAAGACGTATTTATAATAATCAAAAAAATATACGGTGAACTTATTCAACTTTTCTTATGACACCTCAGATCTACGATTTGATTTTATGTATATGAACATCTCGCCACATCTGGGAGCTAGCATTCTCGATCTCTGCATCATCCAAGCAGCATGTATATTTATATCATAAAAAAAAAACAGAGCAAAGTCAGATGCTTACTATTCCAAGCATGTCCCAACCCAAACAGCTCAGCAGCAAAATAAAATACGGTTGCAGCAATCATGCATTCACGCCGTTCGACATGTAAAGACCGTATCTCACTTAGTTAAAGATATAAGAAACTAATTTCAGGATGAATCTTAACTTTAAGCAGCAGATCTATGACACCTTCTCATGATACAAACATTCATCCAAATTCGGTGCAGCATTCAAACATACCCTATAGCGGAAGACATTCAGCCTACAGATATTTCACCAAATTGATGGCGGATTATAAAAGGAATCCTACAATGGTAATCTATTCAGCATACTGCGATTTCACTTCAGCACATACTGATCCATCGTTTTCATCCCGGAATAAACAGAGCAAGTGATTCCATTTTCAAAGGATCGGAAACCCTATAGCAGAGTATGGACAATACCCAGATCTCGTTTTCTCTTCCCCCAGTATTCATCTCAACAAATGATAGGTAAATATATCCCTAAATAAAGGACAAAACGCAGCATGATACACCTATCAATAAAACAAGACTAAAACACAGCTATAAATACTGTCATGGGATCAGGCTCTGTCAATCTGTTAATTTCCCCAATACTCATCGCAACAGGTGATATCTCTATCCCCAAAACAAGATTTTTAACAGTAGTATGAAATCGACAGATCTATCTTCAGAACGTAAGGAGTATAGAATGATTTGTTCAAACCAAAAATTCTGAACAGATAGTAAATCGAGTTTTCCAACCAAAACGTACAGCGATTACATAGATATTAAAATGATAAATGTAGGTAAGGTGAAATTCTGATTCCATAAATATAAAATAAAATCAACACTGAAGTCTGGGCAGATATTAGGATCTAGAAATATTTCCCTAGCGAAGTTTAATTAGATTGACAGAGTTCATGATCCAAAAATTAAGTTGCAGATATCAAAAGATAAAAGTGACAGAGTATAAGACCAGGGTTCAAATATATGAATAAAATCAATGCTATAATCTCACAGAGATCATGTACACGCTGGTGCGATCTAAGGAAAAGCAGACAGAGGTTTTATATAAAATAAAAAAAAATTGAAATAGAAAAAATTGACTCCCTTGAGGACGCCTAATTCAGAATCCTTTAACCGTGACTGAAATTTTTCTTTTAAATGAACCAGATCTAAGCGGTAGGCTAGCTCAGATCTCGGTCTCCATAGGCAAGGCCTTGAATCAAGTTCGTTCTTAATTGGCAGAGGTCTACGAAATTAGGGTTAAATAGAATCAAATAATTACAGAGTAAAGGATCCATGTATTGACAGCATAATACTGATTATTACCACGGTAAATGAAATTCTAAAGAACCGAAATCACGCAATACAGAATTTATCAATTTTTTTTGCAACAGGATGAAAAAAAATGAGGGGATAATTGGGATCCAGTTCCGATCTGGACATGAAACTGAGTGTTGTAATAAAAATACAAACTCGATCCGGCCAATCCAAAACTGAGATTTAGATTATAAAATTCCAATCTGAAACCTAACATTTACAATTAATACGGAGTTAAGCTACAATATGCATGCTAATATGCAGAATGTATATCAACACAGAGCTTCGCTATTTTTTTCAGATTAAAGATTGCAACTAAGTTTTGAAAGTACGTTATAAACCACAAACATCGATCTGATCATTCCTAAATCACCCAGCATAAAATAGGACATAGAGATCTGATTCCATCCCTAAATCGCCCAGTATAAAATAGGACATAGAGATTACAAATGCAATAAAGGAAACGGACAAGGATCGATTCTGTCCCTCCTTTGCCCAGCATAGGATACGGAACAAAGATTACAAATTCAATCAAGGAACAGACAAGGATCCGAAACCACAAACAGGGATCTGATCGGGTTCGTAAAGGCGATCACAAGGGAAATCGCTCCCCAAATCTTAGTAAAAACAAAATATGTAGTAGACAAAAAGTTTTCAATATCAAATTTTATATGCAGAGATCTTACGAACATAACACACTAAAGATCCATCCATTATACAAATAAATAGTGCGCAAATACCCTGGAATCATACTTCTTTTAAAACGTCATTCCTTCCCTAAAATCGGAGAGCATTCATAAAATCAAGATGTACAAAAATTATCAGCTACAGCTGAGATCCTTAAATAGAATACACAGAAAACAATTATCAAAAATACTGTCATACAGAGGTCTTCTAGTTGCTCAGAAAATGCGATCCATACTCTCATACAATTTGAGCGAGCAGTAAAATCTTCAGGAATTTCATTTACTTACTTCTACAATAGCAACGAAAGCTCAATCCTCTAATTCTCAGAATGATTTCTATACATAAAGGCTGTAACTAAATTTTTATCTATATAATTATAACAAGGAAAGACTACATTAAACGAATAGTACCTGTCGGGTAGTTATCTGAACCATTGACGAAGTCCTTGATAGAGCTATCGTCAATCCATGTTTTCCTTTTACGAGTTTTACCAAAAGCCCCTCGGTAGAAATACGAGTCTAGTTCCCTCAAGGCTCGATCGGCTCTGATACCAAATGTAAGACCCCTCCTTTAGGGTCCCCTTGAATTGTACCTGAAACTTTAATAACTTCATACAAACAAATTAGCCATTATAGTTATTGGAAAAATAAAATAAAAGAGTCAATAACTTAACAAAAATAAGCAAAACCTTAACTTGTCAACCCAATCCAGCTGGTCCATTGTTGTCTGCGTCCTCCGTAGGATCCCTCTAGCAAAGCTCATTTAACCATAGGCGAAGCAACCGTTAGCTTCGCCACCCAACCATAGGCTCATGCTTTCAGTCGCATGGCCTCCCCCGAGCTTTGGGTCGTAGAGCTCACACAAGTATTTCAGAAATTCAGCTTGGGCTTCCCTTCCCACCAGGATTTCTAAGCCAAACCCTTAGATAGCAGCAAGTCTTTGAGGCATTCGAAAATTACGACAATCGTCCAAATTATAGGCCCCTTACCCATTCCTTAAGCCTTCCTTATAAAGGGAAATCTCCTGCGACACATGTCGCTTCATGCATAATTAAATATTTTTAATTATTTATTTAATTAAAACACTCACCCATCCAAGTGTCAGTTTCTCTGGGAAGTGCACCTACATCCCCAAGTTTGCTCTAGTTTGTCCCCAGATATTTTATTCAACTCCTAGCTTTTAGTTGACTAGGTGTCTAATCTATTTTGCTCCTAAATAATAATTTCTATTATTTTAAATGCTCAACAAAATAGCTATTCATGTGCAAATGTCTAAGCTATTGTTATGCATTTGCTAAGTAATAATCTAGAGTTATTCTCCTAAGTTTTTATGCAGTTTAATTTAACAATCAAACTCACTAGGATCACGGTGCCGCGTTGTTGGGCTCCTGGTTCCTTAATTTTTTAATCCCCCGACATGGCACCACTCCGTCGGGTCCAATCATCCATGGTTTCCATTCCTTGGCATGGTACCACCTCATTGGGTCCTTGCGTCCATTCTTTCCGTTCTCGACAGGGTACCGCATCGTTGGGCCCTTCTGCAACCATCTTTCCATTTTGACTTGCGGGAACTCTTGTAGGGATTTTAGGAATCGTTACCATCCATCCTCCGTCTACATGCTATCTAGGGACTAATGGCGCTGAGGAGTGAGTCTGTTCTCACTGCGCGCCCCTCAACTCGTACGTGACCAGCTCCGTCGTGGACCACCTCGTACGCCCTCACGCATTCCTCTTGAGCAAGCGGATCAATGCTTATCTGCTCATGCGTGGTATTCTTGTCGGAAGTCGACATCGTCGTCGCTTCCCCTGTGTGTGATTTACCCGTACTCTACGACCCTCCATGTTCCTTTGTGTGTCCGTTGGTGAACCGTCTCACTTGTTTCTACACACACTTCTCACAACAAATTATTAGTAGCACTGTTCTCAACAATCATCATCTAGTTTCTAACTCTAGCATTTGTTAAACATTTATGATTTATTCAAACTGCTCATTCATCTTATCAAATATACATTTCGTCGCCAAATACATAATCACCATACAGCTAGTCATTAAGCATTATCCATCAACATAATTTTCCATAGTCATAGCTAATCGTTTAACATATGCAATTATTCATTTACCTCAACAGTTCAGATACACATACTAAAAAAATAAGGTCAAAAGGTTATTTAATTAATGTTTCAATCAGCCGGGTCACTCAGCAGGTGCCCTCAATGTCTACACAAGTCTAGGGGCACTACATACACCCCTACTTATTTAGAACTTCGTCCCGAAGTTCAGAATAAAAATGGAAAACTACGACGCATCTTAGTTGCGTCCTCCCAAGTCATAGAGCTAGGACTGTAACTGTCCTACTGCACTTTGACTTGATCAATCAGGGCTAATCATTAAGCATGATGTAATCAATCAATTATACCACTCCACACATATAAAACAAGGCTCAAGAGACCACTATATCGAAGTTGTTCAGTCGGGTTCCTTGAAACGATCTTGTGCCATATTCATGGTATCATATAGTTTAGGCCCCTTGTGGATGGCTTATATCGTGAGCTTATTTCATAGAAGATTTATATATATTTTTTTTTCTTGTGATTTATTATTTTTAAAAACGCTTTTGTCGGAACTTTTGCATCCTATCTCTATCCAAGTAAGACATAATAGGATCTAGTCCTTTTTGTTTATTAAAAGTGTTTAGAGGTCTTAGGAAGTATCATATGTAGATAGCTTTGTTAGCATAATGTGGGTTACATCTTATAAGAAAACTTTAAAAAAAAAAAGAGAGATTATCCTATTGAAATGTATTGAAAAGTTGGTTTGACTTTTAGAAAAGAATTATATTTTGTGTATAACACTCCTTTTAACCCTCTATAGATTAAACAGATCGTATTGTGTTGAATGTGTTAGAACATATAACATTTATATATATTTCAGATTATATTTATAAGTTATGGCGATTAAGACAAAGATATGGAATTGAATAAATATTAAAGAATCATATGGAAAAGTTTATTAAAAATGCATTTTGAGGATAAGCGCTAGATGTAAGACACTCGTGAAATTTACATGATTATATGATGTAATCTAAGTGTAGGAAAGATATTTATAAATGCACATTTGGAAACTAATGTTAGGATTTAAAATAGTTGGGAAATTTAAAGGATTATATGCTATTCATTATGATTGCAACATGTTCATAAGAATTTATAATATTGAAGTATTGTATATTTGTATTCTGCACATATCCATCTTCTGCAAGTAGATTAAATGTTATAGAGTAAATTTCATAGTATTTTATATGTTTCTCCCAAGGAACGATGTAAAGTAAAGTAAAAGGAATTATATATTTATGATGTTTAAATTACATAATATTAGTGTTTTATATGTTCTTCGGGAAAGAATGATGTGAATTAGAAGCTAAAGATATATAGATATAAATCACATTTAATTTATTATGTAAAGTGTTAATTATGTCCTCAAGCCAAAATTTAAGGATTTTATGGTATGACTATATGTGCTTCATTTTGTTAGAAAAGAGAGGTACAATAAATCTAACAAATTATATACTTATGTGACACTTCAATAATGTCAATTATGGAGGGATACTATGTGTCTAGTATGTTGGAATTTTAGGACATATGTATATTCAAGAGTAAGTGGTATTTAATATTATAGAAGTGGGTAATATATTTAGTCAGTCTTATCGTAGTTATACGAAGTATAGTGGAATAGAAGGATGTTTTCATATAACTATTCCTACAGATTAGGCAGGAGATTGAAATGAACACCTAGGTAATTTAAGTACTAGAAAGACCCTCTTATACATGCATTCGAGTTATGAATTTCCTAGATCATACTCAGAAAAAGGGTTTAAAGCCTCAATGAATGTGTAGGAATGTTGGATTATTTAAATTGGTACATAGTTAGAAGCTTAAGTCTCAGCTTTTATAAACTGTGAGGATGCAAAATATTGGGTCACATGTTTATTAAATTAATAGTGGTTGATTTTAGGATTTATAATAAATTACAGTGATTATGTTTTGTAGCAAATTATATGATGATGAAATCATGTTAGAAGTAGTCAACGTTTGAATTGTATGCATCTATATAGACACGATTATAGTCACAACTATAAGGGACTATGTGATAGTGCAACCCACTATGAACTTTCGATCATTGAAGTTAGTATACACAATGGAATCAATAACATCTTGGGTTTCTATTGATGAAATGAGGTAAGGATGTGATAATCTCGTTAACCTCGAGTAATGATACTAATGATTAGAACCACGAGTTCTATGGCTATGACTGTTGGAGAAAAATAGAATAGAATGACCTCGAGATGAGAATAGAAATTAAGTAAATCCTAGCATCGGAAGCACGAGAACAAAAATTAACTTCGGGACGAAGTTCTATTTAAGGGGGGGTGTATGTAATGCCCCTAGAATGACTGTGGACCTTAAGGGAACCTGTCAAGGAACCCGACTGAACAACTTCGATATAGTGGTCTCTTGAGCCTTGTTTTATATGTGTGGAGTGGTATAATTGATTGATTACATCATGCTTAATGATTAGCCCTGATTGATCAAGTCAAAGTGCAGTAGGACAGTTACAGTCCTAGCTCTACGACTTGGGAGGACGCAACTGAGATGCGTCGTAGTTTTCCATTTTTATTCTGAACTTCGGGACGAAGTTCTAAATAAGTAGGGGTGTATGTAGTGCCCCTAGACTTGTGTAGACATTGAGGGCACCTGCTGAGTGACCCGGCTGATTGAAACATTAATTAAATAACCTTTTGACCTTATTTTTTTAGTATGTGTATCTGAACTGTTGAGGTAAATGAATAATTGCATATGTTAAACGATTAGCTATGACTATGGAAAATTATGTTGATGGATAATGCTTAACGACTAGCTGTATGGTGATTATGTATTTGGCGACGAAATGTATATTTGATAAGATGAATGAGTAGTTTAAATAAATCATAAATGTTTAACAAATGCTAGAGTTAGAAACTAGATGATGATTGTTGAGAACAGTGCTACTAATAATTTGTTGTGAGAAGTGTGTGTAGAAACAAGTGAGACAGTTCACCAACGGACACACAAAGGAACATGGAGGGTCGTAGAGTATGGGTAAATCACACACAGGGGAAGCGACGACGATGTCGACTTTCGACAAGAATACCATGCATGAGCAGATAAGCATTGATCCGCTTGCTCAAGAGGAATGCGTGAGGGCGTACGAGGTGGGCCACGACGGAGCTGGTCACGTACGAGTTGAGGGGCGCGCAGTGAGAACGGACTCACTCCTCAGCGCCATTAGTCCCTAGATAGCATGTAGATGGAGGATGGATGGTAACGATTCCTAAAATCCCTACAAGAGTTCCCGCAAGTCAAAACGGAAAGATGGTGGCAGAAGGGCCCAACGATGCAGTACCCTGTCGAGAACGGAAAAAATGGACGCAAGGACCCAACGAGGTGGTACCGTGCCAAAGAATGGAAACCATGGATGATTGGACCCGATGGAGTGGTGCCATGTCAGGGGATTAAAAAATTAAGGAACCAGGAGCCCAACGATGCGGCACTGTGATCCTAGTGAGTTTGATTGTTAAATTAAACTGCATAAAAACTTAGGAGAATAACTCTAGATTATTACTTAGCAAATGCATAACAATAGCTTAGACATTTGCACATGAATAGTTATTTTGTTGAGAATTTAAAATAATAGAAATTATTATTTAGGAGCAAAATAGATTAGACACCTAGTCAACTAAAAGCTAGGAGTTGATTAAAATATCTGGGGGACAAACTAGAGCAAACTTAGGGATGTAGGTGCACTTCCCAGAGAAACTGACACTTGGATGGGTGAGTGTTTTAATTAAATAAATAATTAAAAATATTTAATTATGCATGAAGCGACATGTGTCGCAGGAGATTTCCCTTTATAAGGAAGGCTTAAGGAATGGGTAAGGGGCCCATAATTTGGACGATTGTCGTAATTTTCGAATGCCTCAAAGACTTGCTGCTATCTAAGGGTTTGGCTTAGAAATCCTGGTGGGAATGGAAGCCCAAGCTGAATTTCTGAAATATTTGTGTGAGCTCTACGACCCAAAGCTCGGGGGAGGCCATGCGACTGAAAGCATGAGCCTATGGTTGGGTGGCGAATCTAACGGTTGCTTCGCCTATGGTTAAACGAGCTTTGCTGGAGGGATCCTACGGAAGACGCAGACAACAATGGACCAGCTGGATCGGGTTGACAGGTTAAGGTTTTGCTTATTTTTGTTAAGTTATTCACTCTTTTATTTTATTTTTCCAATAACTATAATGGCTAATTTGTTTGTATGAAGTTATTAAAGTTTCAGGTACAATTCAAGGGGACCCTAAAGGAGGGGTCTTACAATAACAGGGACCCTTATCTCCTAAGAGAGGTATGCAAACCTTAAGGGTCCTTGGTAGTTGGATCAATATAAGCTTTTGTGATGAGTAAACCTCTCTGGATGTTATAACTTGAAGAATGCTACTAAATGGTAAGAGTGAGATACTGAGGTGGATAGCACTTGAATATAACCTTAGGGATCCTAGAGATTCAATATAAGGATTAATCTAAATGTTTCTTTAATTATTAGAATACACATTAGGGGATAAAAGAAGCAAAGCCATAATATAATACCGACATATTCGGTCAAGACAAAGCTAAGTAAGACCATTATGGCCAACACCCGCTACTTGCAAGAATGAAGAGGTTAGGCATCAAGATTTTCCCTGCATTATTATGACCATAACTTCGGGATGAAGTTTCCTGAAGGGTGGGTGTATGTAACGCCCCATATTTTGACTAGGCATGTTTATGAGATAGACACCTTTCACTTTATTGCTGTTATCTGTTTGACTTAGCTAGAAAGCGTGAACTATATTTTCGGCATGATAGACATGATGATAAGTTGCTACTGTGTTAATGATGTTACTATATTCGTGCAGTTATTAAGTTATGATTATCATGAGATTCTTTTATTTCATAATGACAGTGTATGTTTGATAATCGTCTTGGAGGAAATGTGATATATATGATGTGGTAATTATGCTGTGATCAATTTAATGATTTTATGTGATGAAATGAATGATGTTGATGATATGGATCAATTGGTGATCGAATGGAAATGCTTGTTATAAAATGTGTATTCTGCGGAATACTAACCTATAGGACATGAGGGCTATGGGATAGCCGGATACCTGATCTGATATATGGATAAGAGATTATCCATGCAGGGAACCTTACCAACCGAAACTGATGATACCATGACATAGACCGATAATCTCGAGAGCAGCAGAGTATGATTTGATAAGGGCGTAGGCCCAGTATGTTGAGAGGGATGGATGTGTTTCCCACCCTATGTTCCTATGATACCCGAGATCGTGGGAAGGCCGTGCTGAGACACACTCCCCATGTATGTGTGATGACGATGGTCGGATGCCTGCTAGGAGAGGATAGGTCCGCTGTTCAGCCGACGCTATCGCTCTCAATTTCTATGTGGTCAGGTCGATGAGTCCGACATCCACTTTTGTACTAGCAGAGGAGGGATAGGGAGGATGTGGCAGTAGGTTAGGATGGGGGGGATATGATAGTTAGTACTGTTGAGGGTTGGGTATTCCTTGACCCGGAGTTAGTGGTAGTAGGCAGCTTTCCTTTGTACCTGATTGATTGAACAAATGTACTCCTAAAAATGATGAAATGAAATCTTAAAGGTTAACTGGTAAAGTAACCGATGATGCTTTAGTAATAATATGATGTATATATATTTGTTCGGTTTGCATAAAGTAGTATGAATATTAAGTTAGCTGCTATGCATAGGAAATATGACGTATGGCTATAGTACATGTCCGTCTTGTGCATACGCTGGCCACGCATGCACATTATGCACATGCGCAATAATATTGGTTTACAACCTACTTATCAAGATGTAACAATATTATAAGTTATCATAGATAACTCAAATAAGTATTCAGTGAATGACTTAATCAGTAAAAGATCATCAAGTTTTAATGGGTAAAATAAGTTAATTAGTCTTGTATGAAGACATGGTAATGAACAATTAAAATAAGTGTCATTAATTGTAAGCATCCTCAGGTGAAGGTGACTCCAATATGAAGTATAATAGTTAAACATTAATACTAGAAAAGTGTGCTATATAATTGTTGATCACGATTAAATAAACCATTAAAGTACATTTCATTATTTATACATAGAGGTGCTATGTTGAACATTATCCATTAACCAAATAAATATTTCTAATTTCTATTCACAATTAATTTAATTTCTATTATTATTAATTATTATGTTATTATTGTTATTAATTAATTAATGATAATAATGATGATAATATTTATATAAAGTATAGTGGATTGAATGATTTATTAAATAGATTATTCATTTAAATTAAGGAACATAATCATTCCAAAATAAATAAAAAGGGATTGTTTAAGTAAATCATGGAATAATTCCACTACCCGAGAGAATTTGGGTGATTTAAAATAATATATAATCCACCTTTATGCCTTAAAAAGGGGTGGCATTAATGATTGGTACTTCCGAAGGGTGACAGCTAGGGCGGCGGAGTGATAAGGAAGCTATGGAATTATGGAGGAAAGGATTTTTCTATAAAGAGGAGTTTTACAAAGTAGTAAGGGGGATTTTGTGGGAGAACTGTGAGGATTATTTTTGTGAAAAAGGAGGAATGCCAAGGAGGGGGTTAACTCGATGCCAAGGAGGGGGTTAACTCGAAGCTTTGAGGAGGTGGGAAACTCAAAAGAAAAGACTGAGGAGGGGGTTAACTCAGCGAAAGATTTCCATGGAAAGGTTCGATGGAAGGTTGCTGTCGGGATTATCGGTCTATGGGCTCGGGGCTAGGAAATCCGTTGATTTCCTAGGGTCAGCACGATAATAGCTGATCGGTAGGGTGGACACATCATTTTGGGTTGCTAAGGTAACCTACAGAACCCACTACAGGAATCTTCTTACCTTGCTGCAAATCTACGGATTCCAGGTATTTTACTGAACCAGCTTAAGTAACAGGTATTTCTTTTATTTCCAAATTACGTATGTTGAAAGGACTGGGTTAGAATGATAAGTCTTAAGCTGGTGTTTATTTAATTTGCACAGATTTATGAACTTTTTGAAACGTGAAATATAGCCGGCTGATTCTTTTCGTTAGAAAGGAAAGGGAGAAAAACTTGGTATTTACATGAAAAGTTTTAAGATTTGTTTATTTAATTGCAGAGACATATAAACATACAGAAAACAGACATTTAAATAGAATAGGGACCCAGTGCCTAGCGAGGGCACTACAACCGGGTTCTCTTCTTCCAACAATTTTCATGGGCCGAAGCTTGATTTTCCTCACTTCAATGGTACTGATCCGACTAGATGGATATACCGAGCAGAACAATATTTTAGTCTACATAATACTTTTGATATCCAGAAAGTTCCACTTGCATCCTTTCATTTGGAACAGCAATCCCTTCAATGGTACCGTTGGTACATCAAAGCTCATCCCAATCCAAACTGGACAGATTTTTGCCAACTCCTTTTGTCACGATTTGGTCCTAGTGCTTTTGATGACTTCACAGGAGCACTCACTAAACTTCTCCAAATGGGTACAGTGAGAGAGTATCAAACAGAATTTGAGAAACTGGCCAATCACACAGAAGGATTGTCTGATGAATTCTACAGGAGTTGTTTTATTAGTGGTCTCAAGGATGAAATCCGCTCAGAGGTCAAAATGTTCTGTCCCAACTCAATGATGGAAGTCTTAGGGTTGGCTAAGTTGGCAGAGCACAAGATTGCAGCTCAACAACGCTCCAAAACCACCTTTGTTCCCTTCAGAAATATGGGTTCCCAATGACCTCCCATCACGCTTGCTCCTCAACCAACTCCTATCAAGCATTTTTCTGAAACAGATATGCAGGCACACCGAGAAAAAGGGCTTTGTTATAATGGTGATGAGAAATTCACTCGGGGACATAGATGTGTTCAACAAAAGCTCTATCTCTTAGATGTAGATTCTCTGCTTGCCTCGGAACTTGATGAAGAAGCTCCAGATACAGTAGATGATCAGGTCGACATTCAACACTCGCCTGTTGACACCCCATCTCAGGATGACCCACCCAAGATCTCTCTCCATGTTGTAACCGGCATCACCACCCCAAAAACAATGCAAGTCAGGGAATACTTCAAGAAGCTCCCTCTTACCATACTCATTGATTTTGGTAGCACTCATAACTTCATTGATCCTCAGATTGCCAAACAGGCTGATTGTTTTGTCCATCCTTGCTCCAACTTTGAAGTCATGGTTGCCAATGGGGGCACCTTACCTTGCAAGGGGAAGTGTCACAATGTGCGTATCTCTATGGAAGATTATAACTTGTGCTCTCACATATTTTCTTTGTCCTTAGGCGGATGTGATTTGGCTTTGGGCATTCAATGGTTACGCACACTTGGCCCCATCTTATGGGATTTTGCTGATCTTTGGATGCAATTTTTATTCAATGGGGCACAACACAAATTTATGGGCTTACAATCAAGGTCTCTCTGCATCATCAGTTCACATCACCTGGAAAACATACTTAAGAAGAATTCACATGGTGTCATCGCTCAGCTCCATTCCATTCAGATGCACCTACCAACAGTCTCCACTACTTCCTTGGATAGATATGCAGGTGTCTTTGCTGAACCAATGAGCTTGTTGCCTTCAAGAGACCTTTCCGGTAAGAATTTAGCCACATCTACCTCTTAGTAGGAAATGATGACTATTTTGCATACAGTACAGAAGTGGCAGCCATCCCTATGGGGGAATTATTTATGCATCAAGACTGATCTCCAGAGTTTGGAAACTTTCCTGGAACAACGGGTCTCCTCCCCAACACACCTGAAATGGGTTATCCAACTCATGGGTTATGACTATGCGACCACTTACTAGAAGGGTAAGGACAATATGGTGGAAGATGCTCCTCTTCGCACATTTGATGACCCGGTCTCTCTTACAACTATTTCTCTGCTTGTTCCAAATTGGTTGCAATCTGTTCAACGGGGCTATCTCTTCTATGAACTCCATGCTTCTTCATCAGTAGGGCACTCTGGGTTCCTCAAAACGTATGACCAGGAACAATGTAACTTCTTTTGGCAGGGACTCAAAAGGACAATTCAATGGATGGTGGTTGACTATGATACTTTCCAAGTCAACAAGGGTGAAACAACTGTCCTTTTGGGATTGCTCGAACCCTTACCCATCCCTCCACAGATTTGGACAACTATTTCCATGGATTTCCTAGAAGCGCTCCAGTGGTATAGTACCACATCTCAAAGGACACCATATGAAGTAGTCTCTGGACAGGCACCACCAGTTCTTCTTCCATACACCTTCAGCAGCTCCCCAGTTCAGGCAATTGACTCAATTCTTCGAAACCGTGATCAACTTCTTCTCATCCTGCAGGACAATTTTCACATGGCAAGAATTCGATTGAAACAACAAGCTGATCAGCACCGTTCTGAGCGCACTTTTCACATTGTTGATATGGTTCTTCTTCATCTACAACCTTCCATGCAATCCTCTTTGAAACTCCAAAGGCACCAGTGGCTCGGAATGCAACCCGAGGATGCTACAGGGGACCCACTCCTTCAGATTCTGCATCAATTTCCACATCTAAAGATTTGAGGACAAAGCTTTTTCTAAGGGAGAGGGGATGTTAGGAACCCATGTCTTTAATTTGTTAGTATATTGTTGTTGGACGCATATGCTTTGTAAGTCGTCCCATAGTATTATATGTCCCATGGTTTTGACTCATAGTATTGGCGCCTTGACTTAGCCCATGGTTTGTATTGACACATAGTATTGACCCATGGTATTGGTACCTAAACTTAGTATATAAGTGTGTGTTGAGGCCTATGAAGGCACCGTGAAGTTAATTGTATTGAGCTTGCTCAAAGGAGGTTGCCCCCTCGAAGTGGCCCGTGATCAATATAAAAGTGATTCCGAGTTCTATTATTTCTGATATCTTGTGTATTTGCATTAATTAATTATTGCAGGTTCATCACATCATACTGAAAAACCCTTTGTTAAATGATTTCAAATTCAAAACAATATATATGTAAAGAAAGAAAGAATTATATGAATTTTGGGAAAAAGGAGAAAGAGTCTTTCTATTTTAATTGGAAAAATTTCATAAGCTGATGACATTAATGAATTTCTTGAAAGAATGCATTCAGTGGTTTAGAAATGACTCTTGTTATTGAAAACAAAAACATATGTACATATATATACCAATGAAGATAGCCGAAAAATAATTCAAAGACTGGGAGAAGGAGGAATGAATTCCTCTTCTACCAGTTTTATCTCCTTTTGTTGGAAGGCATTATGCACAAAATTTTGTTTAAATATCGGTTGATGATAAGGTCTAAGTCTATGTCCATTTACAATAGGGGAGATTTGCGAATCATCAATTGTTTTGACTTCTTCATTCTCTTCTTGGATAACAACTGATGACTTGGGCTCATCTTGCATAACTCTTCCAAACCACAATTGAATCTCATGTATTGGTGTGGTCGCAATGGGATATCATGGGAGACATAAAAACCCAATGCTATTAAAAGCTTGGGATGGTTTATGGTTAGAATTTGGTATCGGTTGTGCCGGTAATATTCTGGCCTTTGGAGGATTCTTATTCTGGAAATGGTGAGGTTTATTTGGGATATGGGGTAGTGAAGGAGGTACAAATCCAGGAAAAAGTTGCTGGATATCAGGTGGGTAAGGATAGTTAGGCATAGGAAGAGGTGGTTGAGTATAGGCTAGTCTCCTCCATCCATGCGACCATTGATGTTGTTGAGCATTCTGAAGAGGGTACCATGGTTGCCGATTCTTCCAACCTAAAGCATTCCATTGTTGAGGAGGTAGATAAGTATAGGGTGGAATTTGTGATGAGCCTTGATACGATGGTTGAGATTTAGGTTTCCAAGGCTTCCTAGATGGTCCACCAAGGTTTTCACTTTTGTATACTGCTTGCATTCCAGACAATGATGGACAATTATCAGTTGGATGTTTTACTGTACAAAGGTGTCAAACTGGGAAATTATTCCATGCACACCCCTGTCGAGGATGTTCAATCCTACACCTAGGATAGAAAAAACTCATTGCTGCCCACTCCTCATCTTGCCTCCTTTTAATGTGTAGTGTATCTAGTTGAGAACCTATTGCTTCTAGGATATCTGATTTAAAGCTTTCTAATAGGTTTTCCAACTTTACCCTTGTAACTCCACTGGAACCGGATGTGTTTTCTTTTAGGTTCCTAGCATAAAATTCTCGAGAGTATCTTCCACTCTTCCCTTTTCTCCTAGAGTAACTCCCACAAACATGTTCTTCATTCTCCATGAATATTCGACTGCCACAACGAGAAGACCTAGATGGTTTCTTTCTTGGTAAATATGTTTTGAATTTTATCCTTGGAGCTTCCTTTTGTCTAGGTTTAGTCTCTGTATGAATTTGAGGTTCTTTTTAGTGGAATTTCCTTATAAATAGAATCTTCTAATGTCCCTATAGTTTTTCCTAATTGATCTCCAAAAAGGACATCCTTAGCTTTCTGAATGAGACTATCCCCTTTGGGTGTCTTCCAATACCTTTATGTTAAGTTAGAAGTTGAAGTGACACACTCTCCGCATAGGTTAGTGGGAATTTTAGTAGGGATTTCTACCTCGTGATATTTCTAAACCTATTCATGAAAAAAATAAATTCTAACTGAAATAAATTCTAACTGCAAAACTAATGTTTCTAGGTTTTGGGGATGCCTATTATAACAGATGCGCAGCTTCTTACCTCTCGTATTACCGCTCACTCACCTCCAGCCTATCAAAAAGAGAGAAATTCAAATCTATCCATAAGAGAAGGTTCTATCTATTTGCAACTAAATTCTACCTATCTATCTACAACTCCCCGACAATGGCGCCAAAATGTTGGGTGTGTGAGCTATCTCAAAGAAAACACCTAATATTTAATTATTGACCAGGGTTGGTAATCTTAGAGTTGAGGCAAAGTATATGCTAAGGTAGAATGATACCTAAATTTCAGCTTTTCAGACCTTACAAGATTAAATAAAGAAAATATTGAAAGATTTTTCAAAATGAAAAACCGAGTCAAACTTCAGAAAGACAACAAAGAAACTAACTGAACCTATCTAAATTACCGGATCAAAATAGTGTCAAACAATACTACTCTATTCTATGATTAAACAATAGAGAAGACAAAAACAAACTGCTCTTTGTAAGAATGGAAACTACTTAATCAATTCTCAAATTCTAATCTAAGAATTAGAAGAAAGTAAAGACCTACCTATGGAATAACTCAATCATACGAACATAAAACTAAGTTAAAGCAAATTATAAACTATTAATGACTTCAACAACTATTCAAAACTACTAAAGCATCTAATTCCATTCTCCTTGGGAATCCTGAGGAAGTGTATCAAATGTATTGGGGATAGGGGTGAATCTGTCGAAGTGGCTTTCAAAGGTAACAAGAATACAAAATGGAATTAAATCTAATTTAACTTCTACAAATAAATGCAAGCTAAAGATTATCCAATTACAATTAAATTTAAACATAATGACCTATATCCTATTTATAAACGAGGGAATTGAACTGAAGAAGTCTAGAAGCAAGTAGAAAACTTGATAAATATATTAAATTCAAAAGCAAGTATAAAACTTGATAAAGATATTGTACTTCTAAACTAAATCTTATTCAGTGAATCCATTATGAGCATGAGAAGAATAATCCAAGACTGAGATGATTTGGAGAATGAAATTACTAAACTTAACTTAATATTGATATTATTAACATACAATAAATGGTACTAAAAATAAAGAATGATAAATTTTGTAACCATACAGCATTAATGAATCAAACATAAGGAAAAGATAACTTGTAAACAACTGAAGCAGGGTTTAAGGAAAGAGAAAAGGAAAACTACGGATGATGACAAAACTTGATCAAAACTTCATATGAAATACAACAAGGTCTTAATGACTACTAGGAATACTAGTTAAGGGTAAAAGAGATTATAATTTGAAGAAAACCTAAAAACTGAATTCTAATTAAGCAAAATGATGCAAGTATGGAGGTCCGAATGTCGGTCCGGATGACTATCCAAATGAAAGTCCAAATGGAGGAAGACGATTTAAACTAAAGAGAGGAGAAGATGGGATGATATTACCTACCATTTGGATGATGGATATGATCCTACAATGCAGGGGAAGCAATGAATAAGCTAATTAAGAGCTAGAATAAGAAAAAAAAGCTATCTATGTTGGGAAACTAACTATTTCTATTTCATCTTGGAAACGAGACTGGAATGTATCTAATAACTAATCTTCTGCTACATGAGAGAAACTGCAGAATTTTAGTCTATGAGCATATATAAGAGGTGAAGCTAACTAGACTCGAAGTTAACTAGGAAAACTAAATCTTTTAAATAAAACTATTTAAACAACTAAATAAACCAGACGTGATCTAAACTACTTAATCAAACTAAATGAACCTGAGTGTGACTGGTCATCAATTATATTCTAAACAGTATTAACATAAATAACAATAGGATACATATAGCACATAAATATTATTTATATAAACCATCGAATATGAACAATGATAAAATACATAGCACAAAACAGAAATCTCATCTATGTAAACAACATAACATCAATTATATTATAGGACAAAAACATCTTGTATAAAATAAATACAGAGATGAAATAAACAACACAATTTTATTTGTAGAGAACAAACACAAAGTATATACACAAATAGAAGACCACTGGTCATTGAGGGGCCCGTCTCAGCAAACAGAGGCTAAGCCTTAATCAGTCAATCACGATGCATGCTGATAGATTTCCATAAATTTGGAACATAGATGTATTAAAATAAAAGACAATGTTACAGTGCTTCTGTATCCATTTGCAGATAAAAGAGATTAACAAGTCTAAAGATAAAAGACTGACTGACTACTGACTAAGGACTAACTTGTCTCTGTTACAAAGAGGTCTATTTATACAGTGTTACAATGGAGGAAGCAAGTCGACCCTTTAGTGGTCGACTACTCCAATAATAGATAGCCTTCAATACACGAAAACGGATCTGTTTAACATCTCGTGACAACGCATAACCAAAGAGCGGCTCTAGTCAGCATCCTGTGACAACTAGTAAGCCAAGGAATGACCTCATAAAGTTTCGTGAAAGTGCACAGTGATTTGTTCCAAATTCCACGGCATTGATCCTTCACACAGTTGTTGAAGCATCAATGCTCATTTGACGTGGGAAGAGATGGATGTGATGTCAAGCTGAGCATGTAGGAGAAAGGATCTTCCAGAACATCAGCTCATGTACCAACAGGTCCATGTCCCAAATGGAACCCACGCGCCGGTTTAACCTCTAACGGCCCGAGCATACCTGAACCATCGATCTCACATATCAAACGCAGGTCTGAATGGAGGGCTGAATGCAACTAGTCGTCCACAACTTCAATATGCGTCCAATTGAAGATTCATTTGAGAGCCAGAACCTGTGAAACGAATGTAGTTACTAAAAAAGCCAAATAAACATCAATAAACCATAATATAACAATTTTTACCCAAAATTCATGTAATGTGTGAATAAACACATACCTGCTTCATTTGACAGTCTGAATGGAAAACAGAGTGTCTTAGGACATCAAAAATGGTGAAAGTAATGCCAATCAGAGTGTATTTGATATTAAAAAATGATGACAAAAACAGACACCAATAGTAATATGTAAGAGTAATTCCTCCTCATCTCTTAGTATATAATAGAGTCAAGGGAGTCACATCACTCACATATGATCTTTACTTATTCACACAAGTATTGCTATATGGTATTGGGGTTATTGGCATTGATCTCTTGTAATCTTGAGGGATATATTCTAGAGAAAATAGAAGACTACCTTCCCATGGACGTACCCCAATTGGGTGAACCACGTATATCATTTGTACTCTTTTCTCTTGTTCTCTTTCTATACTTATTGTTCATATATTATTGTTTTACATAGACAAGTAAGCTAGTTTAGCTAGATCCATATATCTGACATGGTATTAGATCTAGTTGCTATGTTCTATCACCTTCTATTGCTTTCAAAATAATATTTTATCATTTTGGCATTGTTTATTTTGTAGATTTGCTTTCTATCTGGTAGCCATGAGGCTTCTCATCAAATCTGGGCATGTTTCTACAGTTTTTTTTCTAACCCTAACGTTGTTGTGTATATTTTTGTAAAAAATTTGCAAGGGTTTCTTGATGTTATTTTTGTAGATATATATGTTTTTTGGATTCTACTCAAGGAGATCTATCTTCCAGCTGTCAAAACGATAGTTTTTCATCCAATTTTAGTAGACTTTGTGTAGGTTTCCATCTTCGGAAGATTCGACACTATTTTCGGCCTCAAACTTGACGTTCACGGCTTTTTCTTCGCAGAACCCATGGTTAATTGCAACTGTGCCTACTGCGAACCCGTGAGTATACTGCATACCCACAACTTCTAGTGAGAAGACCTATGTATGATATGACATACTCACGTCTGTTCTCCCTACTAACTCACGTTTACTTCAGTCTACTCGCGACTAACTCTACTGTAAACCCGCAAGTAACCGCGAACTTTTCCATGCAGAACCCATGAGTATCATTTTTTATTCACTGGTTTCCTGTTGGCAGACCCGTGAGTGGCATTTCTTGGAACTTTTTAAAAAGGGCTATAAGTAAAAGTTTATTTTCCTTTACTATTTTTTCTAACTATGTTTCTACAGATTCAGATCAGGATGGTAAAGTATTTCAGTTTTCTATTATTCACTCTTTTTTCTTGTCATTTATAACATTTGGGTTTTATTTTTTCTACCATTACGAATTCAGAAGTAGCTTCTGTTCCTGAACTTGTTGGTCCTAACTATCTTACATGGAAGAGAAAAATGATTGATGTTCTCAGGAGTAAGAATCTATGGAGGATTGTTAATGGTGAACACACGAAACCTGTTGATGCACACGATTTGGTTATATGGGAAGATAAATGTGATCAAGCAAGAGGGCTCATTGGTCAAACGATTTCAGATAGTCTTCAGGTAAGTATGGAGGAAAAAGACAGTCCGTTGAGGTATGGAAAATTATTTCTTTTTTATTTGATAAATTTGATGATGTTTGTGCTTATTTCCTTGAAAATAAGATTTTTGAGCTAAATCCTACTAACTTTGAAAGAGTAGAATTATATCTTTCTCAAGTGAAAACCTTAAATGAAAAATTAAATAATTGTGGTAAAGATTATAAGAAAACAAACACTACTCTTATAATTCTTGTAAAACAAAAATTACCATCTTGTTTTGATATGTTCATTCAAACTAGGAATAGAGCTCTTGAATTGTATTCAAATACCATGAAACCTACTTTTGATGATTTTGTAAAGGATTGATAAATGAACAACAAAGGCTAATTTTTTCAGGACAACTCTCACCTAATAAGGCTCTTATGGCACATAATAAGAATCCGAAGAGAAGTTTTAATAATGCTAAAGGTTCTTGTTCACACACTTCAAAACCTACTAATAAATCTAGTAATGCTTCTAATGCACATCAAGAATCTAGTAAGAAGAAGAAAGTGTATGATCCTTGTAAGCATTGTCGTAAAACTAATCATCCTGAAAAGAATTGGTTTAAATTGAAACGTTTAATGTCTAAGGTTAAAAAGAATGGTTATGATGAATCACAAGTAGCTTTATGTGCATCTTTGGTTTCTTCTAGTAATTCTTCTTCTAATGTGGAATGGATAGTGGATTCTGGTGATTCTTAACATATGAATGGTAATGCTTCTTTATTTACATTTTATGACAATAATAAAAACACATCTCAGAAAGTATCTATAGGTGATGGTAAACAACTTTCCGTAATTTGTTTTGGTAATGTTAATGTTGCTCGTGGTCAATTGGAAGATGTTTTTCATGTTGAAAATATGCCCATCAACTTACTTTCTATTTATCATGCATGTAAAAAAGGATTGAAATCTAAAGCTTGGCATAATAAATATGTTCTTAGAGATATCAATCAAAATTTCAAAGTAGTTTCTTCTGGTCCTGTTGATCATGCTACTGGTTTATATAAATCTATTTGTTTTAATTCAACTAAAAGACAACCCTTTTATTCCAATATTGCTCATGCTGATGAACTAAGTAAATTATGGCATGAAAGATTAGGTCATTTGAATTATGTTAAAATGCAAATGTTAACAAAAATGGTACTTGGCTTGCCTAATATTTCGTCTACTAATGGTGTTTGTGAAGGTTGTGTTCTTGGTAAACATCATAGAGAAATGTTTGATAAAGGTGGCATGGTAAAGAACCTTTGCAATTAATTCATAGTGACATTTGTGGTCCTCTTGAAGTTCCTTCTATATCACATGCATTCTATTTTCTTACCTTTATTGATGACTTTAGTAGAAAATCATGGGTTTATTTCTTGAAAAATAAAAGTGATACTTTTTCTAAATTTCAAATATTTAAATCCTTGGTTGAGAATGAATATGGTAAAAATATTAAGAATTTAAGAACTAATAATGGGGGAATTCATTAAGAAATAATTTGAAGCCTTTTTATTTAAATATGACATTCAACATCAAAAGACTGTTCTTTACACACCTCAACAAAATGGTATTGCTCAAAGGAAAAACAAAACTTTAGTTGAAATGGCCAGATGTATGCTTTATTCGAAAGGATTACATAAGAAATTTTGGGCTGAAGCCATCAGTTATGCTAACTTTATTTTAAATAGAGTTCCTACAAAATCTGTTAAGTGTGTTACCCCTGAGGAAAAATTGAATGGTAGGAAACTAGATATTAGTAACTTTAAAGTGTTTGGTTGTGAATGTTCGGCTCATATTCCTGATGAAAAATGGAAAAAGTTAGAACCCAAGTCTCACAAATGTATATTCATTGGTTATTCCGAGGATTCTAAGGATTATAGGTTGTTTGATCCTGCTAATCAAAGTGTCATCATTAGAAGAGACGTTCAATTTATTGAATTCTCTCCACCACCTAAGTCTTTTGAACCTCATGTTACTCTGAATATTCCCTTATCACCTATTACTCCTATCTCGATTACTCCTTCCAGTTCTGTGACTGATATTAGTTCACCTTCTTCTTCTTCCTCTTCAAGTATTCCACCTGAATGCCTCGAATCTTCTGAAGTGACTTCTGTCCCTTCTAACCTTCCTGTTTGGGCCCGAAAACTGTTGAATCTGCAGGAAGTGATATTGGTATCCCTTCCGATAGTCGTAGAACTAGATATAACTTTTCTCTTATGACCAAATTTTTGGCCACAAATGATCCTACTACTTATGCTCAAGATAAGGGTAAACTTCATTGGGAACAATCTATGTCTAATGAGTATGATTCTCTTATGAAGAACAAGAATTGGTCTCTTGTTCCTCTTCCTTCACGAAAGAATTTAATTGGTTGTAGATGGGTTTATAAAACTAAATTTACTGCAGAAGGACAGATTGAAAATTAAAAAGCTAGATTAGTTGCAAAATGTTTTAATCAACTTGAAGGTATAGATTATAATGAAACTTTTGCTCCTGTTACTAAAATGAATACAATAAGAACAATTTTATCTATTGTTGCATCTTATAAATGGGAAATACACCAAATGGTTGTTGAAAGTGCTTTTTTAAATGGTAATCTTAATGAAGACATTTATATGCAACATCCTCCTAGTTTTATTAATGTTAAATAATCAAGTTTAGTATGTAAATTACACAAGTCTTTATATGGTATTAAACAAGCACCTAGGACTTGGTATGATAAAATTGATACATATTTCTTGAATAATGGTTTTAAGTATTGTATATCTGATCCTAACCTGTATGTTAAGCATGTTGATGATAATATCATTGTTATTGTTTTATATGTGGATGATCTTATTATCACTGGATCCAACTTGTTCTCATTCAAAGTATGAAAAGTGAACTTCAAAAGCAGTTTGAAATGACTGATATCAGTATATTGCACTATTTCTTGGGTATTCAAATTTGGCATCTGGCAGATGGTATTTTTCTCTCTCAACCGAAGTATGCTACATATTTATTGGCTTGTTTCCACATGAGTGATTGTAAACCTGCTCCTACTCCTTTTCAGTCCGGTGTAAAGTTAACCATTGAGTGTACTACTCCTCTTGTTGATGATACTCTTTATCGTCAGCTAGTCGGTAGTTTGATATATTTAACTCACAACATACCAGATCTCTCTTTCGCTGTCAGCATGGTTTCACGGTTCATGCAACAACCTCATGAAAGTCATTGGCAAGAAATAAAGAGAATTTTGAGATATTTACAGGGTACATTGTACTATGGTGTTTTTATTCTAGCAGTAATACAGTTTCAATTTCTGGTTATATAGATTTTGACTGGGCAAGTGACAGTTCTGATCGATGGTCAACTGTTGGTTATATATTTCAACTTAGTTCAGGTCCGATTTCTTGGTCCAACAAAAAGGTGAAGAATATTTCTTTATCTTCGTGTAAAGCAGAGTATAGAGTAGCCAAAGAAGCAACAAAAGAAGCGGTTTGGTTACGACATTTTCTCACTGAGCTTGGTCTAGTTCCGAAATCGTCCACTCTGTTGAAGTGTGACAATCAGGGTACAATTCAACTTGCTTATAATTCAATATATCACTCCAAGAAAAAGCATCTCGATCTTGATGCTCATTACATTCGAGGTCTTGTTGCAGATGGTGTTCTTTCTCTTGAGTATTGTCCTACAGAGCATCAGGAAGCAAATATATTCACCAAACCCTTAACAACAATGAATTATGTGCATCTTCATTCCTTACTTGGGATGAGGAAAGTTGTCATCAAGGGGGAGCAGTAATGACTCCTTCCTTCCTTTGTTAGTGGACTTTTCCCCCACCCACTATTAAGGGGGAGTGTTGGAATATTTTATATTCCTTGGAAGGTAATAATGTCTTTGTATTATGTCGAAATATATCTACAATCTTATGTAAAAGAGTAATACATTATATCCCATATTCATTATGGTAAAATATACTCCCAATATTCATTATTATATAGAGAGATGTTATTATGGAGAAGTATATTATCCCACATGTAATATGTGAGAGTAATTCCTCTTCATCTCTTAGTATATAATAGAGTCAAGGGAGTCACATCACTCACATATGATCTTTAATTATTCACACAAGTATTGCTATATTGTATTAGGGTTATTGGCATTTCTCTCTTGTAAGATTGATGGATATATTCTGGAGATAATATAATACTACCTTCCTATGGACGTAGCCCAATTGGGTGAACTATGTATATCTGGTGTACTCTTTTCTCTTGTTCTCTTTCTGTACTTATTGTTGATATATTATTGTTTTGTATAGATAGGTAAGCTAGTTTAGCTAGATCCATATCTTTGACAAGGTTTTTAATACCTATTTATATTTTTGACTTAGCTTTTGAATCTTTGGTTGTATCGAATCTAGATTCAATTAGTCATGAATCTAGTACCTCCATTTTGTGGGTTCGTACCATATAAGATGGTTCTCTTTTCCACATTAGATTATCCATTTGATGTGATGAAACAATTTGGGTGTTGGGGGGCTCATACTGTTACAAATTGTACCATTTCCCTTTCTGCTTGAATTTAATAGTGTTTTTGGTGTTTGGTAGAGTAAGCAACTATCATTTGTAACCATAGGACTCCTAAGACGACATCTACTTCTCCTTAGGGTATGATGTAGAACTCAAATTCTAAGTTATAATCTTGTATTTGCAACTTAACCTTGTGGCACTTTCACACACTTTCGATTTATTTTACCAACTTCCACCATCAACTTCATAATACTGTGTACACAAAAAGGTTTAGCCTCCTTGTGAGGTTATTATCAACAAAATTATGTCTACTTCCTGTATCCATAAATATTGTAACATTGTTCTTTTTTATATGCCCTTTCAACTTCAATGTTTGTAATTTGGGTTGTACCTGTTATGGTGGCTAATGATATTCTTGGTGCATTCTCATCATCTAATTATGAGGGTACATTTTGAGGGTTCCCTATTTCTTCTATATCTGATTTTTCATTGGTTGAGTTTTTCCTTTTCTACCTCACAATTGTATATTTTTTTTATATTGTCTACTTTAGAACATCTATTTCTAGGGTTCTATTTTTCTCTGCAATTATTAGATTTTACCTCCTTTAGTTTATTTCCTTCTCTTAGATGTTGTAGAAGGTACTTTTCCATGTTTGTGGTTACGGATGGCTTCGGTCATGAATAAACCTTGTAAAATTTTTGGTATGATATTTTAGCTTATTTTCAATGAATTTTTCCAGTTGCGAAATTATGTACTTCTAATTCATCCATTATGTATGGCTTTAATCTGTGCACATACATATGAAGTAGTTGATCGTATAATAAGGTGGATATGTGTGTTTCCAATGCTTCCCATTCATGTGTGTATGTTAAATTTTGAGCATTAATTCACAATACTCTAGGATCTTTACTGAGAGAATAACATGTACAGTATATCAATGCATATCAATCATAACAAGCATGTCAATCATCACAAGAAGCAAAAGCATGAGAGACAATAGACACACAAAGTTTCCATGGGGAAAACTGTTAGAACATTTTTCCACCTATGTACATTAATCATTTATTAATGATGATTAATTAGCCCAAGTGATTAATGATTACATCCCTAAGTTGATTAGCTACTAAATGGTCAATTATCATGAACTAGATGGCAAATGTGAACAAATGCTGAGTCGAACCAGCTAAGTGGAGCGCTCCCCAGGGAAATTAATGCACTCAGCATGGCTAGAGCGCCCTCCTCAGGTCATTTAATGCACTCAGCATGCTTCTCTTCTACCTAGGGCGCATTTGCTCTCTTTGTGGACAATCTTGCCTTGTTTTGTCACATTTTTGACCAATTTTAGACTCCAAACCTCTAACCAACCAGTTTCTTCACATGTGTGAGGTCACATGGGCCTGTCCAGTCATTCCCAGCATTCACACTGCAGATTCGAACCAGTTTGGGATGGTTTGGGATATTTTGGTCAACCTAGGGGGGTTTGAACTTTTTCTAAGCTAGATCAGTGTGAACACTCCAGATGGATTCGAATTCTTCCAGATTTGTATATATGAGTGTTCTTAACCTTTGTTAAGGTTGGACAGTTAATAATATTGACATTATTCACCATTTCATGTGTAATTGTTCTTCATTCATTTAAATTTTTTATGCCATTCTTGCAAATGTTGTGCAATCTTTCACCAGTGAGGAATCCACAGTAGCTAGATTCAGCTGTGCTTGAGATTTTACATGGTATCAGAGCTCTTGGAGCTAGAATTCGAACCAGCAGACTGTTGTAGTGGATTGCCAGAAACAGTGGAGAAACCACATAATTCCTGAGGCCATTGCCTTGAGCTTACTGGAGAAATCTAGTGGCTCCTCTCAGGTGTGATGCTCTCCCGAATGCACCCACTATCCATACAGGGTTCGAATCTGTGAGTGTAGATCCCTCCAGAGTGATTTGAGAGTTGTTTGCAGGTATTGGAGTTCAGCATTGTCAGCAAGTGCGAATTGCAGCAGAGGAGAATGGAGCCATCTCACCCAAACGTGCTCACACCCTTCAACTATTTCGATTGGAAGGCAGAAATGGTGATTTTGCTGAGATCCAAGGGTCTCTACAGAATCACGATGGGCACTGAGGTTGAGCGAAACTCAGCTGTGGAGAAATCCAAGTTTTTTAACAGAATGGATGAGGCATTTGGCCTCCTTTGTCTCAGCATTTCGAGAGACCTCCTGTTTCATGTGGAAAGTCTAGCAACTCCAAATGAAGTGTGGCTCAAGCTTGAGACACTGTTTGGAAAGACTGATGAGATGAGAGGCCACCAGCTCGAAAATGAGCTTGTCTCACTGAGCCCAGGGAATTTCGATTCCATCCAGGACTTCTTCACCAAGTTCAAGAACTTGGTCTTGCAGATCAGACAATGTGGCATAGAGAAGAAAGAAGAACAGTTGGTGTTGTCCATTCTCTCAAAATTGGGTTCTGAATACTCAGTTTTTGTGTCTTCCTTCAACTCCACAAGGCTCACAGTTAGAGGTTGGAAGATGCCATCCTTGGCTGACTTCATGGAGATGCTAACTCAAGAGCAAGACAAGCTGGTCTTGATGGGCTCCATCAAGCAAAAAGATCAAGTGCTTGCAGCTGGAGATTCGAAATGTGGAAGAGGCAAGCAAAAACCCAGGGGGCCGAAACCTCAAGAGAAGAAGAAGAAGGATGAGAGGCCCAAATCCTCTGAGGGGGTTTCGAATCCTGTCAAGAACAAGGGAAAGAAGGCTGAGAAGACAAAATGTAGCTACTGTCAAAGAGGTTTTCATCCAGAGAGCTCATGCATGAAGAAAACCATAGACACCATGACACATCTCCTACAGAAAAATAATATTCCTCTTCCTGAAAGTTCCAAGAAGAAGGAGTGCGTTTCTGAAGACAAGGAGAGCTGCCATGCTTTGGTGGCTAGCTCATCTCATTCACCTTTGTTTATCATTGATTCAGGTGCCTCAAGGCACATGGCTTCCTCAAGAGACTCGTTTTCTGAACTTGCTCCCTACAGTGGTCTCTCAATTCGAATGGGAGATGACTCAGAAATCCCTGCTCATGGCATTGGGAAAATCTCTATGGAGAATGGCTTCTTCTCCAATGTGCTGTATGTGCCAAATCTTGTAGCAAACTTGCTCTCTGTGTATCAAATGACACATACTGGAGCAGCAAAGAAGGTGGTCTTCACTCAGGATGAAGTGGAGATATCAGAAGTTTCCACTGGGAAAATTGTTGCAAAGGGTGTTGCAGACCATGACATGAAGATGTACATGTTCTCCCACTTCCTCGAATTTTCTTCACCAAGTGTGCTGCTGTCACATGGGAATGAGACCAGCAAGCTATGGCATCAAAGGTATGGGCACCTAAACTACAGATATCTTCAAGTTTTAAGCAAAGAAAATATGGTAGAAGGGCTGCCCCAAATCAGATTTTCGAGTGGAACATGCAAGGGTTGCATGATTGGGAAACATCCTGAAAGGAAGTATGATAAAGGGAAGGCTAGGAGGGCTGATCAACCTCTTGGGATAGTACATTCTGATCTCATAGGGCCACTCCCCACACCCTCCTATGGCTGCAGCAAATATGTGCTCACCTTCATCGATGACTACTCAAGGTACTGCTGGTTATTTTTCCTTAAGCAAAAATCTGAAGTCTTTGATTGTTTCAAGATTTTTAAGAGCATGGTTGAGAACTTCAGTGGGAAGGCCATGAAGATTTTGAGGACTGATAATGGTAGAGACTATGTCAACAACAATTTGCAGCAGCTCTGTCAAGAGCATGGCATTCAGATGCAACACTCAGTGCCCTACACACCTCAGCAAAATGGTGTTGCAGAGCGCAAAAATAGAGCACTGAAAGAGATGGCAACTTGCATGTTGCAAGCAAGGGATTTGTCTCCTAAATTATGGGCTGAAGCTATGAATTGTGCAGCATATGTTCAGAACAGGGCACCACACAAAGCATTGCAAGGAATCACTCCATTTGAAGCTTGGATGGGCCACAAGCCAAATGTCTCACATTTCAGAATTTTTGGCTCAAGGGCTTGGGCCAGAATTCCACCGGAGAAGAGAAAGGCATTGCAGCCCCAAAGCAAGGAGTCAATCATGGTTGGGTATGCAGAGGATTCCAAGGGCTACAAGCTATTTGATCCATCCACTCACAAAACTTTCATTGAAAGAAGTGTCAAATTCGAAGAGGAAGAATTTTTGCAAGCTAGTGAACAAGGTGATGGGGAATGCTCATTCCCTCGTCTTGATGATGAAGTAAGTAGTGATTCATTCTCTGATATTTCTGATTCTGATATTGCTGAAGATGATGTTGATATGGATTCTGAACATATCCCCCCTTCAAGGCCCAAGTGGGCAGAGAAAACAATTCAAAGTGCCGGAGAGCTAGTGGGAGATCCCCAAGATGCTAGGAAAACTAGATCTCAATTTCAAAATTCCTTTGCATATAATAATTCTGATCTGAGTGAGGCATGTTATTTGATGGTTGGATATGATCCAATGTCATATTCAGAAGCATGTACAGACCCAAGGTGGCAATCAGCCATGCAAGAGGAGATGAACTCACTCCATGAGAACAAAACTTGGGATTTGGTCCCTCTTCCTCCCAAGAGGAAACTAGTGCAATGCAAGTGGATTTATAGAACCAAAATTGGATCTGATTGCTCTGATCTGAAGTATAAGGCCAGGTTGGTAGCTAAGGGTTACTCTCAGGTCCAAGGAGTGGACTATACAGAGACATTTTCACCGGTGGCAAAGATGGACTCCATAAGACTAGTTTTGGCAATTGGGGCTTCCAAGCGATGGGAGATTCATCACATGGATGTAAAGAGTGCCTTTCTTCATGGGGATCTGAATGAGGAGATTTATATGAAGCAGCCTGAAGGTTTTATTTCTGATCATACACTTGTTTGCAGGTTGAACAAATCACTCTATGGGCTCAAGCAAGCTCCTAGAGCATGGTATGCAAAAATGGACAATTTTCTGCTATCTTTGGGGTTTGAGAGGTGTAAGTCTGATCCAAATGTGTATATGCAGCATGTTAGTGATCTGATATTGATTATTGTACTGTATGTTGATGATCTTTTGATCACTGGTAGCTGCACCAAAGAACTTGACTCAGTTAAGAGAGCATTGCACAGTGCATTCTCCATGACCGATCTAGGATTGCTAAAACAATTTCTGGGTTTGGAGATTGATCAATCTGTGAATGGAATTTCTGTATGTCAGTCAAGGTATGCTTCAGATTTGCTGCAGAAATTTAAGATGGCTGAATGTAAGTCTGCAAAATTTCCATTTCTTTCAGGAGTTAAGCTTACAGAATGGGGTTCTTCACCACTAGTTGACAGTTCGTTGTATAGGCAACTTGTTGGGAGTTTGCTATATCTTACTCATTCTAGACCAGATTTGTCATATGCTGTTGGGGCTGTTGCAAGGCACATGCAAGAGCCTCATGAGATCCATTGGAAGGCAGCCAAGAGGATCCTTCATTATGTTCAGGGTACTAAGTCTTTTGGTATCCATTATGCTGCTGGTTCATCCCTTGAACTAGTAGGATTTACAGATTCTGATTGGGCCGGTGATTGTATTGATCGGAAGTCAACTTCCGGTTATGTATTTATGCTTGCACATGGACCTATATGCTGGTCAAGCAAGAAACAGAGCACTATTTCCTTATCTTCAGCTGAGGCCGAGTACAGGGGAGCAGTCAATGCAGCCACACAATGTGTTTGGTTGCAAGGTATTCTTGCAGAGTTCGGGATTGTCTTTGATTCACCCACTATTCTTTGGTGTGATAATCAAAGTACAATCAAGATTTCTACCGATCCAGTACAGAGATAGAGGACCAAGCACATAGAGATACACATGCATTACATTCGGGGTTTGGTGCATGACCAGATCATAGCATTGCAGTATTGCCCATCCAGTGAGCAAACTGCTGATATCTTCACCAAGTGTTTTACCGAGAAGACCTTCACTCACCTTAGATCTTTGCTTGGGGTGAGTGATGCATGGTGATGATTGGTGTATTTTGATATATGCCACATGTCCATTTTAGAGGGGAGGTTTTATTTCCCATGTGGTTTTCCTCCTTACCTTGGTTACATGGACAAATAAATTTTATGATGTAAAAGGTGACTTGAGCCTAGTTGCCAAGGCCTTAATTTTTGATATTTCACTAAGTCTAGCTTAAGGGGGGGTGTTAGAACATTTTTCCACCTATGTACATTAATCATTTATTAATGATGATTAATTAGCCCAAGTGATTAATGATTACATCCCTAAGTTGATTAGCTACTAAATGGTCAATTATCATGAACTAGATGGCAAATGTGAACAAATGCTGAGTCAAACCAGCTAAGTGGAGCGCTCCCCAAGGCAATTAATGCACTCAGCATGCCTAGAGCGCCCTCCTCAGGTCATTTAATGCACTCAGCATGCTTCTCTTCTACCTAGGGCGCATTTGCTCTCTTTGTGGACAATCTTGCCTTGTTTTGTCACATTTTTGACCAATTTTAGACTCCAAACCTCTAACCAACCAGTTTCTTCACATGTGTGAGGTCACATGGGCCTGTCCAGTCATTCCCAGCATTCACACTGCAGATTCGAACCAGTTTGGGATGGTTTGGGATATTTTGGTCAACCTAGGGGGGTTTGAGCTTTTTCTAAGCTAGATCAGTGTGAACACTCCAGATGGATTCGAATTCTTCCAGATTTGTATATATGAGTGTTCTTAACCTTTGTTAAGGTTGGACAGTTAATAATATTGACATTATTCACCATTTCATGTGTAATTGTTCTTCATTCATTTAAATTTTTTATGCCATTCTTGCAAATGTTGTGCAATCTTTCACCAGTGAGGAATCCACAGTAGCTAGATTCAGCTGTGCTTGAGATTTTACAAAAACCCTAAGGTGAAAAACCCCACAACTTCCTCAGAGATAGATAGAGCAATAACACAACCAAAGTACAAGAGATAGACTCCTCTTAGCAGCTAATCCTCCTCCTCACATGTACACCACTTTTCGAGTGAAGGAAGTGTGAGTTTTGAAGTGATCCAAATAGAGATCTCCCGATCTCTATTTATACTTTTCCTGTTTTCCCAATAAACGTATGGGGCCGACTTGTCTAGCTAGGTACAATAACTTCATATTACATTATATCGGGCCGACCCCTTACAAGGTGGTCTAATAACCCATCAGCAAGTTAGCATACTTACGACACTTGTCAATACAAATGATGACACTTCTGTATAGAGGAATAATACATCTCTATAGGAGTACAATAAATATATAGATGAAATACATTCCGAAGTTACATATACATCAATAGTGTATTCATCTAAATCACCTTTTTGTTTTATTTTGGAGAATTTTGCAAAGAAGTCATTTTTTGTCACACGTTAAACCTCTTAAAGAAATTGTTTTTGAATATGTCCTAACTATAGGAGCACAACTTGGTCGTAAAATTCACCCACATGTACCAATTATATGTGATACTTGAATTTTTCCTCGTCGAAGTGAGCATTATGTATTTCAAATAATTATTCTACCTTGTTAATCCAATCCACAAGTTTCTTTTCATCTCCATCCAAATTTTATAACTCAATATTTATCCTCATTAGGTACTTGAAAATTGGTTGAGCTGAAGAGGGTAGTGGTTGGTTGATATTAACAATTGGTAAGCCAATTGGGGAACATGGTTGGTTGTATATTTGTTGCACCTAGAGAACTTGGTTGCTGATTACTTGTGCTTAAATAACTTGGTGGATGAGTTGTATTTTGAGGACTCCTTGTCCTTGAGGATTTTATCTGATATCTCCATGCTCAAATCTATTCCATCTTTTATGTTTGTGCTAGCCACTTGATTGATCTACTTTTTAATCTCTAATTTCAGCTTACTTGTGTCTTGTCTTGTTTCATTCTTTAAGTCTTTAGTGATCTCATGTTTGAGCCAAGTATTTCTTAAAGATAGACTTGAGATCGAGGTACTATCAAAACAAGGTGAGGTTAGAAGATGTCACAAAGACCACATTTCGAACTCGTGAAGGGCACTATCAATTCAAGGTGTTGCCTTTCTAGTTAACTAACACTCTAACCACCTTTCAAGCAACAATGAACAAAATTTTCCAACCCTATCTAAGGAAGTTCATACTAGTTTTTTTTTATGATATCCTCATATAGATCAAAACATCGAAAGAACATCTCAAGCACTTGGGATAGGTATTCTCTTCATTGAAAGAAAATCAATTCTATGTAAAAATGTCAAGAATGTACATTTGATAAAGAAGTATATTACCTTGGTCATGTTATATCAAAGGAAGGAGTCAAGGTAGATCCAATTAAAATCAAGGCAATCACAAAATGGCCAAAACCAAATAACATATCTATGTTAAGGAAATTTTTAGGCTGGAAAAGATATTACCAAAGGTTCATTCGAAATTATGCTCATGTGACTACTCACCTAATAATATTTTAAACAAAAATTCATTTCAATGGAATAATGAAGTAGAAAAGTGTTTTGAAGCATTGAAAAAAAATATCTTCAACATCAGTATTAAATAATTAACAACTCCAGATTTTACAAAACCTTTTGTAATCGAATGTAATGCTTCAAAATTGGGATAGGGGAAATATTGATGCAAGAAGGCCAATAAATAAAATTTGAGAGTTGGAAACTCAATAAGAGAGAATTCCTAAGGTATACATATGATAAGGATATGCTTGTCATTATACATGCATTAGCAAAATGGTGAAAATATCTTCTGGGAATCAAATTTTTTTATACATATAAATCACAATAGCTTTCTTTATCTTCTACAACAAAATACATTATCAATGGAACAATATAAATGAAGAGAAAAAATTTCCACCTTCAATATGGAAATACTTGATGCTTTCACAAAAGGATGAATAGGTAATGTCATATACAACCTTGGTTGTGTTGAAAAACATTAACAAGGAAAAGTGTCCAGACCTTACCCTTACTTCACATTTGAAGAAATTGTTTTTTATTGATGTGGAAGTGTAATTTTTTAATGCAAAAGTGTAATTTTTGAAAGGAAAGTAAATTAGGGATTTGGAACCCTAAAAGGCACTGAAGTGTTATAAAACAAAGAGGAGGGGTAAAGGTTGGGCATAATAGATATCGCAAGAAGCAAGAGCATAGTCGAGAAGACAAAGTACTTATAGATTGAGTAGATAGAGGGGGCACATTTCAAAGAGTGAGTGTGCACTTCACTGTAGGAGGGTGAATTCAGAGATTGAGTTCATCAGCTATAGAGAGAGAGAGGTAAAATTGCTAAGACAGTGATTATATAGCATAGGGTCGTGAAGCCCATGTCAGGAGAAGACAAAGAATTCCAGTAGAAGTGAAGGGTGCAACTCCAAAGAAAGCATTCATATGTGATCATGCCTGAAATTCGAGGAAGGAGGTTGAGAGATAATTTTGTGTAATTGTTGGAAGAAATTTTGTTGTACTTCAATGTAAATCTGCTTGAGATAATAAAACTAACTTCTCTCTCTCACTAGTTTTCCAGGGTCATATTGACCAAAAATCTCCATGTCAATTATTTCTGTATCTATGATTATTCCTAATATGAAAATAATAAAATACTTCATGTGTTTCTAGTTATAAATATTTGTTTATGCTTATATATTTTCTTGAGGCAATGAAATTGGGCTTGGGCATTAAACTATGATTTATTGAGACTTGAAACTAGATTGGGGCCAGGGTATTGAAAATTTGCATGGTATCAAGGTGCAGTTGAAATATTAGAGCAATAAACACACAAGAGAGTCCAGATCTGTGATAAAGAGGGATACCTTGCTCACTAAGGCAGAACTTGGATTTGTTGTTTTTCAGTTGAGAAGATCACAGATACATGTTTGAGAGTTGAGGACAGATTGGATGGGGCTGGTAATTTAAATCCATGGAAGGAAATGATATTGTTGCTTATGCAGGAATGTGAGTTGTGGAACATAGTAAACAACACAACAATGAATGTCATGGTAGTTCCTACAGATGCAACGTTGAAGGAAGCTTATGATGAAAAGAACATAAAGGCTAATAAATCATCCTTGATGCCATCATGGACCATGTGATTCTGCATGTGATAGGGAAGGATATTTTCTATTAGATGTGAGATTTCTTAAGTAATCTATACCAGAGTTCCAATGAAAATCAGAAGATGGCAATGAGGGAGAAACTAAAGAGCATTAAAATGATCAAGAATGAGAATGCGGCTACATATCTCACTAGGATAATGGAATTTAGATATGACCTTGGAGAAATTGGGGAAGTGGTTGCTGACAATGAGCTTGTGCAGACAACTTTGAATGGGGTAACCAATAAATGGTATTCTTTTATTGAGACTGTTGTTGCTAGAGAAAATCTACCCAAGTGGGATCATCTTTGGGATGATTTCATTCAGGAAGAGACCCGAATATGATAAGTTTAGGGGAGCTCATCTAGAGGAAATGATGAGAAGGATGTGGCACTTACATTGGAAGGCAAGATGAAGTCCAAGAAGGGTCCCAAGGGTGGGTCAAAGTAGCTGGGTGAGCATAAAAAAGGATATGAGCAAGGTAAAGTATTTTTCTGGCAACAAGATGGGGCATTACACAGTAGTGTGTCCTAACAAGAGGAAGAAGAAGAAGAATTTTTCCTTATTAATTTTCATTCTTTGACTTCTGTAGATGTGTAAGAGTATTCCACTAAGGATGACAAATATTTGTCCCTTATTACTTGTTAGTCATTGAGTGCATCTATTACCAGTTTTTAGTACATGGATAATGGAGCCTCTAGCCACATGATTGATGTTCAGAAGTACTTTACAGATCTTACTAAGAGTGGTTTAAATATCAAGGTTGTACTTGGAGAAGAAACCTCTATCAAGGAGTTGGACAAGGGATAGTCACCTTTCAGAGGGAATTCAGAGAGTCCATGATGGTGAGGGATGTTTTATATATCCTTAGGTTGAATAAGAATTTGATATCAGTCTCTACCATAAAGGATAGGGGATTTGTGCTACTGTTCCAATGGGCGTGTACTCATTTATCCTAAGGATCCAAAAACACTACAATAGTGAGGATTAATGTACAATGTTGAAACCTATAAAAACTCATCTTTAATCTTTATCATGCCTTGGCACATAGAAATAGAAGAGACAGTTATGACTTATGCGAGTTGTGGCACAAGAGGATGGCCCACTTGCACCATTAAGCTCTAAAGATATTGAGATATATCGTGACATGTGTGATGGATTTTAACACATAGCATAGTGATGTGTGCAAGGGGTGTGCACTTGGAAAGTATGCCAAGAATTATTTTCCTAGTGACAACAGAGCAGCAAGGGAACTTGATTTGGTACATTCAGACCTTTGTGGTCCAATGTCTACTACATCATTGAAGGGTTATGAGTATTATGTGACCTTCATTGATGACTTCTCCATGACAACAAGTATTTAATTTCTAAAGAGTAAAGAATCAAAATAAGTTCTTCATCATTTCAAGAGTTTAAATCTCTTGTGGAGAACCAAACAAGAAGGAATATCTAAGTGTTGTGATTAGACAATGGGGGTGCGTATACCTAGAAATATTTTAATGAGTTCTATGCAAAGGAGGGAGTCAAGAGATAGTTGAGAGTACCATATGCCCCACAACATAATGGGGTGGCAGAGAGGAAGAATATATCAATTGCTAGTGTAGTGAGATCTATGCTACATGATCATAGTTTTCCATTCTTTCTTTGGGAAGAGGCTTGTAACATAGTAGTGTACATACCAAAGAGTCCCCATAAGGTTTTGGGATGTAATACTCCTAAAGAGGATTTCACAGGGAAGATGTCACCTACCCAAATTCTGAGAATATTATTTTATTTTCAAAATACTTTATGTTAAATTTGAATTACAAAGTTTTGTAATTATGACCAAGTTTGGTCAAGGACGAATGTAATTACTGATTATTATTATTTAAATAAATTGAAATAGGAGACAAACAACCAAGGGAACTGTTAAATGAGTGTTCACTGACCCACTAGGAGGAATGGAAGCTGTTAGAAGGTATGGGATAGATGGCGGCATTTGCACTCCACCACTAGTTGTTGGTTATGGAACAACTACCCCTAAAACTGTGGCATTATCCCCCAAGTGGGTGGGAGTGAGTAGGAAGCTCATTAATGATTAGTTAACCACTAAAAGGCCTATGCATACTACATAAGGAAATTCGAATTGGGCAAGCAACACCTTACAAAATTTTCTGCAGAAATATTCCTCAAGTGCATCAGGTGATCACTGAGAGATTCGAATAGGGAGGCTATGTGAGAGTGCAACTATAAGTCTGTTAATTATACTGAGAAGGAAAACCGTAGGTGCTAGTGCAGGTCTTTTTGATTGCTAAGTCTTAAGGACTAGATAATCTACAATCTATTGCAAGTTGATGTACTAAGGCTTCTACAGAATCCTCCTCCTGGTGGTTCAATGAATAGGCTCAAGGGTCCTAAGGAAAGTAACTTGGCTATTTTCAGGAATTGGTTGGGTGGAACAAGTTCCTTGGGATGTCTGTTTCTCCTACAATCAACCAGGTTTTACTGTTCCTACTTTTGTTTACAGTTAAATGTCCTCTGCTTAGTAGGATTATTAAACTTTGTCATGTAAAAGAAATTTTATTTATTTATTTATTTATTTTATTTATTTATTTATTATTATTATTATTATTATTATTATTATTATTATTATTATTATTTTTTTTTTTTTTTTTTTTTTTTTTTTTTTTGATCTAAGTATGATTCTAAATCAAAAAGCTTGGTGAAATAATTGAATTGATAACCATCTCTATATTTTTCCCCATGTTGTTCTTTGCATTGTACTCCAATATAGACAAGTAAATTAAGGAAAGGTGAGAGATAGGAAGAATGCCATTGATTGGATAAATGATTTCAGTAATGTTCTAGTTAAAATTTTGTCCTATATTTAAACACAGTAAACATTACAGTATAGCATCAACAGTAGTATAGAATTCATTTAATTAATACATGAAAGAAAAACACAGTATGTTCTCCACAGTTTAGTATATTTCTTTTAAACTCTAATTATTTCAGATAGTAACAATATGCATTTCAACATTTTAAATTTAATTTTTTAAAGCACTTCCTTTTTCAATAAATATATCAGCTACAAATCTATTCTCTGTATAGATTGTTTATAGGTAAATACTTATTATTTCATCTCTAGTTATCACTATTTCACATATTTTTCTCTGGTTTGAATTCATACAAATACTTCCATCTACAGTAGTATCAAAACCGTATTTACCAAACCCTAGATTCTAACATTTATTTCATAGATCATAGCAATCACGAATCTCTAATCCTTAGCTATCTTTATCTTTAACTATACTATCTTCTATTCATAACGTTAACTACCATCGAGACACTAACTATCACTTAGCAGGAAGCACAATTTTTAAGTATCAACGTTTAACAGATAACTTGTAACCCTAGCAAGAAAACATTCACTTTATCGAAACCTTTTTATACACAGGTTAAGTCTCGGGTACAAAAGCTCAATACAAGCTAGATAGCAATCAAAAGCTACAGGTAGGTTTCATTTGTGAATTAAAATAGACATTGTGGCCTAACCATTCCAAAACATTTGACAACCGAACTTATCTCATCACTATTCCAAAATCTAAATACCAACAACGATGACGAAGTATAGGAAGCAACTCTACAAACAACCATTGTTGTTTGATACTACATTAACATTTATTTGCACATTTCTTAACCATCACTTCAAAATCACAACATTCCTTTCAAAATCGAACAATTGTATATAAATGCAAGAGAACCCTCAGTTCTGGTTTTTCCATTCAAAATTTATATCAGAGTTACATTACAAACCTATCAAGGTTCCATATTATACAGGGCTTAATTCGTATCAACCAAAAACATTAAACAAGACAGTGGAGCAACAAAGTACACAGGGTTATACCCTTATCAAACAACATTTAAAATACGATTTCAAAGCTCTTAAGCAAATAGTGTAACCAGGCATCAAAGATCCGAATAGCCATTTTAAACTAGTGAAGGTTATCCATTGTATAGTATTCATCAAACTAAGACCTGATAACTCAACACTCGGCCATCACCGAAAAACAAAGTCGAATAGTTCCAACTCTCGGCAATACGATACTCACCATCAAAACAATGCAAAAGGGAACCTACAAGGTTTTTGAGAACCACCGGAGCTTACCAGGAACCAGTAGCAGCTTTCCATTCTCAAATCTTTTGCACAAGAACCATCCTTCGAAGTGGTACCTGCAAAGTTTACATCTGAAGAGGTTAAAAACCAGAAGATACAAGAATACAAACAAGCAACATAGCATTAATTCATTATCGTGAACAATTACCTTTTTAATCGAAGTTCGGAACAATGGCACACCACACCAGTAAAAGAACGACGAGGCCTGGTGGCAATAACAGTAACTACGAATTTAGAACTAAGAAGACAATTTTCACATGGAGAATCTCAACCCCAATTTCAAATCACTCTCAACAACTGACAGAAGAAACACACACATCTAGTAGAACTGTATCGTGGCTCTATTGTACAAATGCATAAGCCTAAAACCTGTAAACTTCATCACTCAGGTCCCGGGTTCAAGACCGAGGAAGGAGTCCTCTTCTTTGAGAAACCAACAACCCTACATTGCAGCATTCTGTCGGCCCTGCTAACCTCCCACTAAGCGTAACAATGAAGACAGGAAAACCAAATTTCATGATTTACCAATGCATGTTTAGGGTTTCATCCACCACCCTAGATCCTATAGAGGTCAACGGTGGATAGATTCCATTCCAGGCATGTTGATTTTTGAACCAAGATTGCAATCAATATTGCATTAATTACTTCATCTACTACTTGCCAAGTAAGCAGATCCAGAGCCTATGCATGGAACAACTCAGTTCGTTTTTATGCTCATTTCAAACATAGTCCCCGTGATTACCTTGCAACTGGGTTTCCACATCATTTAACCATGGAACATGTTAATTCTAGGCCTGTCAATGCCAACTTGGGAAGCATGCCAAGTTATTACCCTGTCAACATCAAAATGATTGTATTGTTAAACTCGTCGATAGAATTTCATATCAATCTCTATAGTCTATTGTTATGCATCATAATATTGTATTATATGCTAAGATATGGTGTGAATGTATAGTCACCTTATAATGTTAACAATTCATTCACTAAGGCTTGGGAATAGATTTATATAGAATAAAGCTAGCCATATATATATATGTTGTTAATCATTTATAATGGAGACCATAGACATAGTTAGGATTCTAACTATGCAAAAGTAGAATTAAATGCTATATACAGTATAGATTTCATATAATAGCTATAACTTTCCATTTCATAATAATAGTGTAAGCCTATAAGTATAGTCAAGTAATACACTTTCTAATATGCTAGCCATGTATTGCAAGTTTAATTGATAAATATGATACCTAAGGCATAGTTAAAATGATGATATTATTCACTACAATGCAGAGTTCATAACACTAGTCACTAGACCGTTCATTTACTAACTGTGTAATGATAATCAAATAATGAATTCAAGACTTAGAATAGCCTATGTTTTGTAGAACCAAGACATAATAATAGTTCCAGAGTATAAATACTATCTTCTACAAACCTTCTAATAGCTTCACCAATAGATATTGTTATCACTGATTTTATAATAATGACAATAGTTGCAATATAATAAATGCAGCATTATAATAAATACTTGGACGACGTGAAATCATAACACTGAAGAGTTTTGAAAGTCAGCATACAAACTAGTTTAGAACCAAGTATCCATACCTTCAATAACTTGTTTCACAAGGAAGTACTTAGCATTCTAATTCTACATTGACAATGAATTGAAAGACACATGTACTCTTAACACATGTTGTCGTAGAATTTCTTACCTGTGGTCTATACATGGAAACAGGATTCAAATGCCTTAGCTAAACGTAGCTAAGTAAATTCCAGGGTACCTCGTAGGACCCCTTTGTCAACATACAAACAAACTGTTAGCACTTCATCAAGAACATCACGATAGTACAAACTGTGCACAACATGTAATAATATTCAAAACTTAAGCAAATCTATAAATTGTACTTGTATGCATAATCATAAAAGAATCTTTCGTTAAGAAGTTTAGCATCCGTTCAAATCTGAAATAGAAAATACAAATATATCTTATTTTATTTGAGAAGTATGATGTGTCATCGTTATTGATTATCTTAGTTAAAAATTTAATTAATTTCTATGTTCTGCATTAACGACTTTGATAATTATGGCTATTATAAAAAAATTTAAATTTTGGTATTTTTATGGGATGTTTCAGAAGAAGCTCGAGGTTGGGAATTTTAGGATATTTGGATACCTTAATTACTCACATGTCCCTTCTAAGAAGAGGAAAAAGTTAGATCTATTAGGATATTCCTATACTCCATCCCAGTCCCACCAGTATTTTGATCATTTACATTTTCAGTCATGCATGCACCTTTAGGGTTTGCATGCATTCTAGGGTTTGCATGCATTTTGCATGCATCCCAGTCATCAGTCCAGCACCTAGCCCTCAGTTAGCCAACCCCAAGGAGCTTCTCACTATTCAATTTTAACCCTCCAGTTGCTTAATGCACCCTTCTTCCTTGATTTTAGGGAGCAACTCGCCCTTCTTCACCTACCAGTCCAGTTGTCACTCAGTTACACTCAGTTACAGTCAGTTACAGTCAGTTACACTTAGTTACAGTCAATTACACTCAGTTACACCTACCAGAGTTAGTTTGACTGATGGTTGATAGTTACTTGAGCATTGATGACTCCACTGATGATGATGAAGACTTCCAGTTGTGCTCCGATGATAATGAGGACACCTAGTTGTGCTCCGATGACACTCTATTGATCTTATGATCACTCTGAGAGGCTAATTTGAATTGTCACCTTGGGCATTCGAATCCTCTCTACCATTGTACTATTTATTTGTCCATATTGTGATTAATTAACTAGTGTGTGTGAAGTATTATTGCTTCTATTTGAGTTCTACTATACCATATTATTTTGTTGCTCATTATACTATATTGTTCACTCTTCTTCTATTTTCTTGCTTAATCATAATTACTCTTGTGAGGTATACATCATCTCTTAGATCTGCTATGAGGATTTTCACAAGATCCCATGGAAGAAAAGGGTATTTTTTGGGGGTGTGATGAGACATCGAAGGCCTACTGCATATACATCCCTGCATGGATACAAATAGTTGTGAGGCGATATGTGATATTTGAGGAGGACAAGGCTTTCAGGAAGCCACATGAGTTAGGGAAGGGGGGGAAACAAAATCTTATACCTCAGGATGGTATGTTGCAGAGTTAGGCTTCATAGATTTTATAATCACATGTATTAGGGGTAACAGGTTCATAGGTTATAGGTTCCCTAGGTACATGATCACGTGGCAGTGGTCCCCCAGTTTTAGGTCCATAGGTTACATGTTCATGAGCTTGAGGGTCATAGAACAATGGTACTACTTCATTAGGTACATAGTCTCAGACAGTTGATTGGGATGAGCAAGAGTATTTCCCTCCACATGAGGTTACTTCAGGGAAGAGGAAGCCCAAGTGGATTCAAGATAACCTTAAGGAAGATCAAGATTTTTTGGGGACTCCCAAGAGGACTATGAGCGAGAGAGAGAGAGAGAGAGAGAGATTAATGTGCCATATATATTTTGTATCTATTTAACTATGGTGAGAAATATTAGTGGGTCTGAGCCATATTCTTATGAGAAGGAAACATGCGAGCAATTATGGAGAGATTCCATAGTGGAAGAGTATGCTTCCATCATGAAGAATGATTTTTGGGAGGTTGTACTAAGACCTGTGGAGAATTAAGTGGTGACTTCCAAGTGGCTCTACAAATAAAGTATTTTGCAGATGGAACCATTGATAAGTACAAGGCTCGGTTTGTGGTAATGGGTTTCTCATAGGTAGAGGGAGTTGACTATGATGAGACCTTCGATCTAGTTTCTCAGTATACTTTGATCAGAGCAATGATCTCCATTACAATAGAGATGGGTTGGAAGATCCACTAGATGGATGTGAAGACAACATTTTTGAATGGATTCATACATGAGGAGGTGTACATAGAGCATCCAGAGGTATTTGAGGTGAGTGGGAGAGATTCTCATGTATGCAAATTGAGAAAGGAACTATATGGTATGAATCAAGCTTCAAGAGCTTGGTATTCGAGGATATATACTTACTTGCAACAGATGGGTTTCTAGAAGAGTGAGGCTGATCCCAACCTTTGTGAAAATCCTCACAGCAGGTCTAAGAGATGATGTATGCCTCACAAGAGTAATTATGATTAAGCAGGAAAATAGAAGAAGAGTGAGCAATACAGTATAATGAGCAACTGAATAATATGGTACAGTAGAACTCAGATAGAAGCAATAATACTTTACACACACTAATTTATTAATCACAGTATGGACAAATAAATAGTACAATGGTAGAGAGGATTCGAATGCCTAAGGTGGCAATTCGAATTAGCCTCTCAAAGTGATCATAAGATCAATAGAGTGTCATCGGAGCACAACTGGGTGTCCTCATGATCATCGGAGCGCAACTGAAAGTCTTCATCATCATCAATGTAGTCATCAATGCTCAAGTAACTGTCAACCATCAGTCAAACTAACTCTGGTAGGTGTAACTGAGTGTAACTCAATGTAACTGAGTGTAACTCAATGTAACTAAGTGTAACTGACTATAACTGAGTGTAACTGACTGTAACTGAGTGACAACTAGACTGGTAGGTGAAGAAGGGAAAGTTTCTCCCTAAAATCAAGGAAGAAGGGCACATTAAGCAACTGGAGGGCTAAAACTAAATAGTGACAAGCTCTTGGGGGCTGGCTAACTGAGGGATAGGTGCTGGATGTATGATGAGGATGCATGCAAAATGCATGCAAACCCTAGAATGCATGCAAGCCCTAAAGGTGCATGTATGACTGAAAATGTAAATGATCAAAATACTAGTGGGACTAGGATGGAGTATAGGAATATCCTAACACCCCCCATTAATCCATCCTGGGCCCTGGTAACTAAGACCAAAGGTCACCCAATACAATGAATAATAACAATCAATAAACCAAGGAAGTGGAAAATTTTCATGGGAAACATACCCCCTCCTCAAAAAATAGACTGTAAGGCACACATAAAAATAAATGCTCCAAACTCAAGCATGTGTGATGCTTGGTCATATGTTTGGAGGTATCTTCTTCTTGGGAAGAAGTGGATCATGCTCAAAAAGCATGTGCTTGTACTTGCTCTTCAGATCGAATGTGATGAGAACAAATCCAACAGTATGAGAATGATCCTTGAACCTGTGATTCAAATCAGCTGAGGTAGGATCAAATCTGTGAATTTTCATATAGTATTTTGTCTTCTCCTTCGAACCACCATGGGTGAGATTATGCCAAAAATAACTATTACATGTTTGATTGAAATCAAAATCAGATTTAAGACTTAAAAAACAGTTTCTTGAGATCTCCTTTGAACCAGCAGGGATGAGATCAAAACTATCATATGCATGCGAAATTATACCAAGCAGTAATTGCTTAGAATCTAAATTAGATCCAAGACTTGAATCATGGTTTCTTGAGATCTCCTTTGAACCATGAGAGGTGAGATCAAAACCAATAATTGCATGAGAATTTATCCCAAGCGAATGGCAATGGCCATAATCTTCAATAACCTTCTGAAAGCATGAATTTATGATCATATAGTAGTATAAAAGAGGAGATAGCTGGAGAGGAGTGAATGCATTACCTTTAGTAGCTATTTTTACCTTTGAAATAATCATGTGATCATGATGCAAACCAATAGACTCTGATGCAAGAGAGGATTTAGGACCTTCTGCAATATCTAGAGTGTGAGCTGGCACAGAAAGAGAAGAAAGTTTGAGCGTGAGTGGAGAATCTGCAAGTTCTTTGTCAACAATTTCAATATGAGATGATATTGGTTCATGATCTGAGAGACCATCAAGAGGAGCGAATGCATCACTTTTCTTGCTTTCCAATGGGTTAGGACCAAGTCCTTCATTCTTTCTGCCAAATTTTTCATCCAGGTGAGCCCATATCTCTTTTGGAGTCCATAACTCCTTTGGAGTTTCAACACCATTACGGTATTTGAATTGGAATCTCTGGCGTGCAAACAAAGAAAACATTATTGCTGTAAAGTGCATGTCACTTTTATTTAACCAGTCAATCTTCTCTTCAGGGGATTCGAACTCTCTTTCAAAATAACAATAAAAAAGATCATGGATCTTTAAGTCTGCTATCATTCTTGGTTTCCATTCATCATAGTTGAGTGGATCAAGAGGAGTAATTCCTGATGAATACATTGAAGCTGTAGAGGACTTGCAAAAACAATATAGAATAACTACAACTGCTACTACTGCAAAAATGCAGAAACTGTTGCAACTGCTGCACTTGAAATCTTGGTAATAACCTACAAAAAACTCTCAAGAATGGAGATAAACAATACTCTCAACATGCTTTGATACCATGTGAAAATCCTCACAGCAGATCTAAGAGATGATGTATACCTCACAAGAGTAATTATGATTAAGCATGAAAATAGAAGAAGAGTGAACAATATAGTATAATGAGCAACAGAATAATATGGTACAGTAGAACTCAGATAGAAGCAATAATACTTCACACACACTAATTTATTAATCACAGTATGGACAAATAAATAGTACAATGGTAGAGAGGATTCGAATGCCTAAGGTGGCAATTCGAATTAGCCTCGCAGAGTGATCATAAGATCAATAGAGTGTCATCGGAGCACAACTAGGTGTCCTCATGATCATTGGAGCACAACTGGAAGTCTTCATCATCATCAGTGGAGTCATCAATGCTCAAGTAATTGTCAACCATCAGTCAAACTAACTCTGGTAGGTGTAGCTGAGTGTGACTCAATGTAACTGAGTGTAACTGATTGTAACTGACTTTAACTGAGTGTAACTGACTGTAACTGACTGTAACTAAGTGTAACTGAGTGACAAATGGACTAGTAGGTGAAGAAGGGCGAGTTGCTCCGTAAAATCAAGGAAGAAGGGCGCATTAAGCAACTGGAGGGCTAAAACTGAATAGTGAGAAGCTCCTGGGGGCTGGCTAACTAAGGGCTAGGTGCTGGACTGATGACTGGGATGCATGCAAACCCTAGAATGCATGCAAACCCTAAAGGTGCATGCATGACTGAAAATGTAAATGATCAAAATACTGGTGGGACTAGGATGGAGTATAGGAATATCCTAACAACCTCTACTTCATTGTGGTTGATGGATATCCACTCATTCTGGTACTATATGTGGATGACTTGTTTATTACAGGAGAAGAGAAAATCATAGCCAACTGCAAGAGAAATCTTGCTTAAGAGTTTGAGATAAAATAGATAAGACCGATGCATTACTTCTTGGGTATGGAGGTTTTGAAGAAGGATGGACATATCTTTCTAGGACAAGGAAGATACGTAGTTGACATTTTGAAGAGATTTCAAATGGAGGACTGTAGGTCCATGGCCACACCTATTACAACTGAACTCAAAGAAGTTGGTATCTTCTGAGAGTGAGTTGGTTGATCCCACTAGGTACTTGTTGGGCCATTGAATTGTCATCCTTTCACACTATCGTTTCCCCAATTTTAATCCCTTCCTACTCACCCATAACCTTGTATTAATTCTTATTAATCAATTTCTATGCTTAAGTGAGGGATTTAAACCTAAGGTGTTTTCCATTGCATATATTTAGTATTTTCACGTGAATTATGATTAAACATTGGAAAAATAACATATTTTGCATTTATCTTTGAAAATTGAATACTAAAGATGACTTTTGCATAAATAGGACAGGTGTTGTTACTTATGGACACTTGCTACTACTTCCATAACAGAAGACCCTTGGAGTGGGTACTTGAGATGATTTATTGTATGAGGCATCATTGAGTCAATATAATCCTATCTTCAAAATATCTCAAATAACAATATTGTACTTTCAAGGAATTAATGTCTTACCATCTTCTGTTACTTGTGATGATGTTTCTTCTATTGTTGTTACTTCTTCAAGTAACAACAAACCGCAAATATTTTTGAAAGCCCACAAAAATCCATTTTTCAAACATGGAAGATTCATCTTGGATTGAGATCTTGGATGAGAAGATAATATTGGAACAAGAGATGGAGATTAGTTTGATCAGTTTTGGATAATTAGCAAGGATTTTGGGATTATATTTGAATTGATTTTGAGACCCAAATTATTAGTGATTTGTTGAGGATATTTTGGATCTTCATGATCATATTTGAATATTCATTTATTATTTGTTATGGAAAACTTAGGTATAAATAAGATCTCCTTATCCATTCCACAGGGAGGACTCTTAGAGAAACAAGTTCAAGTTATGATGGAATATAATTATATTTCTTCTAATCTCTTTTGTTACTATAGATTTTAGTTCTTTAATTTCTCTCTCTCTTGTTAATGTAGATTGTAGATTTTTAATTTCTCTATTTTGTAAATAGACTAACTTCTTAAGAGTGTTTAAAATATGATGCATTTTATTTTGATTCGTTTATTTTTGTAGATGTATTTTTAATTTAAGTTCTTTACTTATGTAAGTGTGTTAGATTCATATATTAGCATGGTTGCAACCATAATGTGTTTTACTTTCTACAAGTGTGAGTATGTTTCAATTTCCACAATGTGTTTGATTTTCTTGCATTTGTTTGATTGATTTACTTTTCACGATTGTGTTTTAATTATGCAAGAGTGGATGTGAATTTAGTTTTCCATACAATGTGAATTAGTTTTAGTATTTACTTTTGCAATTTAGTTTTATGTTGAGTGATTTACTTTGCTACAACACATATTAGACAATCAATGCTAGAAGAGGAAATTGTAGCCTACATATATTTTGCACTATAACCTTGAAATAACAAGACGTTACCCTACATGATAATTTATGTTGTGAATTGATTGTTTTGATAAGCAGTTGATTTTTCCAACATTTTGTCTCCATTTCTAGGGAGGTTATCAAGGGCACAAAAATACAAACTAGTGTTGGTTTTAGTTGCATTATCTCTAGGTCTATTGATTGTTGAGAGATAAAGATGGGAGGTAAGAACTTATGCATGTGCCACCAATTCCTGAAAGGTGGGGATTATTCATGGTAGGCTCTTGCCTCACTTTCACTAGAGCATATAGATTGCATGGGTAGAAGAGTATATAGATTGCATGGGTAAAAAGCATATAGGATGCATGAGTAGAGAAAATGTTTTGAATGAGAACTCATGAACACGTGGTATAGTAAGAGCTACCGATATTACTAATCTCTCTTTTGTAGGAAGTTGGTGAGAGGAAAGAATTATTGGTGAATGAAGATCCCAGTAGAGGAGGAGTCATGAGGATAAAAAATCCTTCAACCTTGATACATACAATCATCATGGTACGCGGTTGTATTTCATTTTCATGTAATATTTTTTATTATTTTGAATATATAACATTGAAAATAACACAACCATAAAATTAAACAGAACACAGTCGGGACTTACTAAGAACACACTCAGGACAATCATGTTTAGAGGGACCATATGGGTACCTTTTAAATTTTAAATTTTTATATCCAAAGTATCTCTTGAAATCTATTTTATAAGACAATTTTAATTTTTCAATTTGCGTATCAAAGGAAAAAGATATGGTCAAAATACTGATTAAGTAGAGAGTCGACAACTCAAGATGAGAGTTGAGACAGTCCCTTTCCGGTTTCCTAAATGAATGAATTTTTCAAACTTGTTTCTAAGAAATATTATCCTATGAATATAGTTTACAAATCAATTTGAATCACCAAAGTTCGATATCATATGAAACATTTATGCACAAAATACTAACTACCTATCGTAAATTAGCACTCTGGAAACATTGTTTTCCCAATTGTTCATTGGCATATTTGACCCATCAATTCTGCTTGTTTTCAAAACCTGTTTCTATTGGAGGTACGTATATGAATTTGTTTTAACCTCCAATTAGAATCACATCAATCCGCTATCAATCAAAAAAGTTGTACTCAAAATAGTGACTGTTGGTCTAGGTGGGAACTCATAAACAACACTAGCATGCAGGTTGTTCTTTAGGCGATATGACATACCATCTCATGGTATTTTCAAAACCTATTTATACTGGAAGTATCCATATTAATCCAATTTAATTTGGTTTTGGAATCGCTCAAATCGGATGAGAAAAAAAATAATTTATTAACGAAATATTTCCAAGTAGTCTAAGACGGTTGTCATTCCTCAACAGGTATAAAGCGAATTTTAGGTTTTTCATTTTCCTTGGATTTTTTTTATAAGTAAATACTTGTTTTTTTAATATGTATTGGATGAAGAGAACTTGATCACTTCTCTTCTTCCATGATCTCATGTTCATCAAATGTAAGTGCTTGTCTCTTTGTAGATCCCAGTAGGATTAGGAAGGACAATTTGCAAATGAGTGATTCTTTAGGCCAATTTTTTTAGAATAAGGGTGTGCATAATTCTTAATACAAGTGTGCCACTACTCTGATGCAAACTCGATGATGTTAATCATGTGAAACATTGACGCCGCTACTTCTATATGATGTTGCTACTCATGGGAGAGATTGATGTTGCTACTATATGGTGCTGCTACTCCAATAAAGACATGGTGTGGACACATTCAAGATTCTACATGTTTGTTCCAAAAGTGTTTTAGCATTTTCAAATAAGAATACTTTCCATTAATAGTTTTTCATCCAAGTTTATGATTGATAGAAAATAAGATGAATGAAGACTTGTTGTGAATACCAAGTAAAGACTAATGAAAATTCAAGCCCCATTTCCATATCACCAATCCCATTCCTCCAAAATAATCCTTTTGGAATACCTCATGTTCGTCATGGTCATTCACCATTACCATGCTAAGCATATGCATTTTCTTCTTATCTCAATGATGCATGCATAATAAACTTTATAAAGTCTCATTTGCTTATGTGTTTATCTTTAAAAGCCATGGATTTTTACCATAATATCATTCATATAACCACTACACTCAGATCAAACTTATCTGCCACCACTCTATCACTTTCATGCCTTTCTTCCCCACCCACCTCTAACCCACACAATAAATATAACTTGTCCCACTTACAATGCCAAGTTCTCCCCATGTCCTACCCTAGTTGAAAATAAAAGTTGATGGTGAAAACCTGTCTCAGGTGCCATGAGACCTTGGAATGCTTGAAAACTATCTTGATGGTGGATATCCCTAAGGAATAATAAAATTCTAACTGTGAAAACCCTCTAGGTACAATGAGAACAATCTTGTTTGAAAACTAGCTCACTAACAGACAAGGTTTGCAAATAGAGTAAGAGATAAATAATTATATCCAAGTTGTTCTATAAATAAAGATTTATTTGAATAAGAATTACCAAGATTCATTGCTACAACAGAAACATGTTCTACATCTCCTCATAGTACATGCTCTCGTCTCTAGATCTCAGCTTACAGTTCATCATGCTACGAGCTCCATGTTTCACATTGTGCTTTCTTGCAAATTTTGACATCATTGTGGACATAGCAGATCTCTTTTCTCTCAAATGCTGCTACATATATATCATGGATTTCATAGATAGGTGCAGGTATGCTTATTTTTCATCTATCTAATCAAATTTCATTGAGTTCTATGGATTTGTATTTTAAAAAACACTTGAGCCTTTGTCCCATTTCCTCTTGATTTTCTATATTTCCAAGTATAGTAAAAGCTTTCAGTTTGGGGGAAGGGGAACCACCATTATCTTTATCTTCTACCATGATAACACCAACACCTTCTTGTCCATTTATCAGCATCCTTCTTCAATGCAAACCTTCACCTTCATCTCTACTTGCATAAATCGTGTCAACATCCAAAATCACCAAGTTGCAAGAGTCCCTTAAGAAAAACATGGTTGCAATTACACATGAAACAACATAAAAAATCCATATTGTTGTCACACAAGAACCAACAATAGAAATCGCTACTGCTATTACACAATAACCACTAGTGGGACCATAATAAGTCTTGCTGCTGCCACACAAGAACCAACAGTAAGAAGAAAAGAAAGAACTAATACACAAGCCAAGAGAAGAATAGGATGACCACAAGAACCAGAGAAAGTTGTTGCTTTCATAAAACAAAGGTATGAGTTCCTTGGTTCATCAACGCATACATTGGTTTTAGCCATCATGAGCAGTTTTAAGATCTTCGTGACAATCTTGTATTAGCCTTTCCATATTTGATGTGATAGTGGGTCAATATTGTTGATGGATTTGTAACTTCGGAATGTATTTCATATATGTATATTGTATTCCTATAGAGATGTTATTATTACTCTATAAGGAAGTGTTTGTATTCCTAGAGAGATGTTATTATTCCTCTATACGGAAGTGTCGTCATTTATATTGTAACTGTCGTAACTTATACTTGATGGGTTATTAGACCACCTTGTTGGGGTCGGCCCTATATAAGTCATGTGGGTTAAAGGGTTATTAGACCACCCTATTGGGGGTAGGCCCTCTCAGCATTATGTTATGTGGTTAAGTTAAGGCCAACCTAGTAAAGGTTATTAGGCAAGTCAACTCAATTATAAATAGAGTGCGGGAGGCACTCTATTTGATCATATCATTATTCCCTTTCTCACTCATACTCTCATTGGAGAATGGCACACTTGTGGAGGAGGAGAATATGCTTCTAGGAGAAGACTATCTCTTATGCTTGGGTTGTATCATTGCTCTATCTATCTCTGAGGAAGTTGTGGGGTTTTTCACCTTTATGGTTTTCCCCAGTGAAACTCTATGTGTCTATTGTCTCTTGTGTGCTTACATTATTATGTCCATGATTGATATGTTGTAGATATGCTGTACATGTTGTTCTCTCAGTTAAGATCCTAGATTAGATTGAAGTAAATTCTGAAAAACTAACATGGTATCAGAGTTATCTTGAAAGAAGGGAAGGTATGGCATTTATGACACTTGTTGCACTTACGAAGCTAGGGCTTGATATAGCAAAAACCAGTCATTGTAGCACTTTTGCTATAAATCCATTTTGGTGAAGTTTCAGGATCTAAAAATTTTACAGGTCAAATATAAGATCCCAATGTACCTTGTTTCTGAAGCACAACTTTTGATTTGTTGTACGTTTTGTTTTATGATCTGTACAATGTATGGTTTCAGCCTCTTCCAGATCTTAGTCATAAACATGTAACCTAGGAAAAAAGGTCACAACTTGGGATAGGAAGCTCCAAATGAAATTTCGTAAAAAGTGACAGGTAGGGAGCGGACTGTAGTTTCTTAGGTAAGGTTTTTAGAGATCGAAATGGAACCAGTGACACGTGGTACTCCATACAAGTTTGCTCTCCTATTTTATCCCATAAATAGGTCACGTTGCGACACCTAGAATAAATCTCTCTCAGAGAATCCATTTGAGGTCAGACCTATGGGGTTGGAAAGTTAACAAGTCATGCTACAATAGGTGGAATATTAAGACCCTATAGATCAGAAATTTGGAGTTACACGAGAATCAATCAGGTGCATATTTATGTCAAAACAGAATTGAATTTTGAGCACCTTCATTCATGGCTCCGGGAATTTAGGGTTTCGAAGAATGTTTGAATTTTTTGTATCGGAGACCATGGCTAGATACTCCTCATCAAAATCGAAATTTAGAGACCAAGATCAAATTTTTTGGTTGGGTATAAGGCCGAGCCTGATCAAACCCTAGTTCGGGACTTTGATCGAAAAAGTGAAAAATTAGGGCTTCTGCAAAAATGGGAATTTTTGAAATCTGTGACCATAGCTAGAAGCTCCTTGGAAAAATTGAAGTTTAGAGATTTGGATCAAACTATTTGGTTGGGTGAAGCTCTGGGAAACTCAAACCCTAATTCAAGGTCCTCCCCAGTGAATCCAGAAATCTAAAAGACAATTTTGAGGGGTGAAACTTTGTAGTTTTCAAATTCTGAATATACTAGATTTACTAGCTCAGAAAGGTGCATCTTTCTCTCCTTTCAGAAGTTTGAAATTCAATTTTTGAATTTTTAGGGTTTCTCTGACAAACCCTAATCCAGATCTAGTTTCTGCAAATCAAAGTGGATTGGGTTAGTCCTAGAAGAAAATGGATTAGTCACCTACATAAGTGAAGAATTTCCCGTTTCAGAGGGAGTTGAGGCTAAGGCCTTACATAAGAAGATTACAAGCAACCTTGACAGGTATGACTTATCTAGGTATGTTTCGAGATTTGTTCATTATTAAGCTTATAATATGTTTGTCTTCATTAAGGTTATTGCAATCTTGATTAACTTTAGACTTGTTGTATCACCTTAATAAAATTATGAATGCAGATATTCATTGATTAGGGTTTTGACACTTATGATTGTACTAATGCATTGTGGTGTTGTATGAGGTTGATGTTATTCTCTAACATGAAAGGTACATCAAGAAATAAAAATCATGTTCTAGTTCAAGAACATATGACCATGGTGACATGAAGACAAAGATTCATCCATTGTCATGGATCACATAGAAGCTCTACTTATGAGGTATGTATAATTTGGTTCTACAATGCTTAACCTATGATATATGCAGGTTACTAGCACAAGTCATTGAAGAAAACAAGAAGACATCATGTGGGTATGTTAGACATAACTAACTAACACATTAATCCAGGTATGTTTTTCCTATATCAAGTTAGAATCCTACCTTGTGATAGGATATCTTATATAAGTATACTTGGTATGATTGATAATGATTATTCATGAAGCTATAGGTTTGAGTAATCATGGGTTTAGGTATATTTTGTTTCTTACTTTAATCGGTGATATGACTAACCAGAAGAGTCCTATGGTCAAACAAGAATTTGCATGAGTAAAGAAAGTACTCCCCGAAACCTTGAATACTAGTGCTTGTAATAAATTATCTGTGTATGAAATGATCTTGACCATACATGTTCAAGATTACTTAGAATCATAATGTTTTATAGTATTGAGATTATACTAATGAATGTATGATTGTGCATGAGACCTCGAGGATAACACAATGATGATACTAGTAAATATGCATAAGTGATCGAGGATGGATATAAGTTCAAGGACAGGTAATCCAGGAAGCAAATATTGAGAGGGAGTCCGCCCTACAACCAAACAAAGATAAGTATTTGAATTGTCATTTCTTGCATACTTGTTTGTTTAAATAATATTGCTCAATGATGTATATGCTTATGTTCCTAAACTTAGGGTGTGTATTATGCACATTAGAATAATTACATTAATGAACAGTATACTACTCATATGCATGTGATGGGTAAGTGGCCTATGGCACTGTACAACATTCCATTGCTACTTATTTAGAATGAAACCTCTTTGCTGACATGTTGGGAGTTGTGCACACTCTTAACAATGTTTTGGTAGAGATTGGAAGGCATCTAGAAAGTTACGGGATATGGATAAATGTTGTATTGAAGCATTGGCTAAAATAATTGCATGAATGTATGACATATTTATTTATGTGTAAGAATTTGTTATGAAAACTATGAGATGTTTTCTAATCATGCAATTTAACTTGTTTTGTAGGAAATATTGTACACCATCACCTACAAAATAAGAACTACAACATTTGTTCCAGCAATGAAGTTCAAACTATCTATTGAAGATATTGAAGAATATGAAGTTCCCAGATACGAGATACAGTAAAAGGATGCCATGGTAGAGAAGTACCAATCGATAATGTTTGGGATGTGGTCCCAAGACCTGAAGGGAAGTTTGTTGTGACTTCCAAGTGGGTCTATAAGATCAAGCATGTTGCAAATGGTGGCATGGATAAATACAAAGCGAGGTTGTAACTCGTGGCTTCTCCCAGAAAGAGGAATTGATTATGAAGAGACTTTTGCACCTATAGCCAGGTACACTTCCATTAGATCAGTACTTGCTCTGGATGCAGTGATGAAATGAAAGATACACCAGATGGATGTCAAGACAACTTTCTTAAATGGTATAGTCGAAGAGGAAGTGTATGCAGAGCAGCCACTTGGGTTTGAGACACATGACCGAGAGTCATATGTGTGCAAGTTGAAGAAAGCCTTGTATGGCTTGAAGCGAGCTCCTAGGACTTGGTATGGTAGGATAGACAACTTTCTATCCAGTTTGGGATTTACCAAGAGTAAAGCATATTCCAACCTTTACTACAAGGTTGAGGAAGGCTACTATTGTAAGTGGATGACCTGTTTGTAATAGGTGAGGATGAGTTGATTGCCGATACTAAGAGGAATCTTGCCGCCGAGTTTGAGATGAAGGACTTGGGGATGATGCACTATTTCTTAGGCATGGAGGTGTGGCAGAGTTCAGATGGAATCTTCCTTGGACAAGGGAAGTATGCAGTAGAGATCCTGAAGAGGTTCAGGATGATGGACTGCATGGCTATGGACACACCTATGGCATCGAACCTGAAGCTTCTGTGTGATGCTTCATTTGAGCTGGTTGATGCTACGATGCATCGTCAGATGATTGGGTCCTTGATGTACCTAACGAATACAAGACCAAATATCTGCTTTACAGTGAACACCTTGACCCAGTACTTGAAAGATCCAAGACATGTTCACCTGATAGCTACAAAGCATATTTTGAGGTATCTGAAGGGTACAGTTGACTATGGGCTCATGTATGAGTCAAATCAAAAGTCTAACCTGGAGGATTATGTTGATTTGGATTGGGCAGGTAGTGCCATTGATCGGAAGAGCACTTCGGGGTGCTGCTTCAGTATGGGATTCGGTATGATATCTTGGTTTAGCAGGAAGCAGTCCTGTGTGGCACTGAGTACAGCCGAAGTAGAGTATGTCGTAGCTTGTTTGGCTAGTTGTGAGGAAGTATGGCTTAGGAAGCTACTGTTTGATTTGTTTGATCTCCATGTGAGTGCTACTTGTATATATTGCGACAACCAGAGTTGTGTGAAGTTGTCAGAGAACCCAGTGTTCGATGACAAGTCGAAGCACATTGAGATCAAGTATCACTATATCAGGGATATGGTGTAGAGAAGAATAGTGAAGCTCCTGTATGTTGCGACAGATGAGCAAATAACCGATGTGTTGACCAAGCCGCTGCCCAAAGTGAACTTTGAATACTTCAGAGGGAGACTTGGTGTACTTCATATCAAGATACCTTCCAAGGGGAAGTGATGAGTCCGGAGACACAGATGCACACGAGCCATTCTCACATAGTGGTAGGTTGGTCCTCCTATGGTGTAGATGTAAGGGCTGGAGCCATTCCGACATGGTGGTATCTTGGTCCTCCCATGGTTGTTGATGTAAGTGCTAGGCCATTCCAACATGGTGGTAGGTTGGTCCTCCCATGGTCATTGATGTAAGTGCTATGCCATTTTGACATGGTGGTAGGTTGGTCCTCCCATGGTCGTTGATGTAAGTGCTGGGCCATTCCGACATGGTGGTAGGTTGGTCCTCCCATGGTCATTGATGTAAGTGCTAGGCCATTTCGACATGGTGGTAGTTTGGTCCTCCCATGGTCGTTGATGTAAGTGCTGGGCCATTCTGACATGGTGGTAGGTTGGTCCTCCCATGGTCGTTGATGTAAGTGTTGTGCCATTCCTACATGGTGGTAGGTTGGTCCTCCCATGGTCGTTAATGTAAGTGATGTACCTTTCCGACATGGTGGTAGGTGTGTCCTCCCATGGTCGTGATGTAAGTGTCGAACCCTTCCTGGATGGTCGTAGGTAGGTCCTCTCATGTCGGTGTATGTAAGTGTTGTGTGATGTGCATCTGGGTTGTGCTCCATGGACAATGACGATGATTTGAAGACGATGATGTGACAGTATGGTACACAGGTTTTACAAAGGCATATGATCAGTCCTAAGATGCTCTTGTAGGTTTTGCAGAGGCTGTGTAATCAGTCCTGGGATATCTTACAAGTTTTGCAGAGGCAGTGTAATCAGTCCTGAGGTGTACCTACTTGATGGCTTGCTCGCTAAGATGACATGATCAGTATGATAATGAGTATCAGGATGATACTCTGTGGTCGTGGAAAAGTTGTGCAATTGCATGTAAAATATCCTAGGAGATCCGATAGGTTGATCAGTATGCTCGTAATCAGTCCTGGGATGCTCTTTCGAGGTTTTGGCTTAACGCACGTAATCAGTCCTGAGGATTCCATAGTATGGCCAGTGATGATGAAGACCTGCAGGTGGTGGGCCTACATCCAGTATGAAAAATGGTTGGCTCTGTAGAACTTCCTATGACGATTAGATGAGAGATTGATTGATATAGCAATAGCAGTGATGTTGACGATGATTCGATGATGATGATCAGTGACGATGATCCAGAGAAGAAGACTTGTGCTAGAATACATGTGTCGAGAAATACATTCCTAGTTAAGAGGGAGTGTTGATGTATTTGTAACTTTGAAATGTATTTCATATATGTATATTTTATTCCTATAGAGATGTTATTATTCCTCTATACGGAAGTGTTTGTATTCCTATAGAGATGTTATTATTCCTCTATATGGAAGTGTCGTCATTTATATTGTAAGTGTTGTAACTTATACTAGATGGTTTATTAGACCACCTTGTTGGGGTCAGCCCTCTATAAGTCATGTGGCTTAAAGGGTTATTAAACCACCCTATTGGGGGTCGGCCCTATCAACATTATGTTATGTGGTTAAGTTAAGGCTGACCTAGTAAAGGTTATTAGGAAATTCAAGTCAAGTATAAATAGAGTGCGGGAGGCACTCTATTTGATCATCTCATTATTCACTTTCTCACTCATACTCTCATTGGAGAGTGGCACGCTTGTGGAGGAGGATAACATGCTGCTAGTAGAAGACTATCTCTTATGCTTGGGTTGTATCATTGCTATATCTATCTTTGAGGAAGTTGTGCGGTTTTTCACCTTTATGGTTTTCCCCAGTGAAACTCTGTGTGTCTATTGTCTCTTGTATGCTTGCATTATTATGTCCATGATTGATATGCTGTAGATATGTTGTACATGTTGTCCTCTCAGTTAAGATCCTAGATCAGATTGAAGTAAATTCTGAAAACTAACAAATATATATTTTAAGAATTTTTAAACACCAGCATCATGATTACAATTAACAAAACCATCAAACATAGATCAAGACATTTGACTATGAAATGGAGTATTGAAGGACAAATTTCCACAACATATTTCAAGCCATGTTTTAAAGAGGGTAATGGATAACAAAGTTTTCAACATCAGTTGATATGAGTGCAATCAGTGAGGTTCTATGAGTCATATCAATCATTTTTTTCAAGTCTGTTTGTATTTTTTTTATACCATTGAGGTTTCCCTTAAACATTCTCAAATATTGGTAGTAGAATTCAAGTAGATTTAAGTGATTGATTAATGGAATGTTTTTTTCTTATACCAGCATCCCTGCATCATAATTAATAACAACATCATATTTATTTTTTGAGGTTGAATCTGTGTTTTTTTTTCAACAATGGATACTCATTTTATGGAAGAAATGAGTCCTTCCATTTGGGTGAAGTAAAACAATCATCATTTTCAAAACTCATTTCTAGCCTATTTGATTTCTAAATCTTAAATAACGAAGGTATATCCAAGCTAGCAATCAAGAAAAAATTATGGTATTTTATGAACCATATATGAACTTTATTTTAATGATTTTCTATAGCACGAGATTGCACCAATTTTTGTACCAAAAAACCAACAATAGACGAGTGAAAGTGTGGATATCTTGAGAGCATGTTTTGAATTAAATAGGAAGATGGGTATGTGCAATAGTAATAAATTTGGTTTTGAGGAAGTACACAATCGTTTTAATACTAGATCTGTATTTTATTTCTACCAAATACATACACGATCATCATCTGTTTTTATCATGTGGTTAACGATAATGATTGAAGAGCTTTGTGTGCACATGAATCTCTTTGATTAGTAGGAAACCATTGTTACAACTCTTGTTATATAGGTGTATTTGTATGGAGCGTTGGGGATTCTTGGCTAAAATAATTTTGAGGCATCCCTATCCAGACACATCAGCTGGAAGAATGATTATTTTTAGCAACAAATGAAGTTTTCATGAGTCTTGTAGCATTTTTCCAAGGTTTCATATTTATGAGAAAAAGAAGCAACAATAAAGATTATAGAAGAGGATATAGATCAACTAGTAAATTATTTGAGTTTTAGCTTAGGATCAAGAACAACATGTTGGATATGAAATATTGGTGAACAAGAAACAAGTGGATCAATCACTTCAAACTATTTGTCTTGTCCAATACTTATGTCATTAAAGCTGAAGGTAGTATTTTACACAATTATTATCTACATGCATGTTTCCTTGACATATATTACATTAGCAACACACTAGTAAGGCCCTTACGAGTACTTCTAACTCTTATTTTACTTGAGGACAGGTCAACTCTTTAGTTTAAGGGAGAAGAGGTTGTTGCATTTGTGCTTATTTGAGTACATTTACCTTGATTATGAACATTTTTGTTCACATTTATCTAAAAGTATGCATAAATCGAATCAATGATATATTGTAAATGGTGAAGTAGGTTTTCATGAAACTTTAAGAGAAGAAGAATTACAATATGGAGAACAAACTCAATAAGTTTCAACTCAATCCAATGCATGAATTTTCAGAAAATGATCATCACCTACAACCATTTTTCATTTTTATTGAACTGTGATATGGGTATCTCTGATTTTTTGTGAGGAAGTACAATGAAATGGTAAATATATGCTTGCAAAATTTCAGAGAAACCCATTTTGTAGTTTATGATAAAATGGTAAAATAGTGTGTTGTTACTTGTATAAGAGTCCGTTGTTACTTGTACAACATTTTGCTGTTATTCCATCAGAATTGCTAAAAATCACTTGAGGGTTATTTTCAAAGGTATTTTGGCTATGGGAATGAAATACAAGGATGTTAATATGATCTAGGCGAAAATGAATTGGAGAAATCATAAATAGATCACTTGTTTTGTTCATGATTGGTTAATTATGTCATGTATCTTAAGTGGCCCTTTTATGAAAAATGCAAATGGGAAAACCATTGTTTGAAGAGATTTCAAGGTTCTTTTCGTTATTATTGTATTTTATCAGTATCATTAGTTGGACAAGAAGAGTGTTAGACATGTGGTTTTTGGTCAGTATGCATTGAAAAATGGGAGCCCTTACAACTTGCTTTATACAAGGGTGTTGGGTTGCATGAGGACATGCAATATATTCAGTTTGGGGGATATGTTGGGCCATGAAATTGTCATCATTTTACACTATCTTTTTCCTACCTTTAATCCATTCCTTCTCGCCCATAACCTTGTATTAATGGTTATTAATCCATTTTTATGCTTACTTGCGAGATTTAGACCTAAGGTATTTTCCATTGCACATATTTAGTATTTTCGTGTGAATTATGATTAAACATTGGAAAAATAACATATTTTGAATTTATATTTGAAAATCAAATATTAAAGATGACTTTTGCAGACACAGGTCAGGTTTTGTTACTTGTGGACACTTGCATCTACTTCCATAATAGAAGACCCATGAAGTGGGTACTTGATATTTCTTGTATGAGGCATTATTGAGTCAATATAAGCCTTTCTTCAAAATATCTCAAAGACCCAGATCGTACTTTTGAAGGAATTGATGTTTTATCATCTATTGTTACTTGTGACGTTTCTACTTCTACCATTGTTACTTCTGCAAGTAACAACAAACCATGAACAGTTTTGAAAGCCCAAGAAAATCGATTTTTCAAATATGGAAGATTCAACTTGGATTGAGATCTTGGATGAGAAGAGAATCTTGGAACAAGAGTTGGAGATTAGTTTTATTAGTTTTGGATAATTAGCAAGGATTTTGGGATTAGATTTGAATTGATTTTGAGACCCAAATTATTAGTAATTTGTTGAGGATATTTTGGATCTTCATGAGGATATTTTGGATTCTCATTTATTATTTGTTATGGAAAACTCATGTATAAATAAGAGCTTATTATCAATTCCAAGGGGAGGGCTATTAGAGAAAGAAGTCTAAGTTATGATGAAATATTATATTTCTTCTAATATCTTTTGTTAATATAGATTGAAGTTCTTTAATCTCTCTCTCTCTCTCTCTCTCTCTCTCTCTTGTTAATGTAGATTGTAAGTCTCCAATTTATCTATTTTGTAAATATAATAACCTCTTAAGAGTGTTTAGCATATGATGCATTTTATTTTGATTCATTTATTTCCATAGATGTATTTTTAATTCAAGTTCTTTACTTATGCAACTATGTTAGATTCGTAGATTAGCATGGTTGCAACCAAAATGTGTTTTACTTTCTGTAAGTGTGAGTGTGTTTCAATTTCCATAGTGTGTTTGATTTTCTTGCATTTGTTTGATTGCTTTACTTTTCACAAGTGTATTTCAATTATGCAATAGTGGTTGTGAATTTTGTCACACCAAAATCCTGTCATCATGACATGTGTACCCTTGGTCTGTCCCGATTCTTAAAGCATTGATTCCAAATGGTCTAAAAGGAAGGATTTTCATACATTTTTTCCTATATGTTGACACCAACGCACTCTGCATGTTCACAAGTAGAGTTAGACCCATGGTGATGCCCTTTTCCCATTGGCAAGGCGTGTCGCTCACCCTACTTTCCTTCAGTCAACATGCATCACCCCATCTCTAAGCCAGACTACTAGTTAGCAAGGTGCATCACTTTCAGTTAGAGGAGAAAAAAATAAGCTTCGAGCGCCTTCTAGAAGGAATAGGTTTGTGGAGGCCTATCCCAACAAATAAATGAAGGTAGCATTCAATCCCCTGACTTCTTGGGATGATCCCTTATCCTTCTCCATGAAATCCTCAACCCATTCTATCCTTTTTGGATTATATATACAAGCCTCCACTTCATAGTTAGGGGAGGAAGGATTAAATCACCAAAACGCTGGAGAAATTCTGCTAGAGTTGAAACCCTTTCATCCATTGGAGGCAAGATTGGATCTTTGAGGCAAAGATCATTTGGAAGAAATTTCAATGTCAAGGCATGGTTGTAATCTCCTCTTCTTAATTTTCATTAAAACAATGATATACACACTTTCCATAAAGGTTTATTGTGCATTATAGATATTTAGAATTAGTTTCCTTGACCACTAGTTTAGATTAATCAATATTGCATATTACTATCTTTTGTGTGTTTCCACTTGTTTGTCATATCTTGTTTTGCAACTAAAGATCAAGGGCTACATCAAGCAAGGTGACATCACTACCATTGCAAGTTAAATAGTACCTATACATCTCTTGCAGTTTGATCAATCTAGGAAAGTTTATATGTCCTGTTGCATTCTGTTCTAGATCTAAACCATTTAGACTAGAGAGCTTTGTCCTTGTCCACATAGATGAAGTGTCTTGAAACAATTTACTTTTCCATACAATGTGAATTAGTTTTAGTATTTACTTTCTTCAATTTAGTTTTATGTTGTGTGATTTACTTTGCTGCAGTGCATATTAGACAATCAAGGCTAGTAGATGAAATCATAGCCTGCATATATTTTTCACTATAACCTTGAAATAACAGGACATTACCCCGGTTGATAATTTATATTTTGAATTCATTGTTTCTATAAGAGATTGATTTTCCCAACAATACCACCAGCTTATTGGATATTTGATGTATCTAGTCAACACTAAGCAATATATATGCTATGATGTCAACACATTGAGCCAGTATATGGTGGATCCTAGGAAAATGCATTGGGTGGCAGAGGGGAATGAACTATGAGAGACATGATGAAGTACAGTTGATTGGCTATATAGATTCTGACTGGACATGTAGTGTAGTGGACATAAAAAGCACCTATGGGTGTTGTTTCAACTTGGTTTTGACAATTGTGTCATGGCTCGACAAGAAACAAAATTCAGTAGCACTAAGTTCTGTAGAGGCAGAATACATGGAAGCTAGTCCGACGAGTTGTGAGTCTATTTGGATTTGCAAGATGCTAGTGAGATTATTTGATCAATAGTTGAGGCCAATTGTGATTTACTGTGACAATCAGATTTGCATGAAAGTCATGGAGAATCCAGTATTTTATAACCAGTCAAAACATATTGAGATCAAATACCATTTCATATGGGATCATGTTTAGAGGGGAGCAGTTTAGATTTAGTATGTGTCTACAAATGAATAGGTATCATACATTCTCACAAAGTCACCGATGAAGGGTGAGTTTGTTTATTTCATGGACAATATGGGAGTGGTGAAGAACACTTTCTTCATTAAGAGGGAGTGTTGAAAAAATTTAACAATGAAAACTATCCAGACCTTACCCTTACTTAATATTTGATAAAAGTGATTTTTATTAATGCATAAGTGTAATTTTTTAATGTGGAAGTGTAATTTTTGCATGAAAAATAAATTAGGGATTTGGAATCCTAAAAGGCACCAAAGTGTTATAAAATAGAACAGAGGGGTAAAGGTGGGAATAAGAGATATTGTGAGAAGTAAGAGCACATTCGATAAGACAAAGTACTCAGAGAATGAGTAGATAGAACGGGCACATTTTAGAGAATGAGGGTGCACTTCACTGGAGGAGGGGAAATTCAGTGATTGAGTTCATCATCTATGGAGAGAGAGAGAGGGAAAATTGTTGAGAGAGTGATTCTGCATCGGAGGGGCATGAATCCAATGTCAGAGAGGAGATAGAGAGGGGTGCGAATCCCAGGATGTCTAGAAGAAGAGAAGGTTACAAGATGTACTTCCAAAATTTTTAGATGAAATGGGAGGAAAGTATGACAAGGACCTAGAAACATGTTCCATAATCAATAATCCGAGTAAAAATACAAAATTTGAATGGCATAATGCTATCCTTTGATATAGATAAATAATTTATCAAAGTCCAACCTTAAAATTTAAATCCAAGGTTCTAAAGGAGTCCCATGACTCACTAGTTTCATGGCATGTATGTTCTTTTAAAACTTACTATAATGCACAACAATCATTTTTCTAGAAAGGGATGAATGTGGGAATTCAGAAGCATGTAGCAAAGTGTGACAAATTCCAAAGAAACAAAAGTGCAAATGTTATGACCCCATGGCTATTCCATCCCCTATACATCCTAAAGCAAAAGTGTAAGAAATTTCCATGGACTTAATTGATGGTTCACCCATGTCAGAAGGGATAGAAAAAATCCCTGTTGTGGTTGACATATTAACTAAGTATGCACATTTCATAGGTGTGAAGAAAACAAATTCAACAAAACAATTTGTTGAAATATTTTACAAAAATATCTACAAACTACAAAATTTTTAAAAGATCATTGTCAATGATAGGGATACTAAATTTAAATGTAATTTATAGAAGTAATTTTGAAAATAAATTGTGGCATCCCTTAACATGAATTTATATTACCACCGCCAAGTAGAAAGTCAAACAAAAACTATCAATAAATGATTGGAAACCTACCTTCATTTTCTCAAAACCAATAAGCAGAATAGATGGTTCAAATGGTTGCATATCTCAAAGTGATGGTATAACTATACATACCGCACATCAACTAAAGTGTATCCTTTTCAATATTTGTATAGTTACAAACCTCCAAGGTGGAATAGGTTTGTTCGAGTGACACAAAATTTCTAAAAATTTTAACACCTTGTTTTGACCCCATAATTAAAATAAATAATTTGTACATAGTGATGATGCTAGAAGCATGATGCAATGGTCTAGATGACCAAGTATATTGTAAATATGCACTTTGAGACCTGTTATACCACAATATGTATGGGGTGATATACCCTCTTTTATTTTTTTGAGCAGATCAAGGTTGAGATTATATTTGTATGAGCAGAACAAATTATCAGAGCTGGGTTACATATTGATTATTGATATGTTGTGTGTCAATTGGCATTATGTTTCTTTGATATGGTTACTTTCCATTATATTTTTTGTACCAAATCCATTCCTAGAGTATTTTCTTATGGATTATATGGTATGTACTGGTAAGTGTACCAGATGTCATTAGATGCTGCTTGCACTTGCTTTATTTCTAATGAGCATGGTGTTGATGTATATGTAACTTCAGAATGTATTTCATATATATGTATACTATATTCCTATAGAGATGTTATTATTCCTCTATACGGAAGTGTCGTCATTTATATTATAAGTGTCGTAACTTATACTTGATGGGTTAGTAGACCACCTTGTTGGGGTCGACCCTGTATAAGTCATGTGGGTCGAAGGGTTATTAGACCACCCTAGTGGGGGTCGGCCATGTGGGTCAAAGGGTTATTAGACCACCCTATTGGGTGTCGGCCTAGTCAGCATTATGTTATGTGGTTAAGTTAAGGCCGATCTAGTAAAGGTTATTAGGCAAGTAGAGTCAAGTATAAATAGAGTGCTGGAGGCACTCTATTTCATCATTCTATTCTCTTTCACACTCTTGGGAGAGTGGTGCACTTGTGGAGGAGGAGAAGATTCTGCTAGGATATGTCTATCTCTTATGCTTGGGTTGTATCATTGCTCTATCTATCTCTGAGGAAGTTATTGGGGTTTTTCACCTTTATGGATTTCCCTAAGTAAACTTTGTGTCTCTTGTGTGTTTGCATGATTGTATCCATGATTGATATGCTGTAGATATGTTGTACATGTTTTTCTCTCAGTTAAGATCCTAGGTCATATTGAAGTAAATTCTAAAAAATTAACATAGTATCAAAGCTAGCCTGAAAGAAGGCATGGTATGGCATGTATGACACTTGTTGCAATTGCGATGCTTGGGATTGATATAGCAAAAACCAGTCATCGTAGCACTTTCGCTATAAATCCATTTTGGAGAAATTTTCGAATCTGAAACTTCTACAAGTCGAATATCAGATCTCCATGTACCTTGTGTCTAAAGGAAAACTTCTAATTCGTTGTACTGTGTGTTTTATGATCTGTACAATATAGGGTTTCTGCCTCTTCCAGATCTCAGTAAAAAATGGGTGACCTTGGAAAAAGGGTCATAACGTGGGCTAGGAAGCTCCAAATGAAATTTAGTAAAAATTGACAGGTAGTGCACGGATTCCAATTTCTTAGATAACTTTTTCATAGGCCGAAACTAAACCAGTGACACGTGGCATGCTATACAAGTTCGCTCTCCTGTTTTATCCCATAAACATGTCACATTGCGACACTTGACATAACTCTCTCTCAGACAATCCATTTGAGGTCATACCTGTGGGGTTGGAAAGATGACAGGTTGGGATACCATAGGAAACATTTTCAGACCCTGTGGATCAAAAAGTTCAGAGTTACACCAGAAACAATCAGGTACATATGTATGTCAAAATAGAATTATGTTTTAGCACCTTCATTCATGGCTTCTGGAATTTAGGGTTTCGGATAAAGTTGGAATTTTTGCAATTGGAGACCATGGTTGAATGCTACTCATCAAGATCGAAATTTAGAGACCAAGATCATAATTTTTGGTTGGGAAGAAGGCCAGGCTTGATCAGACCGTAGTTTGAGACTTTGATTAGAAAAGTGGAAAATTAGGGCTTCTGCAAAAATGGGAATTTTTTAAATCTGTGAGATTTGGGTCGAACCTTTTGATTGGGCAGAAGGGTGGGCTTTATCAAACCCTAGTTCGGGGTCATGTCTAGTGAATCCGGAAGTTTCGAAGGCAAATTTGAGGGGTGAAACTTTGCAGTTTTCAAATTATGAGTATACCAGCTTGATCAGCTCATCAAGGTGCATATTTCTATCCTTTCGGAAGTTTGAAATTCAAAGTTTGAATTTTTAGGGTTTCTCTGGCAAACCCTAATCCAGCTTCAAATCCAGTTCCTGCAAATCAAGTGGATTGGGTTAATCCTAGAAGAAAATGGATTGGTCACCTGCATAAGTGAAGAAGTTCCTGTTTCAGAGGGAGATGAGGCTAAGGCCTTACATAAGAAGATTACAAGCAATCTCGACAGGTATGACTCATCTCGGTATGTTTCGAGATTTGTTCATGATTAAGTTTATGGTATGTTTGTCTTCATGTTATTACGGTTAATACAATCTTGATTAAATTTAGACTTGTCGTATCACCTTAATAAAATTATGAATGCATGATAGAATATATTCATTGATTAGGGTGTTGACACTTATGATTGTACTAATGATTTATGGTGTTGTATGAGGTTTATGTTGTCTGCTAACATGAAAGGTACACCAAGAAAGACAAACCATGTTCGATTTCAAGAACATACGATCATGATGACATGAAGACAAAGATTCATCCATTACCATGGATCACTTAGAAGATCTATTTACGAGGTATGTATAACTTGGTTCTATAATGGTTAACCTATGAGATATGCAAGTTACTAGCACAAGTCATTGAAGAGAACAAGAAGACATCATGTGGGTATGTTAGACATAACTAGCTAACATACTAATCCAGGTATGTTTTTACTATATCAAGTTAGAATCCTACCTTGTGATAGGATCTCTTATATAAGTATACATGGCATGATTGATAATGATTATTCATAGGTTTGAATAATCAGGGGTTTAGGCATATTATGTTTCTTACCTTAATTGATGATATGACAAAAAGGAAGAGTCATGAAAGTATAGGTTTGAGTAATCACGGGTTTAGGCATATTATGTTTCTTACTTTAATTTATGATATGACTAACCATAAGAGTCCTTGAATACTAATACTTATTATTTCTGTTTGAGATGATCATGACTATACATGCTTAAGATTATTGTGTTTTGATAGTATTGAGAATATACTAATAAATGTATGATTATGTATGAGATCTTGAGGATATCACAATAATGATACTTGTAAGCATGCATAGTGATCGAGGATGGATATAATTCAAGAAAAGGTAATCCAGGAAGCAAAGATCAAGAGGAACCACACTCCAGTAGTTTCTACAAGGATGCAGATATTCAGAGGGAGTCGACCACTTCTCACAATCCACATCAGAATGGAGTTCCAAAGATTCAGAGGGAGTCCACCCAACAACCAAACAAAGATAACTATTTGAATTGTCATTTCTTACATATTTGTTTGTTTAAATAATGTTGTTCAATAATGTATATACTCATGTTCCTAGAATTAGGTTGTGTATTATGCATATTAGAATAGTTGCATTGATGAAAAGTATACTGCTAATATACATGGGTAAATGGCCTATGGCATTGTACAACATTCCATTGCTACTTATCTAGAATGAAACCTATTTGTTGACATGTTGGGAGTTGTGCACACTCTTAACAATGTTCTGGTAGAGATTGGAAAGCATATAGAAAGTTACGGGATATGGATAAATGTTGTATTGAAGCATTGGCTAAGATAATTGCATGACTGTATGACATATTTCTTTATGTGTAAGAATTTGTTCTGAAAAACTATGAGCTATTTTCTAATCATGCAATTTAACTTGTTGTGTAGGAAAGATCGTATACCATCACCTACAAAAGAAGGACTACAACATTTGTTCAACAACAAAGTTATCTATTGAAAATATTGAAGATATTGAAGTTCCCAAGATCTGGGAAGAATGCCATGATCGAGGAGTACCAGTCGATCATGAAGATGTTTGGGATACAGTCCCAAGACCTGAAGGGGAGTCTGTGGTGACTTCCAAGAGGATCTACAAGATCAAGCATGTTGCAGGTGGTAGCATAAAGACTTTTGATCCTGTAGCCAGATACACTTCCATTAGATCCATACTTGCTCTGGCTATAGTGATGAAATGGAAGATACACCAGATGGATTTCAAGATAGCTTTCTTGAATGGTATAGTTGAAGAAGAAGTGTATGTGGAGCAGCCACTTGGTTCTAAGACACATGACAGGGAGTCATATATGTGCAGAACTTTGTATGGCAGGATAGATGGCTTTCTATCCAGTTTGGGATTTACCAAGAGTAAAGCGGATTCCAACCTTTACTACAAGGTTGAGGAAGGAAATCCAGTGATACTACTTTTGTATATGGATGACCTGTTTATTACATGTGAAGATAGATTTATTTCCGACATGCAATGGAAGCTTGCTGCCGAGTTCAAGATGAAGAACTTGTGGATGATGCACTATTTTCTAGGCATGGAGGTGTGGTATAGTGCATATGGTATCTTCCTTGGACAAGGGAAGTATGCAGTAGAGATCCTGAAGAGGTTCGGTATGATGGATTGCAAGGCCATGGCCACACCTATGGCATCGAACTTGAAGCTTCTGTGTGATGCTTCATCTGATCCGTTTGATGTCACGATGTATCATCAGATGATTGGGTCCTTGATGTACCTGACGAACACGAGCCCAAATATTTGCTTTGTGGTGAACACATTGAGCCAGTTCCTGACGGATCCAAGGAGTGTTCACCTGGTTGTTGTAAAGCATATTCTGAGGTACCTGAAAGGTACGGTTGATTATGGGCTCAAGTATGATGTGAATCAAAAGTTTAACCTACAGGGTTATGCGAATTCATATTGGGAAGGCAGTGGTGCAGATAGGAAGAGCACATCTGGGTGCTGCTTCAGTATGGGATCAGGTGTGATCTCTTGGTTTAGTAGGAAGCAGTCCTGCATAACACTAAGTACAGCTAAGGCAGAGTATGTTGCAACCTGTTCGGCTAGTTGTGAGGCATATGGCTTCGAAAGATACTGTCTGAGTTATTTGATCTCCCGCTAGAAGCTACTGGTATCTTTTGTGACAACCAAAGTTGTGTGAAGCTGTCTGAGAACCCGATGTTCCATGACAGGTCGAAACACATAGAGATCAAATATCACTATATCGGGGATATGGTGCAGAGTGGAGTAGTGAAGCTCCTGTATGTTGCAACAAATGAGCATATTGAAAATGTGTTGACGAATCCACTAGCCAGAGTGAAGTTCGAGTACTTCAGATAGAGGCTTGGTGTTCTTAAGATTGACGACACTTCGAGGAAGAAGTGATAGAGACATTTGCTGTAGCAATTCCAAGCATGGTGGAAGGAGGATCCTTCACATGGCTATGGATGTAAGCGCTGGATGATGAGCATCAGGATGATGTTCTAGTTTTTGCTCTATATGATCAGTTGGATCATTTATATGTATATGTATGTACGCATCATGTGGGATGCTGGATATGATCAGTTGGATCATTTATATGTATATGTATGTACGCATCATGTGGGATGCTGGATATGATCAGCTGGATCATGTGTATGTATCTGTAGATGTATTAGGTGGATACATTGTATGATCAGGTAGATCATGTATGTTGATATGTATCAGGTATGATTAGGTGGATCATATATTTGTATATGTATCAGGTGGATACATTGTATGATCAGCTAGATCATGTATGATGATATGTATCAGGATGATCATGGATGACGAGCTTCAGGATGTTGCTCCAAATATGCATCAGGACGATGCAGTGATGAGTATCAGGATGATACTCTAGATGATATGCATCAGGATGATGTTATGATGATGATCAGGATGATCATATGTATCAGGTGGATACATTGCATAATCAGTTGGATTATGTGTGATGAGTTCCAAAGACACAAATGCACAGAGCCTTTTCGACATGGTGGTAGATTTGTTATCCCATGTGCTTTGATGTAAGTGCAGAGCCTTTCCAACATGGTGGTAGATGTGTTCTCCCATGTGCATTGATGTAAGTGCAGAGCCTTTCTAACATGGTGGTAGATGTGTTCTCCCATGTACGTTGATGTAAGTGCAGAGCCTTTCCGACATGGTGGTAGATTTGTTCTCCCATGTGCGTTGATGAAGTGCAGAGCCATTCCGACATGGTGGTTGATGTGTTCTCCCATGTGCATTGATGTAAGTGCAGAGCCTTTCCGACATGGTGGTAGATGTTTTCTCCCATGTGCGTTGATGTAAGTGCAGAGCCTTTCCGACATGGTGGTAGATGTGTTCTCCCATGTGCATTGATGTAAGTGCAAATCCTTTCTGACATGGTGGAAGATGTGTTCTCCCATGTGTGTTGATGTGAGTGCTGAGCCTTTCCTGGATGGTCAGAGGAAAGTCCTTCCATGCCGGTGAGTGTAAGTTTTGTGTTGTGTGAATCTGGACTGTGCTTTGTGGACGATGATCAGTATGATTATGAGTATTAGGGTGATACTCTGTGGCCGTGGACAGGTTGTGCAGTAGCATGTAAAAGGTCCTGGGAGATCCGATAGGTTGAGCTGTGTGCTCGTAATCAGTCCTGGGATGCTCTTTCAAGTTTTTGTTGACGGATGTAATAACTCTTGAGGATTCCACAGTATAGCCAGTGATGATGAAGACCTGCAGGTGGTGGGCCTACATCTAGTATGAAAAAGGACTGGCTCTATAGAACTTCGTATGACGAGTAGATTCATAGATTGATTGAGATAGCAGCAGTGGTGATGATGTTGATGACTTGATGACGATTATCTAGTGATGATGATCAAGAGAAGAAGACTTGTGCTAGAAGACCTGTGTCGAGAAATACCTTCCTAGTTAAGAGGGAGTGTTGATGTATATATAACTTTGAAATGTATTTCCATATATGTATACTGTATTCCTATAGAGATGTTATTATTCCTCTATAGAGAAGTGTCATCATTTATATTATAAGTGTCATAACTTATACTTGATGGGTTATTAGACCACCTTGTTGGGGTCGGCCCTGTATAAGTCATGTGGGTCGAAGGGTTATTAGACCACCCTAGTGGGGGTTGTCCATGTGGGTCAAAGGGTTATTAGACCACCCTATTGGGTGTCGTCCCAGTCAGCATTATGTTATGTGTTTAAGTTAAGGCCGACCTAGTAAAGGTTATTAGGAAAGTTAAGTCAAGTATAAATAGAGTGCAGGAGGCACTCTATTTCATCATTCTATTCTCTCTCACACTTTTGGAAGAGTGGCGCACTTGTGGAGCAGGAGAAGCTGCTGCGAGGAGATGTCTATCTCTTATGCTTGGGTTGTATCATTGCTCTATCTATCTCTGAGGAAGTTATTGGGGTTTTTCACCTTTATGGTTTTCCCCAAGTAAACTCTATGTCTCTTGTGTGCTTGCATGATTGTATTCATGATTGATATGTTGTAGATATGCTGTACATGTTGTTCTCTCAGTTAATATCCTAGGTCAGATTGAAGTAAATTCTGAAAAAATTAACACATGGTGAGTAGGAATGTTGTATAGTTTAGTGCATAGAAGTAGTCAGTGTTTTATGCATATACCCTCATCTATGCATCTCTTATATTACATGGATAAAAACCTTGTCTTGGTTCCATTTTTTATCTTTCCATATCTGTTTCATGTCACTTTTATATATCTTGAAACCCATTGGCCTAGACATAATAGATTAAATTTGGATCTCCCCTCTATGAAATCTTCATTTCAAAAGGCCTCTCTATTACTCCTTAGTGTCTCGAATTTGATGTGTATAAAAAAATTCTAAGAATTCCTATGCTTTTCTTCTTGTAAATCCCTATTGATTGGTGATGTACCTAGGAGAATTGGTTTTTCGATGCAGTATGTCTTTCTTATTGTAAAACCCTATTGGTTGGCTATGTGCTAAGATTACCACCAGTTGATGTGTTACACTTTTCTTCTTGTAAATCACTATTGATTGGAGATGTGCTATGTTTTTCGAGTTGCTAGAAATGTGATCCCTAGTCCCAAAACATGAAAGGCTTCTTCCCCCTTTAGTGCCTCAAAAAGGTCACATGCAGCAACTCCCATTCCAAGACTCCTTGTACCAAAATGATGAAATACAAAGTAAGACAAAGTAAAATTTGAAGATGGAATAATAAAGAAAATAAGAAATTCTAAACTTGCCTATGCCTTAAAACAAAAATAAGGGCTAAGTACCAAAGAGAAGAAAAGTGCAAGAAAAAAATTCCAAGAAAGTAAAAGAAGACAAGTCCAGAAGGATCTTGAAAACAAACAAAAAATTGAAAAAAGGGGGTTGAATCTGATTGTAAAGGTCAAAGGAGTATCATATGCTAGCACACCATCCATTTGTGAGACACTTTTTCCTTAGTGTTTACCTGATTAATGAATTTCACATAGTTCCCTTCCTCCCCTTATCTTGAGTCAATCAATCATCCTTGACTAATCCTTCCACCTGACTAGCCCTTTAAATTTTTCCATCCACTTCAACCAAGATAAAAATGATCTTTGTAATACTTTTGATGATAGTTTAGATAGTGGCATTAATATAAAATATTTACTTCATGCTATGCATTAATTTTGGCAATGTTTCATATGATGAATCTATGTGATGAGTCACATGGGTCACTTGTGTAATGTATGTATGGTATATCTAGTACACTATCAACGCATATAATTTGAGATGATACCTTATACTTCTACATGATTTGGATGTGTCCTTTCATCATTGGACATTGTTACACAACTTTGACAAAAATTGAGTTTTTCAACTTTTTGACTTGGTCAAAGGCATGTTTGACATGGTCAACAAGACCAACCATTAATATGTGGTCATCATCCATTACCATTTATCATAATTCAACATTTGGAGTCCAATTCAAACCCTCCAAGTGTGATTTTAGGCTATTATGGATTAATAGGCTTTAATTTATGGATTTTCCTAAGTAAAAGTTAAAAAAGCCTAAGTCTTACATTAATAATTTGGAGAAGCTTAATAATGGACATTTCATATTGATTTGTGTCATGGTTTTTATTGGTATGAGGAATTAAATCAGAAAGGAATCCACTCAGGGAATCTCACATAATATTTGAACAAGAATTCACGAAGATCTAATTAATAGGAATTAATTAATCAAACTTCCTAAGGTTTGGTTTAAAAATTTCATAAGTTTAAAAAGTATGGCAACAGGAAGTATGAAGTGGAAAATAATCACTTGGGTCCTCATGAAATGCACTTCTAATTAAAAAGTGATCATATCCTAGCACACAACATCAAGTCTTGGCCCCTTTTAAACTTGCGTTCACCAAGGGGTATGCACCTCTCTCCAAAGGGTATGCACTTGGTAAATATCATAGAAAATTTACACTTTTATCACCTCCAAATCAACAATATGATTGGCATGGGGTTCCAATTGACATCCCAACTCAATAATCAAGTTGTTGGAATATATTAATTATATTCCTTGGAAGGCAGTAATGTCTTTGTGTTATGTCAGAATTTATCCACAATCTTATGTAAAAGAGCAATACATTATATCCCATATTCATTATGGTAAAGTATACTCTTGATATCCATCATTATATAAAGATATGTTATTATGGAGAATTATATTATCCCACATGCAATATGTGAGAGTAATTACTCCACATCTCTTGGTATATAATAGGGTCAAGGGAGTCACATCATATAACACAAGTGATAAAGTGGTATATGCTCATAGATAGTACTGACACATGGTATTGTGATCACAAGATTTATTATATTGTATTGGGGTTATTTGTAGTTGCTCTCTTGTAAGATTGGAGGAGATTTCTGGAGATCATAAGAAGACAACCTTCCTGTGGGCATAGCCCAATTGGGTGAACCACGTATATCTGGTGTATTATTTTCCTTGTTATCTTTTTGTTCTTATTTATTTTGATATGTTATTGATGGCTAATATAGGTAAGCTAGTTTAGATAGATTCATATCTCCGACATGGTATCAGAGCTAGTTTCTATGATATAGCACCTTATATAGCTTTCAATCAATAACTGTTATCATCTGGGCATTGTTTATTTTGTAGATTTGCTTTCTATCTGGTAGCCATTAGGATTCTCTTCAGATCTGGGCATATTTCTGCAGTGTTTTATTCCTGTTACTCCGATATCCAGTATATTATTTTCCTTGTTCTCTTTCTATTCTTATTTACTTTGATATGTTATTGATTGCTAATATAGGTAAGCTAGTTTATCTAGATCCATATCTCTGACAATATTTGTAATTTTTATTATGTAACTTGGGATCATTGAGGCAATTCGCCCTCTTCAACAAAATAGTCATTTCCAACAATTTAAGAAATGTAAAATGTGGGGAGTTATCTCATCCATTGATTTGGCTTCTCTAATATTTAATCTTAGTCCTCGATCCTTATGATTACAGATTTTTCTTCTCTCTTTTTCTACAAAGGAGAAAAGTTCACTCATTTAATGGACTTTTGGGAGATTTCTCTACTACAACTAATACACAAATCGATTTTCCTTCAAACCTTGATGTTCTTTGTGATCTTGTTGAGGATTTTGTTTCTTGTTTCCTGCATTACATCTACTTGTGTTAGTGATCATATTTGGAGATAAAATATTGATATTTAATTGTATGAAATCGGTATCCATGAGTTTCCAATGTGCCTTGGGGACTCTATGAACAAATTTCTAAGGGAGTTGTCTTTGCATTTTGTCAGTTATACTTTATCTATTTGTTTACTGTTTCATTTCACTTTCTTTTCTTTTTTTATGAATGCAATATATTGGTTTTTCCAATTTAGATCATAGATTGGCACCCATTAACTATTTCTTTGTGTGCAAGTGAAGAAGAACATTCTACAAAGGCTCCACAAGTTTGGAATATTTGGAGGATTTTCCAAAATCCACCACCAAACAGAGCTACCACAAGTGAGGCACTTCCAAGGAGAGTGTTATGTCTCCATCACCCAAATGAACGAGGCACCAGGTCACTATACTTAATTTCCTCTATTTGCTTGTTTATGATTTATATCTTCCATTTGTAAAAATCGATTTTCCTAATTTCATTGTTGTTTTTCACTAGGAATTTGTACTGAGTCTTTAGATCAAGATAGTAAATTTACCCCAAGAACAATCCATTTTAAATACGAACTCAGTCTTAATAATATTACCTAGGAGAAGTAGGAACTGGTCATCGAAATACATTGTATCCTCAATCTAAAAATTAATCACCTCTTCCTAGTGAAGTTTTAGCTCAATGTTCATACATTTCAAATCTCTAATACTTAGAGAAGCAATTTGTTGTTACAGTTGGGATCATTTAAATCTTATACCAACACGCCAATATACCCCTTTCATTCAAATTTCCACTTCTTAAAAGTCTAAATATTCATATATATGAGCACAAATAAGTTGGTTAATCATAGATATCATCATGTACTTAATCCCAAGTGACCTTGAACATCATCCTCTTCCCATAAAATCAATTTTAGGTCACATCTAGTAGCTACAGGTTCAATTTTCTTTCATTGTTCATCACCCCCTTAACCATTTCCCACCCAGGGTGCCACATTTATTCCCTTTTGTAATTTAAAAGGCACCTATATCATACAAATCAATCTTGTTGCTTATGGGGAACACTAGCCTAGGATTGTAATTACTTGGAACACTTGACTAGAAAAACCTTATGTGGTTAGTCCGGGTTATCCTTTTGGTGGATCCATGAAATCTAAAGAGTGGGGACCATATCTATGTGACACTTTGGGGCAATGTTTCGAGGTTGTACAAATTTGGCGATCGATTAATCCTTGCAATCATAAGGCTACTAGATTGTGTGACAACAATGCCATTAATATAAAAAATGCGTACATGTTGTCAAGGGAGGGAAGGACGCAATGAGAATGGGGGGCTATGATTTCATGAGAGGGGAAAATGTAAGGGGACGTCTAGAAAAATAACCTAGTCACCTAGTTATCCTAATTATTGGTTGTTATCTTTTGAACACTTTGCTTAATCCATACCCTAATTGGGTTTAAGGGTATTTTAAGTGGACCTTGATTGAGTTTCACTTGTCAATGTCATGTCGAGCATATAGATTGTGGAAATATAGTGGTGAGGTTTTTAATAATTTGATCATCCGATGATACTGCTCAAGAAGGATTTCGTACCATTCAATATTCATTTTGTGTCATTGGAAATATTTTTCTCAGAGCATTGGATGTGTTGTTGAGATCATTGAAGCCAATTTGTATCTCGCCTGAGTCCACCCTAACAAATGAAAGGCTAGTTAGCTTGATAAACTGGTGCTTAGGTTAGTTCCCAGAAACTAGTAAACTTGGAATGTAGTGTGACATCCCAAGAGACTTGTCATAGAGGCTTCATGGATGGCCTATTCCTGAGCGTCAGAAGGGGATGGCGAAAACTTGAGGGATTGCAAAGCAAAGAATGGGGTACCATACCTAACATTGTGCAGGTTTATGGCAATGATTTGATAGTTGGGGTCACTTGTGGAGGGGGTTTTCTGGACGAAATGGGTAGACAATAGGTTCCCTCTAGCTAAGAAGAAAAGAGGTGGAATTTCACCCCTCATAGAATGATAGCCCCATTTTACGAGTGGCCTTTGTCAAATATATGTAAGGATTGACTGAGAGCTCAAGGCTAGGTGAAATGTCCATCACTCACAGTTGGTTTGGAGGATAATTACAAGATAAGTTATTATATTTTTGTTGAATTGCATGATTATATTTTGTTACTTTTGTTTAATTAAATGTATGGTTGTGCATATTAATATGAGCATGGTTTGCTTGTTTATTGCCATGATTGCATGGCATAATTAATATAAATTATATGGTTTTATGTTTTTTATGCATTTCTTGTTTCCACTGTAAAATGTTCAATTTCATAGGCATATGGTATTCTATTCTATGTTTGGTATCAAAATCTTGAATTCAATGGTCTAATCCAGGTTATGCGCATCTTGTCACCTAATGCTTGGCAGAGGTGGTCGGTTGTGTGATAGTTTAGTATCAAAGAAATATGGTATTCAACTAAGCTGATATCAACGTTTTTCAGTTGTCATAGGTTAAGAAGTACCATGTGGTCTTTAAAAGAGAACTGTTGCTACCAAGCACATGACAATTAAGTGTCAAAGATGAAATTACAACAATGGGACTATAATGGGATGGAGTTTAGTTGCTCAAAAATTGCATAAGAACTATTTTTTGGATTTCTTTAGAGAATGAGTTGGAGAAATAAAATTGACCTCTTAATTGGTTCAATTCAGGTCCTAATTGGGATCATAGGGAAATGGTACGATTGTCGGGGCCAAGCATGGAAACCTTGGATCTCCATCCTTGAGATTCATGGTGAATTTGTGTAAGAAATGGCCTTTTTTTCAATTGAAAGAGGCTACAATGCTGAAATTTCACCAAGCAATTCACATAATATAGATTAGACTCTTGGACATGGGGCACTAGGTTTTAAACTTTGGATGCCATTTGTCAACCAAAGAGTACCATGTGTAAGGATTGACTCGGGAAAAACAACTTATGACCACACACACACACACACACACACACACACATATAGATATATATGGGATATTGAAAAAGTTGGAAAAAAATTACCTGGAGGATTCATGTAGAAGGAAGGATGTGTCATGGATCTTGATCCACATGGACAAAAGTGCACAAGTGGTAGTGCCAACAAGGTCGATAATGTGTATATGGAAAGACAGAATGCCTATCTAGAGGCTAGGGTGGATTCAATTGGACACAAGTGGAATGTGGTCTGTTGCAAATGACCAATATTAGCCTAAAAAATTCTCGAGGGAATTAATGGACCATTTTTGCAAGGGGGGAATGCCAAGGTTTATCAAAGGGGGTAGTTTCACAAATGGATTATATAAATCATGCATGTTTGATCAATATCATCCTCACAATTCATGGGGAAAGAGGTCCACGCGGTGTAAATATGGGGTATCTTCCATGAATGGCTCAAATTCGTCAAGCATGTTTAAGTGGTATGCTTGGAACCATTCATTGGAAAGGAAGGTGCATGGGCCTTATTTTGAGAGACTTGCTACTAATGGATAGGATTTAATCATGCAAGTATTATCATGTGATATAAACTATTAATAAGAAATTAAAGTGATCAAAAGATGTCACAGATGACTAGGATTGGATCTAGGTCCACCCGTGGACAAATTTGGACCATTCATAAGAGTATGGTCTACACATGTGATGGCACATGGGAAGGAGAATCTTACATCATAAACCATTTCTAGTAATTGAAAAACTAGATACCGTGGTAGGAAAGGCATTGAAATACCACCTACTGACAGTCAGAAAACTAGTTAGGGTAACGTGGTTTGTCGAAAAGCCAATGTTTGTTGGATAGGAAACCACTAATGGTACAGGTGGTATAACAATATGGTGACTCGACAAGGGTGCTAACTAGGATGGAAACATATATCAATGGATATGTGGATCTCAAGTATTGGCGGTTAGAGTGGACATGACCCAAGGACACATAGAAAGTGGTCTCATGGCATGAGGTGGACAATATGGTACAGGTGCCAAACAAGGAAGGTGTCCAAATGGATATTCTATCCGAGGTGGTGAAAAGGAATGTCCAAGTGGATGAGTTACATTCCTGCACGTGTTTGGAGGATGAATTGCACCATGTGTGAGTGGTTGAGATTGATCGATCAAATATCTGAGATTTGATCATGACCATTAACGAGAGGGGGACCACTTGTGTCAAGGTGATAAGGTTCCATGTTGCGAAAGGCCACGATTGAAATTTGAAAGATGCACGGGAAAATATACACAATTCAAAGGTGATTGACCATTTTATCATTCTAGTAAGTATACATGCATGAATGTCTAGGATTCAATCTAGAAATATGCTCGATTGATCCATACATTTGCAGGGAACCCTCCATTATGATCCGTCAAGTCATTGATCTTGCGCGAATGGATAATATTTAACATTGAAAGACGGGAGGCATAATCTAAACCAATTGTGGGGGTGGACTACCAAGTAAACAATGAACAAGGTGGATTGTCATGAACAATGAAGATTAATGGAGGAAAATAATAAGATTTATTCCTTGTTGTTCACAAGGCAAATATGCATTTGGTAAAATCTAACTTAGCATAGGTTAGGATGTGGTTCCAAATGACATGGCAAGGTATGGTGATGGAAACATATGACCACCACAACCACATTAGCAGCCATGCACGATGTCACATCAACAAGGTGCCACGTTAACAACTTAAATTTTTTTATTTTTTCTTGGTAATGAAAAAATCGCCATATTTGGTAGAAATCGATGCATTCAAGAAAGGGATTCATGTCTTATTTTTGTAGGAAAGAGTCATAACTAGTTCTTTTAGCTAGAATGGCATAAAATCGGGACTAGGCGTGAATGTTTTTGAAGGGATTTAGAACCAATTTGAAGAATTAAAGAAGGGTATAGCCTAAAGCATTGACAAAGAGATACTGGTATTTTTGTTTTCGGGGATCAAAGAGACAATTTGACAGTGAAAAGATCATGTAGCCTCATTGACAGGGTCAATGATCAAACATTTAAAAATGTGTGTGCTATGATAATTTTATTTAATACATTTTGAATTAATATGTTTAATAGTTCCCTGTTAAGAAGACATTACAGACTACATGTTGCAAGATTGTATGTTGCATTCAAATTCAAGCACAACTTGAACATCAGTGAAAAAATTCAAAGAAAAAATGGGGAACAGAGAACCTCCATATAGTCTTGAAGATGAATCCAAAGTATAACACATTGGTATAAGAAATGAAGAGACCGGTTCTATTGGGTATAGAGTCAGCCATGAACCCGTAGAACCAGTGGGGACTTTGAAAAGTTTTATAAGGGAAATGAAAAGTTGAATGGATGATAATGAAAACATATTAAGGGTCCAATACCGACAAAACCAAACAAATGGCCAAGTATTGCAGAGTCTAAACCTGTTGCAAATGTTGCTATAGATTGGTTCAGCTTCGCTCGAAGAGAAGGAGGAAAGAACACATGCCAAGAGGAGGTCTCGTGGTAAAGATGAGTACACTGAGGGTTCCATAGCGAGTCATAGACATCACTATGATTCAACTCACATAGACAAGACTTTTTCTCTTGAAGAATTCAAAGAAATCCTAGAAGATATCCAATTAGATATTGTAAAAGAAAGCATGTCAGAGATTAATTGCAAGGTGAACTAAGAAATATCAAGACACCTACATTTGATGGCAAGAACAAGAAGGGTGAAGAAGTTGAAGGATGCTTACTATGCATGAGAAAATACCTTTAGTTGCATAGTTACTCATCTGATATGGAATCTAGGATTGCAATATAATATTTGAAGGGAAAATCTTCCATATGGTGGGATCAATTGGTTAAGTTAAGCATTTGAATGAAAGAAGGATTATGAGACATCTCAAGAAGTACTTTTCATAACATTATTATGAAAAGAATATGAAGGAGTTCTAGAATTGTTGAGATATGTTGGATTTATCAAGGATGAGAAGGTGAAGATGCAGATATTCCTAAGTAGGTTGCCTTCCTTTTATAGGATCAAAATTCAGATTGACGATACTAAGACTCTTAAGGAGGAAACCAAGAAGGCTAAGAAAATGTATTGGTGGGACAAAGGAAAAGCCTACTAATCAAAATTCCTGAATGGAAAAGAAGAAAGAGAAGCGAGATCATAGGAAGAAGGGAATCTTCATTCTTCAAGAATCAAACAAGTTCTCATTGACAAGGTACTCCTAATCAATATGACCCCAAGAGGGTATAAGCTCAAGTCAAAGACTTAAGACACAATCTAAAGTGTTGGGGTTGTGAAGGTAACAATTTGTTCAAAGGTTGTCCTCAAATAAGATATGGAAGGAGGATTGTACATAATATTCAAGAAGTTATCATAGTGGGGGATGTAGCCAAGAACATTCCCAAGATTTATGCAACCTTGGACAATAGGAAATAAAAGTATCAGTCCAACATGATTGAGGTTGAAGGTAAAATTTCCAATAAACCTATTGCTATTCTAATTGATTATGGGGAAAGTCATAGCTACATTTCTCTTATTTTAATTGAGAGGTTTCAATTAAATAAAAGTAACAATGATAAGCCTCAGATGGTTCAGTTGGACACTGGAACCAAGTGGAAAATTAATGAGTTAGTCAAAGAAAATCTAATAAGTATGGATGGGGTAGAGATTTATGCAAATTTTGTTAATGTTTCTCTAGTTTGCAGCATCAGGTAGACATTCTCCCAGATTGTTCTTGTTTATTTGAATAAGGGGGGAATGATACGTCCATATTCAGATCCCAAGTCATATGTATAGAGGTGAATGGTCCAGCCAGGGGTAGTCCTTATCCCGTTATCCTGATTCATATGGTGTAGGCATATTGTCCCTAGGGTGCTCTCACATTACCTTCTCCATGATGGAGTGATCTATTCTATATTAGATATTTGACTTGTTTATTTGATAAGGTATTTCATCCCCTTATGGAATATAAAATTCTAGTCTAATGTTGAATTGGCGTACTGAGAAGTGTCAGAAGGCCTTTTTAGAGATTTGAATTGTTTATTTGATAGGGGCCTTAATCCCCTTGTGGAATATAAAATTCTATTCTAATGTTGAATTGACATACTAAGAAGTGTCAAGGACTTCTTAGTGCGTATATTCAATATTAGAGCTCTATGTGTGAATAGATGTGCACGTGAGGAGAAGAATAACATCAACCGAACTCATGGAAAACTTTTCTAGTCAAGAAGAAATAACCAAGAATACAAGTCAAGCCATTGAACCATTGAATAAGCCTCGAAAAGCATTGAAGAACCCCAAGAAATATTGAATAAGAAGAAAGGACAAGTCGGATCTGAAGATAAAATGAAAAGTGAAAAAAAGTGCAAGTTGGCCACAATGAAATAAATGTGATTTGATGTGTATAAATAAGCAGCTAACATTTAACATTTCATCATCACTTCACAAATCAACTTCTCAACTACTACGCACTATTCAAGAAGGCCTATCAAAGTCACACGGAGCAAATGTTTTGGGTTTTCATCATCTTCTTGGGTTCGCTAACCTTACTAGGGTTTTGTCATGAAGGAAGGTTCGCTATCTTTCTAGGGTTTCCACATGAAAGAGGACAGAATTCTCTATGTGCTAAGGTTCCATATTCATGGTAATGATGTACTTTTAATGTTCTTGGACTAATTTATTCTAAGAAAACTTCTAGGCTTTCTCCCAAGTTTGGGTTTCCTAGGGTAAATGTTTTGTGTCTACTGTGCATGGCTTTTATGTGATTGTCTTTTGTTTCTACTGCAATTTAAAGTTGAAATTTTTAGTGTTATTATTATGTTTTTTTGTAAGGCTCGTACCCATACATTTTCAAACCAGTGACCTTACAACAAGGAGTGCCTTAATGGTACACACATTCACCATCTATTATACACCCCATGGGAATGTGTAATTATTCAATTACAATAGTGGGATGAAATAACTATTTGAAATCATTATGAAGTAATTATCATATTTGAAAATTTGTTTTCTACTACTATAAGAGAAAAATTCAATAGATTTGAATATCATAACAATAGGTTCATATGATATCCTAATTGGAATCAATTGGTTAGATGTCGATCATCTAGTATTGGATTTCCATAACAAGTTTTTTACTTGTATCGATGAGCGAGGGTAGAAAAGTACAGTGAAAGGCATCCCTAGGCATATATCTTTAAGAGAAACTTAACCTATGCAATTGAAAAAGTGTTTCAGGAATGGGTGCCAATTGTTTGCATCTCATATGGAAGAGCCCAATAAGGGGGTCCAAGTACAAAATATTTTCCTGTGTTGCAAGATTTTGAATTTTTATTTGGGGAAATAATAGGTTTTCCACTGAGAAGAGATATTGACTTCTCTACTGATCTAATGCTTGGATTTTCCCCAATTCCAAAGGTTCCATACATAATGAGTATACCAAAATCAAAGGAGTTGTAGATGCAGCTAGAGGTGTTGTTGAAGAAACGGTACATTTACCCAAGTGTGTCTCCATAGGGAGCACCAATACTCTTTTTGAAGAATAAATATGGAACTTTGAGGTTTGCAGTGAAGAATAAAGATGGAACTTTGAGGTGAAGAAGAAAGAAGAAGAAATATGGAACTAGTAATTAGAATTCACTATTTTAAGGCCATCATTAGGCAAATTTTTTAGGTTTAATTTGAAGGATTTAATTTGAAAATTTTAAAGTTGGATTTTCCCATCAAAACCCCTAAGAATGGCTTAATTTGGCATTTTTTCAAATTTTTCTCACAATTTGACTCAGATATGATTGCTTTAGGCCATATTTATCTCTTATATCCTTGATTCAACACTTAATTGATGAAATTTGGATTGATCTCTTAAAATTTTGGTTAAATCACTAGTTTGCAAATGGTAAAGATTTGAAAAAACAAGAAAAATTGTTTCCAGAATGTTTAGGCCTTTGAATTTTGAATTCCACATGCTTGCTAAACTAAACAAAACAAAAAATCATAGCCAATAATACATTAGAAGATCATTTGAAAACATTCTATAAAGAAAATTGCATAAAATTTTTAAAAAAAATTGAACATTACACATTGAAAGAATTTGAAAATTTTTCCCTCCAAAACGAAAGGAACAACTTTAATTAGTAAATTTCTATTTTGGATCTACAAAATTTGATTTTCCTCATTCACAATTATAGAGATTTATAGCTTTAATCTTCATTTTTCTTAAGATACATTGTGTTCAAGCCACTATTATCCTCTTCACCTGGGCTCTTGGGCGATCTTGCGAACGAGAAAGTGGATCTCAATTGTAATAGTTTAGGATTTGAATTTTCAAGCAAATTTTACGAGCCACTATTATCCTCTTCACTTGGGATTTTTGGTGATCTTGTGAACAAGAAAGTGGATCTCAATTTGTAACATAGTATATTTAATTTTTTATTACAGTTCTCAATCTATGAGTATTGTCTTCACTTGGGATTTCGGGAGATCTTGTGAACGAGAAAGTAGATCTCACTTGTAAATGTTTAATTCCTAGTATTTCAAAGGGCTCTGCGTATCCTCTTTGCTTTCACTTTCAGGTGATGCTTCAAATGAGAAACATAGATCCCCTATGTAACAGAGTTGGTTTCATTTCAGTTGAGATAATTGTTTGGTTTAAATAGAATTTTGAAATTAATAATTAACCATAATTCAGAAGAACTGTTCCTAAACATAAAAAAATATACCAAAATTTTCGATCACCAAAACTTCACTAGATTTGGAAACCTATTCAAACATTTGGAAATAATTTTATGCATGTTGTAAACAAATATTGAAAAGAAGAAGTTAAGTAATTTGTGACAATAAAACATTATTTATTTAGAAATTTTCTTTTTCAAAATCAAAGACATAATTCTATTTTGCAACTTGCATGTTCGGAAGACCTACATGAACCTCTAACTCTTCCCTATTTTAGAGAATTCATCGAATTGAAGGGTAGAGTAGTGATCATTTCCGCATTGTTTGATTCTACATCTCAAGTCACAAACATCGTCAATTTCATTGCCACTTATGAAACTAAGCAAAGTACCTTTAAAATTGGCACTTAATATAAAACTAACAAAGATTTTATTTTCCTATCACCAAAAAGGTTATGCTAGGTCCCTAGATTTGGATTGGAGAGTTAATGCTCCTAGGCCACAATATTTTGAAACTACCATTGATTATTGGGTGTTTAAATCTATTAGTAGCAAAAAACACTTGTCGGGAAAGCACATCTAAAACTTGCATCAAGCACTAGGTCAATATGGATAAGTAAGGGTGGTATCCCCCCTCTTTCCCATTTAGTGGGATATGATATCATCACGGAATTCCATGTAAGTTACAAGTCCTCGAGGTGACATCACTTTCTGGAAAACCTTGTTATGAGAGTTGTCCTAGATTTACAACTATTCCGCCTGGCCGTTGATTGTGAAGTGGTAACGTTAGCTTCTATTCCTAGGATATCACATAGGATATTGTGAGTGGGGGACACTTGTAGTACTTGAGACTGAATTTGAAGTTTTTACTCATTGGGAGGGTGATTGGTCAAGAACCAATACTTGCACCTTTGGTGATTAAAGTTTATTGTAACCGTTTCTCATCCATTCTCTATTATTAGTTGTTTGAGGCATGGTATGCCTAAGGAGATACTAGTTTTGGAAGGTGCTCTAATCCTTCTTTTCAATGAGCTTCAGTTCTTTGGGAAAGTATATTGATTGCTTGGATTCATAGGACAATTTTTACTATGTGGACAATTCGCTTTTGTTGAGTCTAGGTTTTCTTTAGGATTGTTTGGTTCTATTTTTTAATTAATGTACCATCTTAAACAAATCCTTTTATCAAAATATTCAAAGTGATTCCTAATTTTTATGCAAGTAAAATCAATGTTAAGAGGATACTCCATTGGTGAAGAAGAAGGTCTCGACGTTTCAAACCCTAAATGCGGGTCCATCTTCAGGAGAGGAAAGCCTCGCTCTCCTGAAGATGGGACCGCATTTAGGGTTTGAAACGTCGAGACCTTATTCTTCACCAACGAAGTATCCACTTAACATATTCAAAGTGGTTACCCTCCCAATTCTTCAATCACTATGGTAGCGAGGTGAGTCACCATAATTTGAAGGCCATGCTACATCGCGAAGACGAACAAAAAAAGGACACTCTACGAACTTGGAAACTGAACAACTTCTAGATTCAATTAATAGTGATAGAGAAGAACAACATCAAACAAAAACTAAAATTTCACTGTTATATAATGAATAAAACACATAAATAGTTGATGGTCTTGCTCCATTTGAAATTGAAACATTCGAAAATAACAAAGTTACTCACGTAAACCAACCCTTGACAGGTCCCTTAGAACCAGTTTTACTACACATAAGTGAGTCATTGGGTTAAATCAATCCTCTTTCCAAATATTTTGATAACATGCAAAATTCAACATTTGACCCTATGGCTTCATCAAGAGCACAAGGAATACATCAATCCAACCTCAAATGGTTGCAAGATGTAGCAATACTTCTAACTTGTCCTCTACATCAATCCCCACAATTAGTATACATGTTATTAGCACAAGTTCAACTATCATTTTAGTGCTAGTTGTTACAGTTTCAGGTTCCAATCGCCGAAGTACGTCCACTTCGTCTACAGGGATCCCTATTGGAGGATATGCCTTGCCAAACATGGGTTTTCCATATGGTTTGACTAATCGAGGTCAAAACACACAAGGAGTAAACGAAAATCCTCTCAGTATACCTAACACCTACCCAAGTGCTACTTCTGGGGGAAACCCTTCACCATGGAATGGTAATATTCTTGGTGGAAGCAATGGGCCATGGAACATTATTTCCAATTAGGGTTATCCTCCACTGATGGGTGGAAACACCTTGAGGTTTTATCCTCCAACGTTTCCTAGCACAATTCCTAGGGCAATCCCATACCCCCAACATGTAGCATACTAGTGGGAAATCCACCTATCAACCCCATTCCACAATGGAGTGGGAAAGTTCCAGGAATTAACCAATCTTCTTGGGGACCACCTCTACAAGGGAGAAATAAACCTTGGAACGCTTATCCAAACCAAGGAAATAATCAATGTAATGGTTATATTTCGACAAGTAACCAATCTTATTAGGGCCCACCTCCATAATGAGGGAATCCACCCATCAATTCTATCCCGCAATGGAATGGTCAGATTTCAGCAAGTAACCAATCCTATTGAAACCTACCTCCACAAGGGGGCAATCCATCCACACAACCTTTTCTATAATGGAATGGACAATTTTTGAGAAGTAACCAATCTTTCTAGAAGCAATGCCTGCAATTAGGGAATCCTCCTTGGAATGCTTTTCAAGCGTAAGGACAACAACAATAATGGATCCATCAAGCTCCACCCACGTATCAATCATTTTCCATGGCACCAGTTATATCACCATTTGTAGCCACATTGAATCTATTGTATTTATCCCACCTAACCAATGACCCAATTCTACATTTGAATGGGTGGCCAACCATACACACTAAGCTACCCTCATACATACTCAAGTTTGACATACGACTAGGGAACGATCCATGAATTCACATGGTGACATTCCATTTGTGGTGTTCATCTAATTCCCTAGTTGATGATAGTATTAGGTTACGGTTGTTTCATCGGACCCCCACGTGAACTGTTGTGAAATGGTACATTGAGTCGCCTCGCAATACATTCACGAATTTCTCATCTTTAGCTTTGTTCTTTCTAACACATTTTTAATTCGCTATTCATTATGAGACGGGTAAACAACCTTTGAATTTGCTTAGGTATTCCACTTTTACTCACATATTGGATCATATCCACGAATGGAGGAGGTGCCGAAGGATTATAAAAGATGAAATCGTATATCAATTCTTAGCAAATTGGTTCATAAAATCATTATTGCCTACTCTTTCCAAATATGTATCCATGTCATGAGCTATGATTGAAGAAAAACTCATTCAAAGTGCCCAACAGATGGATTTGATATACTCACAATTAGACATACTTTATGATTTAATACCTCATGATGTGAGACTTGTGTCTGATCCAAATAGGCCACCAAAAGGACCTCATGCCGATGGTATGATTGGATCCATCAACTAACTTAATCAAATTACCCAACAAATGGGACAAATGTCTATTAATACTTCACAACCCATAGTTGGTGAGGCAATATAACAATCCACAAATCCCACCCAAATTTATGAAGTACTTAGGGTTCAAACTATGGACCCAAATGGGAAAAAGAAGAAACAAAAGAAAAATACAAATGCTTATTTTGGGATGGGAGAAGAACCTATGGTGAATAATCCTACTGGAGGCAATCAGGAGAACCGAAAAAATAACTACCCTTGCAAAATTTGTTAAGGGGATCATCCTAGTCACCTTTGTTCTCACATGGATGACATTCATCGAATGTTGGCACAATGAGGAGGGAAACAACAACCTGCCCTCCTAACCCAACCTTTCCCATAGAAAAAAAATATGGTTTCTATAGTGCCGATACCTCTCCCAAGAGGGAACAATGAAAACCCATCACAAGGGGCAACCGCCCCAATGCTAACATCTTTATGATTCCTCAACATGAGATAAACATTCAAAAAATGGCTCATTCTTACGATACACCATCAAAGGATGCATAGACATCTGGATCACAACCTAGTGGTTCTCTTATGACTGAGAAACCAACCATTGACATAGTACCTCAACCTTCAAAAGTGGTTTCCCGTAGAACAACTCACAATCCTAATGCGTGAGCTGCTCAAAACTATAATGTGATTGAAGACTTATCTCAAGAGTCAAGATCTTTGTGCAATGTCCACCTTGGAAGTTTTGCAAAGTTGTCCTACTCAAAGAAAGGCACTATTATCTACTATCCAGGGGAAATTTTGAGGAACCCCCCTAAATTTCTATGTATAAAAATTGGGAGAATCCCCATGATATATAGGAAAATATGAAGGCTATTTTATCAATGTTATATTACATATATAATTTTTTGGCGAATCTCTCATATAATTATATAATCTTGTAAAATATTAGCGGATCTTTCACTAAATTATAAAACCTTCTAAAACCTTGGTGAATATTTCACTAAATTATAAAACCTTTTGAAGTCTTGGTGAATATTTCAGCAAGTTTATCCTCGGAAATTCATGGTCCACTGCATGCCAAATATGTGGCTATGAATGAAGTTCTAGTCCCCAAGCATGATGCTCCAAACACCCATTTTTTTTTTATTATCACAACGCTAATTGCAAGCTTCACAATCACCATGTTTCTTAGGGAAACTTTGGATATGAGGTGATGGTATTTAGAGTTCTCCTAGATGTAAATGGGTCGCTATAAGACCTGATAGTAAATATCAACTTCCTTCTCATGTGTACATTAAGAAACTTGCAAAACAAGTTCAACCCATAAATTCTAGACAAATGTAAATCCAACTTTGATTTCCATGATCCATAGAAGGTGAAAGATCCCCTAGAAGTTGCCATTTCTTGAAATCAAGGGTGAATGGGAGCTTCCTAGCGATTTTTGTGGGAAAAAAGAGGTTTAAATCCATTTTGAGAGGGGCTAAATTGTTTTATCTTGGCTCCCATTTTTAAAGTCAATGGGGATGAAATCCTATTCATTAAAAATAAATAAATAAAATGTGGGATAATCATACCTAATGTGTGTTTAATAAAAAATTATCCCATTAAAAATTAAAAACGCCTAAATTTATCCCATGGGCTAAGATTAGCCCCTAAAATTTTCCATGCTTCTATCGGTGCTATTGATCCATTTGACACCAATTTGATCATGTTTGATTTATAACATTCAACATGTAGTCTTCCATCACAAATCACATTTTAGACTAAAGTGACTTCACATGGAAATAATTATTTTCGAACTGTTGTGGATGAAGGATCCTCAACTTGTGTCATGTCGCTAGCATGTTAAGCCCTAAATATGGACACATTTCCCCCTATATTGTGGTTCATTACATTAGTTTTAATGCTGGATTTGGTCCATTAGTGGTAATTTTCATTAGTATGGTTATATTAGTTATGTCGGCTTGGGTCAGTTAGTTGGGATTGTACCCCTTAGTCTCCTATATATAGGAAGGATACTCTTCATTTGGAGTATCTTGTCTTGTCTTGTCTTGTGTACTTAGTACATTGTATAAGAAGGTTTCCCCATCAAAGAGGATTTTTATTCAGATATTTTATTCAATCAAGTCGTGGAGTACTCCTTCTGATGTATTTCTACTCTTTTCATACTCTTTTTGGAAATTTTTTACATAGCATTTGATATCATATCCCTTTCCTTGGGTCTGGTTTCTTCAAAATGAGTCATCTTGTAATTTTTTCTACAAATTTTTTTCTATAAAAGTTCAGAGAGAGAGACTTAAAAACCATCTATAAAAATTTCCAAAAAAACTTTGGTCCAAGTTTTGGATCTTGAAACATTACAGGTTCATAGATATTTTCTCCAGAAACTAGGGCTTATGACAAGTCCAAAAACTAGTCTAAAAAAGGTGTCCTGAGAAAAAAGGTCATATATGTGGCATGAAAGATACAAAATGGGTGATACCTATTAAATATGAAATAAGACGGACCACACTATCCATTGTAGGGTTTTCAACCGCAGATACAAAATATTGGGCACATGGCATACAGTACAATTTTGTTATTCTGGAAAGACAAAAAATAAGAGGTGTTGGGATATTCACAATACCTTCTTACTAGTAAATCCAAATTAGGTTAGACCTGTGGAATTGGAAAGAGGACGCATTAGGTTACAAAAGTATGAATTTTCAAACCCCGAGGAGCATAAATTTAAAATTTACATTAGTTTCAAGTCCGCCTTAAAACTGTCTTCCAATCAGGGTGTGAAAATGTACACCCTTTTTAATTTTGATTAACTTTGAGTAGAAGGATCTAATTTTGGTGAAACCTAAGGTGTGATATCTATTTATATTGTTCAAAATTACACCAAAAGGAATTATAAAGACTCACACTCCATCCAAGCCACCAGATGATCCATCCTCGACGTATGCTGAAAGGGAAGACCTCTCTTTTCGAGTGTCCTAGTTGGAAGATATGATTAAAGGGTCTATGAAAAACGTTGATTTGGATAATTTAGAGTTAAAGTTGATGGGTAATATGGGAAATATTTTTAATCTCATACAAAATTCAAGGGATACTCTTCCTAGAGTTGATGATGTGTTCTAGGATACTCAGGAGGATAGAGATAATTCTCATGTTGAGAAACCTTCCATGAATAAGAATATTCCAAGAGGAAATTATTATGGTAATGGAAGTCATCAGGGATGGTCACCAAGGGGTACCCAAATTCCCAAGATTGACATGAGAAAGTTTGATGGCAATGATCCAATAACATGGATATTCGAAATGGATCAATTCTTTGATCTACACCAGGTTCCAACTCCGCAAAAGGTAACTATGGAATCATTATATTTAGAGCCTAATCAATTTTTATTGTACCAATGGATTTGTGACTATAAAAAGGACTCTATTATATCTTGGTCTATATTCATCAAAGAATTGATTTAACATTATGGGGATATTAATAGCAATACCTTCTTTATCCAGTTAATAAATATCAAGCAAAAAGGTTTAGTTGCAGAGCACATCAAACAGTTTCAGAAGCTAAGTCTTAGAGTGAAGAACATTTCAGAAGATAATATGTTGGATCTCTTCATTGGAACCTTGGAGGATAAAATTCAACATGAGGTGCGTCTCTTTGAACCACTATCCTTGGATAAGGCCTTCATGATGGCAAGGAAGTTTGAAAGTAAAAATATGATGATGGCTACTAGAAAAAGCACCTCCAACACATACCGAAAGAATATTGTTACTTCTTCTAACCCACCTCAAAGGTTGACACCTAAACAAATAGAGGAAAGAAGAGAAAAATGCCTATGATTTTATAGTGACAGCAAGTATAGAAAAATGCCTATTCTTTTCATTCTTTGATGATATACTAATCTATAGAAAGTCTTGGGAAGAACATGTTCAACATGTTGACAAGGTACTACAACGGCTACAAGAGAAACAACTATATGAAAAAAATTCCAAATGTTTCTTTGGGGTGAAGGAGGTAGAGTATTTGGATCATATTGTATTTCATGAAGGTGTCAAGGTATAGCCTAAAATATTAAAGCCATGATATACTGGATGATTCCCAAAAACCTTAAGAATATTCAAGGATTCTTAGGTCTAACAAGGGACTACCATAAGTTTGTTCAAAATTATTGAAGAATAGAAGTGCCTCTAATAACATTATTGAAGAAAGATGCATTTTCTTGGAATCCAGAGGCAACTCAATATTTTGAACAACTTAAACAGCAAATGTGCACAACTCCTGTATTGGCCACACTAGACTGCACAAAAACCTTTATTATGGAATGTGATGCTTTAGGAAATGGCATTGGCACTGTTCTCATGCAAGAAGGAAAACCAATTGCTTTTACAAGTCATCCAATCAATGGAAAGAACTTACAAAATCCCATTTATGAGAATAAAATGTTGGCAATACCACACACTCTTAAGAAATGGCGTCCTTACCTAATAGGTAGGCACTTCAAGGTAAAAAAAAATTAGAATAGTCTTAAATACTTCTTGGAACAGAGACTATACTCAGAAGAACAACAAAAGTGGGTAACCAAGATGTTGGGATATGACTTTGAAATCATCTATAGAAAGGGGAAACATAATGTGGTGGCAGATGCACTCTCCCGAAAAGATGAAGATGTTGGGGCATTACTTTGTTCCATTTCCATTCTACAACCAGATTGGATAGTAGCAGCAAGGGAAGAATGGAAAAAAGACCTATCTATGTGGAAGCTCCTTCAAAACATACAGAATGATCCCAATGTATCAGATACTTTGGTGTGGAAAAATGATTCACTATGGTATAAGGATCGCTTATATTTATGCGAAAAATCCCAACTCAAGAAGAATGTCTGTTCAGAATTACAAGCCTCCCCTATAGGTGGGCACTCGGGATTCCTAAAAACTAAACACAATGTTAAGAAGGAATTTCCTGAGAAGGTCTTAAATCTGACGTTCAAAGGTTCGTGGTTGAATGCTTGGTTTTCCAATAGAATAAGGGTGAAACAATTAAGACCCCAAAACTTCTACAACCATTAGACATACCTTTCCAGCGTTGGGAGGAACTCTCCATGGATTTTATCACAGGTCTACCCAAGTCCGAAGGAAAGAATGTTATTATGGTGGTTGTTGATAGACTCACGAAATATGCACACTTTTTTGCACTCTCTCACCCTTTAAATGCAAGTACAGTAGCTGCAACCTTTATGGAAACTGTTTAGGAGTTACAGGGAAATTCGAAGATTATTGTAAGTGATAGAGATCCAATTTTAACTGGAAAATTTTGGACTAAATTTCTTTCATGTTTGGGTACTCAATTGGCTCACAGTTCATCTTATTAGCCTCAATCCGATGGGAAAACTGAGATAGTGAACAAGTGTTTGGAAGGCTATCTTCATTTCTTTGCATCTAATAAACAAACACATTGGGTGAAATGGTTGTCTTTGGCACAATGGTGGTACAATACTTCCTTCCATACATCATCAAAAATGTCTCCATTTATGGCACTTTATGGGTGCCAACCTCCATCTATCACATCTCCCTTAAAAGTAAAATCTAAAGTTCAAGCCATGGAAGGTCACATAGAGCATCAACAAGAAGTTCTCAAGATACTTAAGGACAACCTGACTATGTCAAAAAATAGGATGAAACAACAAGTTGATCAAGATCACAGTGAAAGGAGTTTTGAAGAAGGGGATTGGGCATTTCTCAGGCTACAATCTTACAAGCATATGTCTTTAAAGCTATTAAAGAATGACAATAAATTAGCACCCAAGTATTCTGGTCGTTATAAAGTGTTGCCGAATATTGGTAGTATGGATTAAAAATTGGAGCTCCCTTCATATTCAAGAGTACATCTAGTTTTCCGTGTTTCTTTCTTAAAGAACATAATAGGAGACAAGATCCCAATTCAAACAATCTTTCTGATCTATTTTTGCTCTTTTCATACTCTTTTTGGAAATTTGTTGCATAATATAGCATGTTGGAAATCTTTGGGATCACCCACCTTAGTATCATCCCACACAATACTCAAAGCATTTGATGGACATTTGTTCCCTCCTCGTGGACTTATCATGGCTTTCCCAGTTGAACTGGCAGGTGAACCAGTTCAGGTAGATGTTGAGGTAGTGGATGTGCCCATAGATTACAATTTTCAATTGGGATGTAGTTGGATACATGCGATGATGGCAGTAATGTCTTCAGTATTCCGAGTGATTCGGTTCCCACACAAAGGGAATATTGTCACGATCGATCAACCATACTATTGCACACTTGAAACTGGTCTCCAATTGAATGTACTTTTGTCGGGGATTAAAAAATGGTGATTTAGGATATTGGGGTAGGAATGTTCAAAGAATCATCCCTAATGGGAAATATCACGATTCCTCCACCACTGTCCACCCCTCATATTGATCCAATATTCACCATTTCATTAGAATTATATTTTCCATTACAAGATTTTTTCTAATTCCATACTAGCGGTTGGCTCCACCTCATTAGAGGGAGCCTCAAAGGAGGACACCTTAGTCCAAAATTGTGATGGAATATACCAATTTCTATGCAAAATGATGAAACTGAAAGTAGAGTACCCCTATATTTCGTAGAGCTTTCATACCAATCTATCCAAATGGCTTCGGTAGAATCGGATCAAAATCCTTTCCGGATGGACGAATATGATCCTTACGCTTCACCTATATGGGCCATTGGCACTCCTATTACTCATGACCTCTTGGATCAGAATTTTTCATTAGATGAAGCCATCCTTAAAGTTATTAACATATCTGAATGACCTTGGGAAGATATGCACCATCGATCATCATTTCTTCCAAGGACAGATTGATTAGAGGTCAAACCGGAAACCTCGATGATGACATGGAAAAATACCAATGTCTTTTCCAAACAGACAATGTGAGTTCAGAAGGAAAATGGGAAAATATTTACAAAACCATTCCTATTGATATTTCCATTAACCCTAGCATCATTAAAAACACCAATATAGGTGTTGATTTCTCTCTGGGGGAAATCGTAAATTATATTGCTCTATTTAAATATTTTTGCGATGTGTTTTCTTGGTATTATGAAGAAATGTTGGGCATCAATCCCAGCATAGTTGAACAGAAGATAAAAAGCCTATGATAATGTTAAACCTGTATGAAAAAATAAAAATAAAAAAATAAAAATAAATAAAATAAAATTATGTATAGTTAATCCTAAGAAATCGATTGCCATAAAAGAAAAAGTTGTTTTTTTTAAAAGAAGGCATCATATACCCTATTCCTTTGACTGAATGGGTATCCAATCCCATTCCTGTTGATAAGAAGCAATGAACAATCTGGGTCTATACTGAATTTAGGGATCTAAATTTGGCTTGCACCAAAGATAATTGTCCCACACCCTTCATTGATCAGATTGTAGTTGAGTGTTCCAGAAACAAAATCTTTTCATTGATGGATGGATTCTCTGGTTAAAACCAGATCTAGATTAATAAAGAATACCATCATAAAACCGCTTTCATATTCCCTTAGTATACTTTTTCATATTGGAAAATTCCATTCGGCCTTAAAAATGTTATAACATCATTACACCTAGGACCATAGTCTCATAATTTAATTTTATGGTCAATGGTCCAAAACATTGGTTAATGATGATAATCCAAGGTTGTTAGAAGCTTGTTGGGAATATATGACACATTCCACAACTTAAAGGCCTAATTTTGGTCAAACTGGTAGTTAGGAGCCCTCATTTATGGCCAACATCCTCATTTATGTTGGAATATTCTCACCATCATTTTTATATTTTGCATGCCTACATGCAATTTTGCATGCATCCAGTCATCTGCATGCATCTAGTCATCAGTATGGTAGTCTCCCATCACCTAGTCCTTATTTTGCAGCCTCCATGAGCCTATTTCTGATCAGTTCTAGCCCTCCTAGTCACTTATGCACCCTTGTTTTCATCACTGGATTACAAGTATGCCCTCTTCCACCTATTTAGGAGTTACTTCAGTTAGTTCCATGATTAGTGGATATGTTCCTTGTTTTGGGGATTGATTGCTAGTTTAACTAACTGAACCACTTAGATAGACCTCCAGAGAGACTAGATCAGCTATACTGACTACTGAAAGCTCCTCATGCATCCACATTGGAGTCTCTGTTGATGTATATGTAACTTCAGAATGTATTTCACATGTATATGTATATTGTATTCCTATAGAGATGGTATTATTCCTCTATAAAGAAGTGTCATCATTTATATTGTAAGTGTCGTAACTTATACTTGATGGGTTATTAGACCACCTTGTTTGGGGTTGGCCCTGTATAAGTCATGTGGGTCAAAGGGTTATTAGACCACCCTATTGGGGGTCGGCCATGTGGGTCAAAGGGTTATTAGACCACCCTATTGGGGGTCGGCCCAGTCAGCATTATGTTATGTGGTTAAGTTCGAGCCTACATGAGTTAGGTAAAAAGGCAAGTCAAGTCAAGTATAAATAGAGTGCGGGAGGCACTCTATTTACTTACTCACTTCTCACACATGTACTCAAGGAGGAGTGGTGCACTTATGGAGGAGGAGGATCTGCTGCTAGGTTGTGTCTATCTCTCTTGGTTGGTTGTATCATTGCTCTATCTATCTCTGAGGAAGTTATTGGGGTTTTTCACCTTTATGGTTTTCCCCAAGTAAATCTTTGTGTCTCTTGTGTGCTTGCATTATTGTCTCCATGATTGATATGCTGTAGATATGATGTACATGTTGTTCTCTCAGTTAAGATCCTAGATCATATTGAAGTAAATTCAGAAAATTAACATGGTATCAGAGCTAGCCTGAAAGAAGGCATGATATGGCATGTATGACACTTGTTGCACTTACGATGCTAGGGCTTGATATAGAAAAAACCAGTCATCGTAGCACTTTCGCTATAAATCCGTTTTGGAGAATTTTTCGGATCTGAAATTGTTACAGGATGAAGATTAAATCTCCAGGTATCTTGTGTCCAAAGGACAACCTCTAATTCGTTGTACTTTGTGATTTATGATCTGTACAATATAGGGTTTCTGCCTCTTCCAGATCTGAGTCAAAATCAGGTGACCTTGGGAAAAAGGTCATATCTTGGGATAGGAAGCTCCAAATGAAATTTCTTAAAAAGTAACAGGTAGTACACAGTCTGTACTATCTCAGAAAACTTTTTCAGAGGCCGAAGTTGAACCAGTGACACGTGGCACGCCGTACAAGTTCGCTCTCCTGTATTATCCCATAAATAGGTCATGTTGCGACATTTGGCATAACTCTCTCTCAGAGAGTCCAATTGAGGTCAGACCTGTCAGGATGGAAAGGTAACAGGCCGAGATATCTCAAAAAACTTTTTCAGAGGCCGAAGTTAAAACAGTGACACGTGGCACACCGTACAAGTTCACTCTCCTGTTTTATCCCAAAACAGGTCACGTTGCGACATTTGGCATAACTCTCTCTCAGAGAATCCAATTGAGGTCAGACCTGTCAGGATGGAAAGATAACAGGTCAGGCTATCTCAGGAAAAATTTTCAGACCCTGTGGATCAAAAAAATTTGGAGTTACACCAGAAACAATCAGGTACATATTTCTGTCAAAACAGAATTATTTTTTGGTACCTTCATTCATGGCTTCCGGAATTTAGGGCTTTGGAGAAAGTTGGAATTTTTGTAATCGGAGACCACGGCTGGATGCTACTCATCAAAATTGAAATTTAGAGACCAAGATCAGAATTTTTGGTTGGGCAGAAGGCCGGGCTTGATTAGACCCTAGTTCGGGACTTTGATCAGAAAAGTGGAAAATTAGGGCTTCTGTAAAAATGGGAATTTTTGAAATCTGTGACCACGGCTGGAAGCTCCTCAAAAAAATAGAAGCTTAGAGCTTTGGATCAAACATTTTGATGGGGCAAAAGAGTGGGCTTCATCAAACCCCAGTTCAGGGTCACGTCCAGTGAATCCAGAAGTTTCAAAGGCAAAATTGAGGAGTGAAACTTTGCAGTTTTAAAATTCTGAATATACCAGTTTGATCAGCTCATCAAGGCGCATATTTCTATCCTTTCGAAAGTTTGAAATTCAAAGTTTGAATTTTTGGGGTTTCTCTGACAAACCCATATCCAGCTCCAGGTCCAGTTCTTGCAAATCAAGTGGATTGGGTTAATCCTAGAAGAAGATGTATTGATCATCTGCATGAGTAAAGAAGTTCCTGTTTCAGAGGGAGATGAGGCTAAGGCCTTACATAAGAATATTACAAGCGATCTCAACAGGTATGACTCATCGAGGTATGTTTCGATATTTTCCATGATTAAGTTTATGGTATGTCTTCATGTTATTACGGTTAGTACAATTTTGTTTTTAGATTTGTCGTATCACCTTAACAAAATTATGAATGCATGATAGAAGATATTCATTGGTTAGGGTGTTGACACTTATGATTGTACTAATGCATTATGGTGTTGTATGAAGTTTATGTTGTCTACTAACATGAAAGGTACACCAAGAAAGACAAATCATGTTCTGGTACAAGAACATATGATCATGATAACATGAGGACAAAGATTCATCCATTGTCATGGATCTCATAGAAGATCCATTTACGAGGTATGTATAACTTGATTTTGTAATAGTTAACCTATGAGATATACAGGTTACTAGCACAAGTCATTGAAGAAGAACAAGAAGACATCATGTGAGTATGTTAGACATAAATAGCTAGCATGCTAATCCAGGTATGTTTTTCCTATATCAAGATAGAATCTTACCTTGTGTTAGGATATTATACTGTTGTTATTCATGAAGTCACAGGTTTGAATAATCATGATTGTATGCATATTATGTTTCTTACCATAATTGATGATATGACTAACCAGAAGAATCATGATGGTATAGGTTTAAATAATCACAGGTTTTATGCATTTTATATCTCTTATCTTGATTGATGATTCAACTAACCTGAAGAGTCATAGGTTTGAGTAATTATAGGTTTAGACATGTTATGCTTCTTATGAGAATCCTACGTAAACCTTGAATGCTAATGCTTATTATTTCTGTTTGAAATGATCATGACTATACATGCTAGAGATTATTGTGTTTTAATAGTATACTAATGAATGTATGATTTTATATGAGATCACAAGGATAACACATTCATGATACTAATAAGCATGCATATGGACCAAGGATGAATATGAGCTCAAGAACAGGTAATCCATGAAGCAAAGATCAAGAGGGAGTACACTCTAGTGGTTTATGCAAGGATGCAGATATTCAGAGGGAGTTGACCATCTCTCTACATCCCACAACAGAAAGGTGTAGAAGAAGCTACTTCAGATTAGGACTCCAGCAGCTCCTGCAAGGAAGCGAAGAATCAGAGGGAGTCCACCCAACGAACAAACAAAGATAAGTATTTGAATTGTCATTTCTTAAATAATACTGTTCAATAATGTATATACTGATGTTCCTAGAATTACGTTGTGTATTATGCATATTAGAATAATTGCATTAATAGTATACTCCTAATATGCATGGGTAAGTGGCCTATGGCACTGTACAACATTCCATTGCTACTTATCTAGAATGAAACCTCTTTGCTGACATGTTGAGAGTTGTGCACACTCTTAACAATGTTCTGGTAGAGATTGGAAGGCATCTAGAAAGTTACGGGATATGGATAAATGTTGTATTGAAGCATTGGCTAAGATAATTGCATGACTATATGACATATTCTTTATGTGTAAGAATTTGTTCTGAAAACTATGAGATGTTTTCTAATCATGCAATTTAACTTGTTGTGTAGGAAAGATCATATGCCATCTCCTACAAAAGAAGAACTACAACATTTGTTCAACAACAAATTTATTTATTGAAGATATTGAAGTTCCTAGGATCTGGGATGAAGAAATGGAATGCCATGATCCGTCGATCATGAAGAATGATGTTTGGGATGTAGTCCCAAGATGTGAAGGGAAGTTTGTTATGACTTCGAAATGGAACTATCAGATCAAGCATGTTGCAGATGGCAGCATTGAGAAATATAAAAGTGATGAAATAGAAGATTCACCAGATGGATCTCAAGACAGCATGGTGTAGTCATATATGTGTGCAGAACTTGGTATGATAGACAGCTTTCTATCCAGTTTGGGCGTTACCAAGAGTAAAGCAGATTCCAACCTTTTCTACAAGGTTGAAGAAGGAAATCCAGTAATACTACTTTTGTATGAAGATAACCTGTTTGTTACAGGTAAAGATAGATTGATTGCCGACACGCAGCGGAAGCTTTCTTCCAAGTTCGAGATGAAGAACTTGGGGATGATGCACTATTTGTTTTTGGCATGGAGATGTGGTAGAGTGCATATGGAATCTTCCTTGGACAAGGGAAGTATGTAGTAGAGATCCTGAAGAGGTTCGGGATGATGGACTGCAAGGATATGGCCGCACCTATGGCATCGAATCTGAAGCTTCTATGTGATGCTTCATCTGAGCCGGTTGATGTCTCTTTGTATCATCAGATGATTGGGTCCTTGATGTACCTGACGAACACGAGACCAGACATTTGCTTTGCTGTGAACACATTGAGCCAGTTCATGACGGATCCGAGGAGTGTTCACCTGGTTGCTGTAAAGCATGTTCTGAGGTACCTGAAGGGTACAGTCGATTATGGGCTCAAGTATGAAGCAAATCAAAAGTTTAACCTACAGGGTTATGTTGATTCAGATTGGGTTGGCAGTGCTGCAAATAGAAAGAGCACATCTGGGTGCTACTTCAGTATGGGATCAGGTGTGATCTCTTGGTTTAGCAGGAAGCAGTCCTGCGTAGCACTGAGTACAGCTGAGGCAGAGTATGTTGCAGCCTGCTCAGCTAGTTGTGAGGCAGTATGGCTATGGAAGCTACTGTCTGAGTTATTTGATCTCCCGTTGGAGGCTACTGGTATCTTCTGTGATAACCAGAGTTGTGTGAAGCTGTTCGAGAACCCAGTGTTTCATGACAGGTCGAAACACATAGAGATCAAATATCACTATATCAGGGATATGGTGCAGAGAGGAGCTGTGAAGCTCCTGTATGTTGCGACGGACGAGCAGATTGCAGATGTGCTGACAAAGCCACTAGCCAGAGTGAAGTTCGAGTACTTCAGAGAGAGGCTTGGCGTTCTTCAGATCGAGGACACTTCAAGGAAGAAGTGATGGACACATTTGCTGAAGCCCTTCCAAGCATGTTGGAAGGAGGATCCTTCACATGGCTGTGGATGTAAGCGCTGGATGATGAGCATCAGGATGATGTTCTGGTTTCTGCTTGGATATGATCAGTTGGATCATTTTTATATATGTATGAACGCATCATGTTGGATGCTGGATATGATCAGTTGGATCATTTTTATGTATGTATGTACGCATCATGTTGGATGCTAGATATGATCAGGTGGATCATTTATGTATGGATGCATCATGTTGGATGCTGGATATGATCAGTTGGATCATGTGTATGTATTTTGTATATGCATCATGTTGGATGCTTGGACCATGTATCTGTATATGTATCAGGTGGATACATTGTATGATTAGGTGGATCATGTATGGTGATATGTATCATGTATCAGGTGGATACATTGTATGATCAGGAGGATCATGTATGATGATATGTATCAGGTAGATACTTGGTATGCATCAGGTGGATGCATTGATGATCAGGTGGATCATGCAGCAGGATGTTGCAGTGATGATCAGGATGATCATGGATGATGAGCTTCAGGATGTTGCTCCAGATGACATGCAGCAGGACGTTGCAGTGATGATGATCAGGATGATCATGGATGGTGAGCTTCAGGATGTTGCTCCAGATGACATGCAGCAGGACGTTGCAGTGATGATGATCAGGACGATCATGAGTACATCAGGATGATGTATGGTGAGTATCAGGTTGATACTCTGTGGCCGTGGATCAGGTTGTGCAGATGAGCATGTCTGGGAGATCCTATAGGTCGGAGTTGTGTACCCGTAACAGCCTGGGATGCTCTTTCGAGACATTGCTCTGGGAGGACATGTAATTTGTGCCCTGGGAGATCTCAGGTCGGAGTTGTGTACCCGTAACATCCTGAGATGCTCTTGCGAGGTTTTGTCCTATGGCATGTAATTTGGGCCCTGGGAGATTTCAGGTCGGAGTTGTGTACCCGTAACATCCTGAGATGCTCTTTCGAGGTTTTGCCATGACCACATGTAATAGCGCCCTTGGAGATTTCAGGTCGGAGTTGTGTACCCGTAACATCCTGAGATGCTCTTGCGAGGTTTTGTGGTGGACCACATGTAATTTGTGCCCTGGGAGATTTCAGGTCGGAGTTGTGTACCCGTAACATCCTGAGATGCTCTTTCGAGGTTTTGTGGTGGGGTCACATGTAATAGTGCCCTGGGAGATCCTACAGGTCGGAGTTGTGTACCCGTAACATCCTGGGATGCTCTTTCGAGGTTTTGTGACGCACGTAAAAGTCCTGAGGATTCCACAGTATGGCCAGTGATGACGAAGACCTGCAGGTGGTGGGCCTACATCCAGTATGAAAAAGGACTGGCTCTGTAGAACTTCCTATGACGAGTAGATTCAGAGATTGATTGAGATAGCAGCAGCAGTGACGATGATGATGACTCAATGATGATTATCCAGTGACGATGATCCAGAGAAGATGACTTGTGCTAGAAGAACTGTGCTGAGAAATACCTTCCTAGTTAAGAGGGAGTGTTGATGTATATGTAACTTCGGAATGTATTTCACATGTATATGTATATTGTATTCCTATAGAGATGGTATTATTCCTCTATAAAGAAGTGTCATCATTTATATTGTAAGTGTCGTAACTTATACTTGATGGGTTATTAGACCACCTTGTTTGGGGTTGGCCCTGTATAAGTCATGTGGGTCAAAGGGTTATTAGACCACCCTATTGGGGGTCGGCCATGTGGGTCAAAGGGTTATTAGATCACCCTATTGGGGGTCGGCCCAGTCAGCATTATGTTATGTGGTTAAGTTCGAGCCTACATGAGTTAGGTAAAAAGGCAAGTCAAGTCAAGTATAAATAGAGTGCGGGAGGCACTCTATTTACTTACTCACTTCTCACACATGTACTCAAGGAGGAGTGGCGCACTTATGGAGGAGGAGGATCTGCTGCTAGGTTGTGTCTATCTCTCTTGGTTGGTTGTATCATTGCTCTATCTATCTATGAGGAAGTTATTGGGGTTTTTCACCTTTATGGTTTTCCGCAAGTAAATCTTTGTGTCTCTTGTGTGCTTGCATTATTGTCTCCATGATTGATATGTTGTAGATATGCTGTACATGTTGTTCTCTCGGTTAAGATCCTAGATCATATTGAAGTAAATTCAGAAAATTAACAGTCTCCTTCCCTATATCAGTTCCCATGCACTCAGTTAGACACAGTTAGACTCATTTGACTAACTTTTTGACTTTTGTGACTACTGCCACTGGTTTGGATGATGTCTCCAATGCTATCCAAGACACACTTTGAGGAGAATTCGAATGACCTTAGTGGAATTCATATTCATTTTATTGTATTTAGTTATTATTCACTATTCAGAGTGCCATCTTATAGCTAATGTATGATACAACATTTTTTCTCCATTTTCTGTGTAATGAGTGATTATTTATTCAACATTTCTTCTTCTAATGAGTGATTATTGATTCAACATTTCTTCTTCTTCTTTCTGCACTTCTTGAGTGAATTCTAGTGAGTTCTTCTACTGCTGAGTGATACTAATACTAAAATATCACATGGTATCAGAGTTGATAGCAGCTATTCAAATTGCAGCAGCAACATTTGCAGCAATTCCTTGAGCATCTGTGTTTCATTGAGCACCAAAAGCCTTTGGGTTTCCATAGCAAATCCTGGTGGTATTTCCTTGAATTCAATGGAGAAATCCAGAGAGGTCTAGCAAGGTGTGAAGGACCCAGTCACATGTGCTCAGTGTCCTAAGGAAGTGTTCAATTCTAATTGCAATAGATCTTCTTTCATAATTCTCATTTGTTTTGCAGGAATCTCCCCTATTCGGCTTCGAATTCTTCATTATCATGGATATCAGGTTGAATTCATTCAACTACTTCAAATGGAAGGAAAAGATGGACATCTTCTTGAATTCGAAGAGCCTTTCCAGAGTAGTGAATGGCTCTGTAGTTGATCCCACTGGTGCAATAGAGAAATCCAAGTAGTTAGACAAGCTTGATGAAGCAATAGGACTGCTGCTACTTAGCATTTCTGAAGACCTACACTTTCATGTTATCAATTTGAAGACTCCAAAGGAGGTTTGGGACAAGCTTAAATCCCTCCTTGGTCAGAAAGATGATTTGAAGGGTCATAAACTAGAAAATCAGCTCATATCCTTGAGCCAAAGCAGTTTCAAAACAATCACTAAGTTTCTCAACAAATTCAAGAACTTGATTTCACAGTTGAAGAGGTATAGGATTGAGAAGGAACAAAAATAACTCATACTTTTCCATCATGTCAAAGATAGGCCCTTTTTATTCAGTATTTGTTTCAACCTTCCAATCAACAAAGTTGTCCATTCCAAAATGGAAATTCCCTTCGCTTGAAGACTTCATCAAATCCCTCACTCTTGAGGAGGAGAATCTCGTGCACATGGGAGTGATAAAAGAAAAATTGGATTTGGAACTTGTAGCTTCTGAGTCAAGGAGAGAGAATGGAAAAGGAAAATAGAAAATTCCTGGTAGAAAGTCGAATGACCAAAAGCAGAAGGAGGCTCCAAACCAAGCAGAAGGAGTCTCGAATCCTAACAAGGAAAAGACATATCAAAAGGTCAAATCCAAGTGCACATACTGTAATCGAGGATACCACCCTAAGAGCTCATGTATGAAGAAGACCATAGATCTCATGGATTCACTTCTTAAACAAAATAATCTTCCAATGCCTACATGTGCTAGAAAGAAAGAGAGTGAACCATTTGGATCTAAAAACAAAGAGAGATGCCATGCCCTCATGGCAGGTGCATCAACTCAATCCTCCTTCATCATAGATTCTGGAGCATCAATACATATGTCTTCCTCCAAGGATCTATTCACTGGATTCAGAGCTACTAATGGAAGATCCATTATTTTGGGGAATGATTCTGAGGTTTCCTATGAGGGGATTGAAAGAATCAAACTTGATAATGGGTACTTCTCAGATTTGCTCTATGTCCCTACATTGACTGCAAATATAATTTCAGTATATCAAATGACCCATACTGGAGAGCCCAAGAGGGTGATATTCTCTCCAAATGAAGTCAAAATTCAAGACATGGTATCAGGATCTACCATTGCAAAAGGTGTGGCCACCCACAAGTTGAAACTGTATGATTTCTCCCATTTTCTACATCTCTCTACACAGTCTTCTCTTCACACTGATGCAAATGAAGAGATTAGGCTATGGCATGAAATATTTGGTCATATTAACTATCAATACTTGCAAGACATGCATACTAAAGAGATGGTTGAAGGGATACCCAAGATCAAGTTTTCCAATGGAAACTATCATGGTTGTTTGATTGCAAAGCATCCTGAAAAGAAATTTGAGAAGGGGAAGGCAAGGAGAGCATATCAACCTCTAGATCTGATTCATAGTGATGTTGTAGGGCCATTTCCAGATCTATGTTTGAACAAGGAAAGGTATATTATTATTTTTATTGATGATTATTCAAGATTTACATGGGTATACTTTCTCAGATTAAAGTCAGAAGTATTTGGATTCTTTAATTTTTTTAATTCTTCTGTAGAAAAGTGTTCAGATAGAAAGATCAAGGACATTCAAATTGATAATGGAGGTGAGTACATCAAGGGTGACTTTCAAACCTTTTGTGCTGAAGAGGGAATTGAGATGCAACATATTGTTCCCTACACCACAACAGAATGGTGTTACTGAAAGGAAGAACATAACATTGAAAGAGATGGCCACCTGCATGCTAAAGTCGAAAGGGTTGCACCCTAGTCTTTGGGAAGAAGCCCTCAATTGTGCCACCTATCTTCAGAACATAGTTCCTCACAAAGGACTCAAATATATGACTCCTTTCAAAGCATGGATGGGATACAAACCTGATGTGTCTCATCTTAGAGTGTTTGGATCCAGAGCATGAGGAAGGATTCCAATTGAGAAAAGGAGAACCCTAGATCCACAAAGCAGAGAGTGTATTATGGTGGGTTATGCATTTAATGCAAAGGCATACAAGCTTCTTGATCCTTCTACTATGAAAAAATTCCTTGATAGGAGTGTACAGTTTGAGGAATGGCCTCTACATGATGCTCATCCTGTTGAGAAAGAGAGCTTGCCTACCACACCTCCACTGCTTGATGAGCTCCAAGAGAGAAAATATTCATCACATGATAGTTTAGATTCAGAGTATGAGAGTGAAGATGATGAAGAGCGAATGCTAGATCCAAATCCACAAGAACCTGAAGATCTAGCACCTATTAGTGAAGATGAGCGAATGGAAGACCAAGATCCAGATCTTCCACCTAATGATCCTCCTCTTCCTAGATGAGAAGCCACTACTCTTAGATCTATCAGAGATCTTGTTGGAGATCCACTTGATCCGAGGAAGAACACATATGATTTTCAGAATGGAAGGTTTCATCCTTCTCACATTACTGATCCATTTATTGCTGACATATCCTTCTTCAGTGGAGAAATCCACTTACCATTTGGGGTGAGTGATGTACATGATTGATCATCCTACCACATTCTATATTGAGGGGGGGATTTCTTGCCACTAGGTTTTCCCTCTTTCCTCACTTTATTTATTTAGATTGTTGTATGGGGTGACCTTTGGTCTCAGTTATCAGGGCCCTACCATTTCAGTTGTTCCTCATAGTATAGCTTGAGGGGGCGTGTTAGAATATTCCCACCATCACTTTTATATTTTGCATGCCTGCATGCAATTCTGCATGCATCCAGTCATCTGAATGCATCCAGTCATTAGTATGGTAGTCTCCTAGCACCTCTTCCTTATTTTTAGCCCTCGAGGAGCCTAGTTCTGCTCAGTTCTAGCCCTCCTAGCCACTGATGCGCCCTTGTTTTCATCATTGGAGTACAAGGGCTCCCTCTTCCACCTATTTAGGAGTTACTTCAGTTAGTTCCATGATTAGTCGATACATTCCTTGCTTTGGGGATTGATTGCTAGTTTAACTGACTGAACCACTTAGATAGACCTCCAGAGAGACTAGATCAACTATACTAACTACTGATAGTTCCTCATGTGCCCACATTGGAGTATCCTTCCCTAGATAAGTGCATATGCAATCAGTTAGACTCAGTTAAACTCATTTGACTGACTATTTGACTATTGTGACTACTGCTGGTTTGGATGATGTCTCCAATGCTATCCAAGCCACACTTTGAGGAGAATTTGAATGAACTTAGTGGAATTCGAATTCATTTGATTGTATTCAGTTATTATTCACTATTCAGAGTGTCGGCTTACAACTGATGTATGATACAACAATTTTTGTCCATTTTCTGTGTAATGAGTTATTATTTATTCAACATTTCTTCTTCTTTCTACACCTCTTGATTGAATTCTAGTGAGGTCTGCTACTGCTAAGTGATCCTAATCCTAAAATATCATAACTTAATGGCAATACCTGAGTGATGCATGCTCTTATCCCTTGTTTTGTGGGCATTTATTGACCTGAGCCACCCATGCATTGAATGTGGCCATTCCCCCCCTGCTTGGCATTTTTGGCCTATCCTTGGACACCTACACTCTACCAAATCCTCACCCACTCATGTCCCATCATCATTAATGACCTCCCATGCCATCCCAACATTCATATTATGAATTTGTGATAGTTGGAGGTGATTTGGGAGACTATTGGTCAACCTAGGAGGGATTGAGGTCCAATGTAAGCTAGCCACTTGTATCCCATTTTGATGCCTCCAAAGGCTCATGATTTATCCCAAATGTAATATAAGGGTGTTCACAACTCATTTCTGGGTTGGAAAAGTAATAATATAACCTTCTATTTGATCATTTGTGTGTTCATTGTGCCTCTTTTAAACTATTTTATTGTATACTTAGTCAAATGCTTGATTGTGAGGATATCTGTAGCTATTTGATCCTACTGTGAGTTGAATTTCACATGGTATCAGAGCTATTGGATCTTCTAGTCGAACCATTTTGCTTCAGAAGTGCACTAGAATCAGTGTACCAACAACAGAAATCTTCATGGCCATTTCCTTGAAGCGATTGGAGCAATACTTTGGAGTCTACATAGGGTGTGAGGAACTCCTAAATGTGCCTTTTGTCAATACAAGGTTCGAATAAGCTAGTTCGGATCCCCTCCTAAGTGATTGAGTGTTTCAATTGCAAGTCTACAGTGTTCTTTGTCACCTAGTGCACAAGATACAGAATGGATCAAACTCATGTCATCTTGCTCACTCCATTCAACTACTTTGAGTGGAAGGCCAAAATGATAATCTAGTTGAGATCCAAGGGTCTCTTCAGAGTTACCATGGGGACTGAAACTGAGCCAAATTCTGCAGTAGAGAAGTCGAATTTATTCAATAGAATGGATGAATATTTTGGCATGCTTTGTCTCAGCATTTCAAGTGACCTCGTGTTTCATATTGATAGCCTCACTACTCCAAATGAAGTGTGGCTCAAGCTTGAGTCATTGTATGGAAAGGCTGATGAGATGAGGGGCAACCAAATTGAGAATGGGTTGATATATTTGAGCCCAAGCAGTTTTGAGACCATCCAAGACTTCTTCACCAAGTTAAAATCCTTGGTCTTGCAGCTCAAGCAATGTGGCATTGCGAAGAAGGACGAACAACTGGCGTTGTCCATACTTTCGAAGTTGGGTCCTGAGTACTGTGTATTTGTTTCAACATTCCATTCCACCAAGCTCATTGTTCGAAACTGGAAGATGCCATCTTTGATAGATTTCATGGAGATGCTTACACGGGAACAAGATAAATTGGTTCTTATGGGTACCATCAAGAAAAAGGACCAAGTCCTTATAGTTGTGTTACACATAAATCTTCCACCCTGTGAGCATCAACATTCTTTGTCCTATAGGATCCATTTCAGTGACTCAGATCCATTTTTATCCTTCAGTGATACCAGTTTTCCCTATTTTTATTCCTACCCGCATGTTGCATCACTATAGCATGCGTACCCATGAATTGCATCACTATAGCCCGCGGGTATCAAGTGAAATGGTAAAAACCACTATTAATTACTTTTTGCTCCCAAAAAGAGGTCATTGGGTGACCTTTGGCTCTCCATCTGCCCAAGTAACGTCTCGATGAGTCCTTTCACCTACCTTTGAGAGGACTATATATTGAGCACATATGGCTTATGGACGGGAGGAAGAAGAGAATAGTAAAGGAACTCTAGTGGATTTTTTCCCTATCTTGAGTCTGCACTCATTGATCCTTGTAGTTGTGAACCTCTTATGTTCACCTTCCAAACTCCTTCTAGTTTGAGTTTGCCATTCATGGAGGCTTGAAGTGGTGGAGGAACAAGTGGATTGATCTAGATCTTGGTTCAGATTGGTTGCTAGCAAGAGGTCGTATCACTTTGTGCTTCTTCTTGTTCATTAATAGAAATACTCATATTCTTGTCCATTCATGGTGTGAATGTCATTTATTATACATTGGGTTACATTTGCTTATGATATTATGGACCATTGTTATTGATAATGTTAATGTCAATTATATATTATATGTACTTGTTGGATATTGGCTGTCAAGATTAATTTGCAGATTACAAGTGCGTGGATTGAAAGCTCCAACGGGGATCTACATCGAACGTTGGATCGAGGTTGGTTACATTTCTCCATTATCTTAACATTGTCATTTATAATAGCATTGCTTTGAGAATTGACTAGATTTCTGGTAGTCATCTGTCTGTTGTGGTATTCCCAAGCCATAGTGAGTTTTCTCCAATACAGAAATGGAAACTCCACTGGGGAAAACATCCATGTTTGGGAAATTTTTTGAGCATTATTCCATAATTAGAGTTGTTGTTTATCGAAGCTCTGTGTCATTGATTGGCCATTAAGATACACTATAGAAAAATTGCTTTTTTCTGAGCCTATGGACTCTCTGTTTGCCCATTTGCCTTTCCTCACCCACGGGCTAGTTTAGTTCTTCCCTCGTCTACCCGCCTCTGTTTACTCTACTGCTCGCGGGTACCCACAAGATTTCCTTCGACAGTAGCGTGTAACTCCGTATTTTGTTGGTTTATGACTATTGGTTGTTGCTAGGTAAGTTTGGTTGGTTCCTAAGTCTTTGTTGGCCTCTTTCTTGACCGTTTCATGCCTTGGTTGTGACCAGATCTCTTCGTTTCTCTTGGTTGAGCCTTCTTGGTTTTCTACCAATCTTTGGTTTTAGCCTCTTGGTTTCTTCCTTTTGAGCTCATTCCTTTGGCTCAGTCTTGCTATTTAGGATCTGCTAGGTTGTCTTAGTGATCTTCTTGGCACTTCAGTGACTGAATAGTAGGATTTTGCTTGCATTTTTTCAGCCCATTTATATTGAAAAAATACAAAAAAAAATACATTTAGTTTCTGCATTTTCCTTTCTGTTTATAAGCGAAAATACAAAAATATTTTACTTTCATGTACTGCATCTTGCATTGAGTGCTTGTTGCCTTCATTTTAGGTTCTGCTTGTGCATTGAAAAGATAAAAGATTGCATCTTTATTTTAGAATTGTTGGTTGATTTTGCATATTAGTGACATTGTTTTATTGGATAGATGAGTCTAGGATTGGACGATGTTGCATACTAATGAGTCTACACATCACTAGTTTCACGATCATATCCCTTGAGTAATCACAACCACTAAAATTAACGCTTAATCATAAAATTGATTAGACTAATTTTATTTATAGTGTACACCAACTAGCATAGGTTTAGAGTCTTGGAATAGATCATTGTGAGTTAACAATCCAAGACTACTAGACAAAACATTAGGTTTCTGACCAAAGAGTGGAGGAATCCATGGTATAGATCAGTGTTCTTAGGAAGCTCTACTCAATCTAGAGTTAAGCACGAGGTCACGAGAGGTTGGTTGAGGAGATATCCCTCTGATACCGGCTGAATGTCGGAGATATATCTAGGATTTGTTTGTATCTGAGGGTACTGGAGGTTTGTCCTCGTGCTTCGGGATTAACTACCCTGCCCATACGGTGGGTCCCACCTACGACTATTCCCCTAAGCATTGGTTATATTGTGGTGAAGATAGTTTCCTTACCTAGGTACTGCAAAGGGTACTTGCAGTGGTTATGCTATTTGTGTCCTGATTCAGATAAGGATTGGACAGCACAGTTGTGCTCGTGCAATGAACTTGACCCTGTCGACACAGTGAAGCTTGGGTGTCTCTATAACTAATTCTGTTACCTCTATCTATAGTTTGGGAGTCTCAAGCCTCTCCTAGGCGAGACATACCGACTCTAGTGTCAGGAGCTCATTTAGCCACTCTATTTTTTTGCTCTTGGCTATAGTTTCTCTAGGTGTGTGCTTTTGATTTACTGTTTTTTATCGATAGTTGGCCTTTAGGGGACGTTGTGTCTCTCTCCAAAGATATCGTGGCGTGTAGCCCTACTCTCCATCGGTCCCGTCGTTTGGCTGGTTTAAAGCCACTCGAAGTTACACGCCGTATTGCTAGAGGATGTTGGAGGGCTCCCTTTGAGTCTTCAGATTCTTACGTGAGTTACGTCGAAGACTACATGGATGCACATCCCAATATTGGGCAAGATACTTCTACTCCTTCGGGTGGAGTTGAACATACTTCCGACCCCCATACTCCTCATGAGGATTGGGGAGGTTATCCACCTGACACTCATCCTGGTTCTATTTGGCCTAATCCACTTGACCAAGATCCGTTTGATCATTCAAATCTGGATAATTATCTTTACGGAATGCCCGACTTACTCGAGGAGGAATAATAGGACGAGCCTTTTGTTCCTTCATTTCCACATGATTATAGACACGTGAGGCCTAAGACTCATGATGCCACTGGCCCTATGATCAACCCCACCGCACTCTCTTTCGGTCTGCCTAGTCATAGTACTGTCGAACCTTCCACTACGGTTGGTACTCATGCTGGCACTAGTCAAAGTGTTAGCCATACTATACCCACTGGGGGCACTACGTTGTCAACCCACTCACATAGTATGGGGACTGGTCGGATTCCTAACAATGTTAATGCTGGAAGACAACCACCTCCTAGGATTACCCAACCTAACTGGAATGTTGTTTGGAACATGACTCACCATCCACCACCTAATACACGTGTCGCTACTCATCAACCCAGGACTACTTTTGCACAATATACCATTCCTCCCAACCACGAGGGTGGACATATACCACATACTTTTGCGTCCACTGCTACCACTAGTAATGCTAATGTAGGGGCTGTGAATATTTCCTATCCACATGGACATCACACCACCAACCCTGCTACTAATCACACTAATGTTGGGGTTGGGCACACTTCTCACGCTTTTGGCCACCACACGATTGCTCAAGCTAATCCTAATGCTGGGGGTGGGAACATACCATACCATTACGGTCATTACAACATGGTTCCCACTATGAATAGTACATACATGCCCCATACTCATGGTGGAAACCCTTATTACAACACAGTCGGTGCTGGCCACCAGTATAACCCACCACCCCAATATGGTGCTCAAAACATGCATATACCTGCTTACTCTCAAATGGGTCAGCCAGGAGGAGGTTATCAATGTTAAATTTTGAGCATTAATTCACAATACTCTAGGATCTTCACTGAGAGAATAACATATACAGTATATTAATGCATAACAATCACAATAAGCATCACAAGCATCACAAGAATCAAAAGCACGAGAGACAAGAGACATAGAGTTTATGTGGGGAAAACCCTAAGGTGAAAAACCCCACAACTTCCTTAGAGATATAGAGAGCAATGGCTCAACCAAAGTACAACCAAAATACACTGAGATAGTCTCCTAGTAGCAGATAATCCTCCTCCTCACTAGTGCGCCACTTTCTGAGTGAGAGAGAGATGACTTTCTAAATGATCCAAATAGAGATCTCCTGATATCTATTTATACTTAACCTGTTTGCTCAGTTACACTATGCGGCCGACTTGTCTATCTAGATACATCCACAATATAATATATATTTCAGGGCCAACCCCACACATGGTGAACTAATAACCCATCGACAAGTACACACACTTGTGACACTTGTCAATCCACATGATGACACTTCCTTATAGAGGAATAACACATCTCTAATAGGGGTACAATAAATATATATGAAATACATAGATGAAATACATTCCGAAGTTACATATACATCAACACTCCCTCTTAACTAGGAAGGTATTTCTCGACATAGATATGATAGACAAGTCTTCTTCTTGGGATCATCGTCATCGATGCATCATCATCATCATCGTCACTGTTGCTTCTATCTCAACCAATCTCTGACTCTACTCATCATAGGAAGTTCTACAGAGCCAGTCTTTTTTCATACTGGATGTAGGCCCACCAACTGTAGGTCTTCGTTATCATTGGCCATACTGTGGAATCCTCAGGACTTATTATGTGCGTCACAAAACCTCGAAAGAGCATCCCAGGCTGTTACGAGCACACAGCTCTACCTATAGGATCTCCCAGGGCCACATTATATGTGACCTCACCACAAAACCTCGCAAGAGCATCCCAGGCTATTACGAGCACACAACTCTACCTATAGGATCTCCTAGGGACAGATTATAGATGGTCACCACAAAACCTCACAAGAGCATCCTAGGCTGTTACGAGCACACAACTCTACCTATAGGATCTCCCAGGGACAGATTATATGTGGTCATGGAAAAAACTCGCAAGAGAATCCGAGGACTTATTACGGGCCCACAGCCCAACCTATCAGATCTCCCAAGGACATATTATATGCCATAGGACAATACCTCCAAAGAGCATCTGCCAGATATCCCAGGGACAAATTATATGCCATAGGAAAAACCTTGAAAGACTATCTCCAGATCTCCCAGGGACAAATTATATGTCCTCCCAGAGCAAAACCTCGAAAGAGCATTTGCCAGATATCCCAGGGCCAAATTATATGCCATAGGCTAAACCTCGAAAGACTATCTGCAAATCTCCCAAGGCCAAATTATATGCTCATCTGCACAACCTGATCCACGGCCATAGAGTATCAACCTAATACTCACCATACATCATCCTGTTGTACACATGATCATCCTGATCATCATCACTGCAACATCCTGCTGCATGTCATCTGGAGGAACATCCTGAAGCTCGTCATCCATGATCATCTTGATTATACAATGCATCTACCTGATGCATACCAAGTATCTACCTGATACATATCATCATACATGATCCACCTGATCATACAATGTATCCACCTGATACAAATACAAATACATGATACATATCACCATACATGATCCACCTGATCATACAATGTATCCATCTGATACATATACAAATACATGGTCCAAGCATCCAACATGATGCATATACAAAATACATACAAATGATCCTACTGATCATATCCAGCATCCAACATGATGCGTACATACATATAAATGATCCAAATGATCATATCCAGCATCCAACATGATGCATGCATACATACATATAAATGATCCAACTAATCATATCCATCATCCAACATGATGCGTACATACATATACATATAAATGATCCAACTAATCATATCCAGCATCCAACATGATGCATACATATATATAAAAATGATCCAACTGATCATACAAAGTAGAAACCAGAACATCATCCTGATGCTCATCATCCAGCGCTTACATCCACAGCCATGTGAAGGATCCTCCTTCCCACATGCTTGGAATGGCTTCAGCAAATGTGTCCATCACTTCTTCCTCGAAGTGTCATCAATCTGAAGAACACCAAGCCTCTCTCTGAAGTACTCGAACTTCACCCTGGCTAGTGGCTTCGTCAGCACATCTGCAATCTTCTCATCTGTCGCAACATACAGGAGATTCACAGCTCCTCTTTGCACTATATCCCTGATATAGTGATATTTGATCTCTATGTGTTTCGACCTGTCATGAAACACTGGGTTCTCGGACAGCTTCACACAACTCTGGTTATCACAGAAGATACCAGTAGCATCCAACGGGAGATCAAATAACTCATACAATAGCTTCCGTAGCCATACTACCTCACAACTAGCTGAACAGGATGCAACATACTCTGCCTCAGCTGTACTCAGTGCTACGCAGGACTGCTTCCTGCTAAACCAAGAGATCACACCTGATCCCATACTGAAGCAGCACCCAGATGTGCTCTTCCTATCTGCAGCACTGCCTGCCCAATCTGAATCAACATAACCCTGCAGGTTAAACTTTTGATTCACTTCATACTTGAGCCCATAATCCACTATACCCTTCAGGTACCTCAGAACATGCTTTACAACAACCAGGTGAACACTCCTCGGATCCGTCAGGAACTGGCTCAATGTGTTCACAGCAAAGCAAATATCTAGTCTTGTGTTCATCAGGTACATCAAGGACTCAATCATCTGACGATACATAGAGACATCAACCGGCTCAGATGAAGCATCACATAGAAGCTTCAGATTTGATGCCATAGGTGTGGCCATGGCCTTGCAATCCATCATCCTGAATCTCTTCAGGATATCTGTTGTGTACTTCCCTTGACCAAGGAATATCCCACCTGCACTCTGCCACACCTCCATACCTAGGAAATAATGCATCATTCCCAAGTCTTTCATATCGAACTCAACAGTAAGCTTCCTCTTAGTATCTACAATCAATATGTCATCTCTTGTTACAAATAAGTCATCCACATATAGGAGTAGAATCATAGGATTCCCTTCCTCAAGCTTGTAGTAAACGTTGAAATCTGCTTTACTCTTGGTAAAGCCCAAACTAGATAAGAAACTGTCCATCCTACCATACCAGGTTCTGGGAGCTTGTTTCAAGCCATACAAGGCTTTCTTCAATATGCACACATATGACTCCCTATCATGTATTTAAAAACCGAGTGGCTGCTCCACATATACTTCCTCTTCAACTACACCATTCAAGAAAGCAGTCTTGACATCCATCTGGTGTATTTTCCATTTCATTGCTGTAGCCAAAGCACTGTTCTGATGGAAGTATACCTGGCTACAGGTGCGGAAGTTTCTTCATAATCCATTCCCTCTTTCTGAGAGAAGCCACAAGCTACGAATATTGCCTTGTATTTCTCTACACTGCCATCTGCAGCATGCTTGATTTTGTAGATCCATTTGGAAGTCACAACAGACTTCTCTTTAGGTCTTGGGACAACATCCCAAACATCATTCTTCATTATTGATTGGTATTCCTCAACCATGGCATCTGTTGGCTCGGTTTTGCAACCAGGCTTAGTGCTATGGGCACCTGCTAACTAGTAGCAGCAGTTTCAATGTAAATAAATAACAATAAACTAATTAAACAAGACTATTCATGGATCTAAGCAAAGATATTAAGCAAATAACAAAAATAATTTAAGATCAAGAACAAGAACGTATAAAATAAAGAATTTGTATTGAAAGTATGGGGCAAGCAAGTGCTTGCGGAATCAATACCTCTAATGGTGAGGTTGAATAGCTCCAAGGATGAGCAACTTCCAATCTCCAATGGTCTCTTCTCCAATGTGGTTTGCAATGGCTAAAATGCTCAGGGGAGATTTCAGCAGCATAAGGATGAGATAATGGATGGATGTGAAATGAGGAGCCCCTACCACCTTTTTATAGGTTTTTGTGGTGGGAAATACCATTTGTGGTTTTGTGGAAACCAAATGGTATTGACCAACATGGTTTAGGTACTTTTCCCTCCTTTTTCCTTTTTTGAATAAAAATAATATTTTAATTCCCTTTTTAATATTTTTGGGAATTTGGACCCTTTTTGAGGGTTTTTTATGATTTTCTTGGAAAAATAATCTTTTTTAATGGAAAAAGGGGTGTACTAAGGTCTTTTGGTGACCTTTTGTTGGTTTCAGAGGCTCAGATGGTGGAAAAGTGGACAAATGGGTCATGTGAGTAAGGGAATGAGCTAGTGAGCACTTTTTAGGTGTTAACAGATTGCCCCCTGATGTGTGAGGGCAGGAGCTCATCGTATGGCTGATAGACATCGTAGTTCTTTTGTCCTTTTTCCTGGGGTTTAGGGGAGAGAAGAGACCGGTTGGAGACTGGAGCCACGGCCCTTGGAAGCTGCAAAAAACAAAAAATATTACATGGCCTCAATATGAATGAGGTATAATCTCTGATAAAGGACGAGGCGGGCATTCCCGTGCTCGTATCAAGACATATACAAAACAATTAGTCCCAATAAGGGGGATCTAATACGTAAAGAAATATACTGGTACATCATAATGGTCCAAAGGGGACATTATTGTGGGATATACTCATGATCATGGCTGATCTCAATAACTGATACACTGGAATAACTGTTGAACTGCTGAAACTGAAGGTGTCCAACATCTGTATGGACTCAATGACTGTGAGACATCTGAGATATTGTCACCATACGCAACCCGGATATCTATAGAAAAAGTGTAACTGGTTGTATCCATAGGTAGACTCTCAAATGTGGAGGAGTCAGGTGGTATCCGGGGTCTTCGACTAATAACTGAACGGACCAATCCCCTGTGCGAGTCTCAACGATGCGATCAAGGTGTTGAAGTCGAGCATGTGAGAAACAACCATTCGGAGAGGAACTGAGGATTCCTCTCGAAATGATTCGTAGGCACTCATCATAAATGGTGATGAGTCCAAGACATAGGGACCTCTAGGTCTATCCTCTGGAATCAATGTGGTTGTCGTCGACAGAGGGAGACCAGCAACTAACAAGGCAATGATGTTTCCTTGATAGGAGTACGAGGTGTAGAACTGAAGTGATGTAGTACTGATGGTAGGACTGACATACTTGTGGGGAAGGGAAATAACTGGGTCAAAAAATGGGTAGACTCAAACTTCCTTTGTTCAGAGCATGATGACATGGTTGACCTGGCAGCGTAGGGAACTGACTTGTAGGTGTGGGGATCATTGCTTTGACTGAATGGTATATATTGACTCTGGGGGGGGGGACGAGCTGATAGGTGTTGTCGAGGGATTATCAAGGTGACATACTGCAGAATACTATGAACAAAGGCGACCAAAATGGGGAAGCTGCCATATGAGTAGATGTGATCGGTCGTGGCGCCAAGAGGCACCATTGATTCCTTCTTCGTGGTTTTAATGAGCTCCAAGAAGGGATAAAAGTGTGCTCTAAAATGGTACGGTCCTGTGGATTTTGCGAGCCCAGGACGGCTCATGCTCATGGTTGCTTTCATGTTTAGAGAGTCTGAAAACGGTAAGTGGACTCTGTTGGTGTTTCTTTTTCGTAAGTTTAGTCTCCAAGGCCCGAAAAAGGATAAAAAGATGCGGATGGAGAACTCTTCTAGCCGATGTGACTAGAGTATACCTTTTTCGTAATTAGTCTACAAGGTCCGGAAAAGGGGTAAACTTATACCAGGTAGACGCCCTTTCAGATACGTTTAGCGAGCATGAAAGGAAGCAAGATTGCTCGGCGATCTTTTCATTGTTTTAGGAGTCAGAAAAGAGCTTAACGGAAACTCCCTAAGTACCTTTTTCGTAAAAGGGGTTGCTCGGCCCGAAAAAGGGATAAAATTATACCGAACAAAAATAGACTGATGAGGGTGAAAAAAGGTCTCAAGCATCGTCATCAGTGTGGAAAACTGGATCGGGTGACCTAAGGATTGTCGAAAACGGAGAACGGCCGATGTGGTACGCAAACCGAGGTGATGTGGGGGGCAGAAAAAATGCCCTGAAAATCAGGACGTGACAGCGAGGAATGATCTCAAGCATCATCACGAGCACGGAAAACTGAATCCGGTGATATAAGGCACGTCAAAAATGGAGAACGGCCTATGTGGCACGCAAACCGAGGCGACGAGGGGGGCATGGGAAAAAATGCCCGGAAAATCTAAAGGTGAGAGCGAGAAATGATCTCAAGCATCATCACGAGCGTGGAAAACTGAATCTGGCGATATAAGGCACGTCGAAAATGGAGAACGACCGATGTGGCACGCAAACCGAGGCGACGAGGGGGCGTGGAAAAAATGCCCAAAAAATCTAGGCGTGAGAGCGAGAAATGATCTCTAGCATCGTCACGAGCGCGGAAAAATGAATCCGATGATATCAAATATATCAAAAATGGAGAGCAGCCGAAGTGGTACGCAAACTGGGGCGACAAGGTGTCGGGACACAATGTTGATATTGGTCCTGGTGAGAGCGAGAAATGATCTCAAGCATCATCACGGGCACGGAAATATGAATCCGGTAGTGCAAATGGTGCGAAAAACGGAGGTCATAAGGACTCCGGAATGGTTAAAGGAAAGAACTAGGTTAAAAAATGGCTACAAATAAAGGTGATCTCACCAAGCGAAGGATGCAGTGGGGGGGAGAAATGATGACCCGTGGGGGCAAAATACTAGGTGTATCAAATCAACTGAAATATACAAGTGACACGTGACCTCAAAAATGGTTGAGATCACGAATATGAAAAAGTGAGCAGGGTTAATGACCTGCCCCCATGCTATGTGCATGGGATTTGTGATTGTGGATCACATATGTGTTGGTTTGAACGATGGGCTCATTGAGGTGTTGAGATAGAGATGATGGGGAAGGTTCAAAATGATTGATCATGCCCCCTATCCCGGGGTCGAGGTAATCTATTATGCCCCCTAACTCAGAGGTGTCAATGTGGTGTAGATGTTGTCTCAGAGAGAGATCAATAGGGCATTGAGCAACTGCTGGCGGGGTGTTATACCATGAGGCTGTGGGTCGTGGTGGCATACTGAAGTGATGATATGATGATGGGGGATTCCCTTTGTGGGGTGGATGCCCCCAGTATCTCCGACGAGGATCATGATGATGATGAGTAGGCAAGGTTTTGGGCATGCCCCCATGTTGTGGACATGTGGTTTCCTGGTTGATTTGAAAGGGTTCAACCTGTGTGTCAAAGGGATCAATGGAAGGGGCCGACCGGACATAGGGGTATCCAGTGGAGATCGTATAAATGGCGGGGTCAAGGCCAGGCATTTCGGTATCTGACCAAGTAAATACATCAGTGAATTCTTGGAACAGTTGTTGGTATTCTCCGATCTCATGCTCACTGTGGGAGGTTCCTAATGTGATGGTATGAAGGGCACCAAGTGGGTCAGAGATGTCAATGTGGATGACGGAAGAAATATCGGCCATGAGATCCGTTAACCAGTCGATTTTAGTAGGAAGGAAATCCTTGGACTCAACCACGGATTGGGTAGCGGTGGTGGATGAAGTCTCTTCCGGGAGGAAGTATGGACGATGGTGCATGTCTTCCCCGGGATAATCAAAGGTAGTAGGAATCTCGAGAACCTCTTCATCATTGCGGGAGCTTTGAGTGGTCAAATCGAGTGATGAGGTAGTGGTAGTCGAAGAGATCGTGTAGATGGTGTTAATCTCTCCAGATGAGGATGATGCGGGAGGGTATATATCCTCGATAGTAGGGGGTGCCGTCTCTAGGTCCAAATTGTTCATCTCGTAGAGAGCTGCTCTGTAGTCTGGGATGTCAGGACAGTTGTGGGAGTAGTGGCCGTAAATACCGCATATCGCACATGGGTGGTTGGTACGCAGTGATTTATCATGAGGCATGGGGTTTGGATCGAGCTTGACCACCGGGATGTTGGGGTCATCATCCAGCATTTGCATGTGTTCCTGCAATGCAGGTAACTGTGGGCACTGATGAGTTGGATGGCCTAACTCATCACACAGCGAGCAGTTTGGAGGAGCACGAAATACGGGGGGAGGTTTAACTACCTTGGGTGGGGGAACCGTAGTGTATGGTTGTGGGCCTCTGCCCCCAGTGGGTCGGACGAATGGAGGGGGATTCATCGACGACGAAGGAGTCGTGATACCAGGAGGTGGTTGGGTAGAAGTAACAATGGGTTGCACTGGTTGTAGGATGACATTTGGTGTCGGCGGTGGAACGGGAGGCGTAATATACCACACAGGTAATCCCAATGTTAGCCCGGGTAGACTAAGGGTAGCCATAACCGGGGCGCTTACTACACCCGAAGGAGGAAATAGAAAGGGGATTGTGTGGATGGGTGTAACCCCAATGTGACTAGGGACCAATGGTGGTTTGGGTAACAAGGAGGGTTGATTACCGGGTGTTTGTGAAAGGGTGCAGAGGTTAGCGACGTGGGTCTCCGGTGATGGTGGTGGAATGGCCTGGAATGTAGAGGTCATCGGCGCCTCAGAGTAAAGTCCGGGTCCTACCGAGGAAATGAATGAGGTAGTTGCACCACAAAGAAGTTGTTCAACCATGGGGAGAACATTTTCAGGTGTGGCGGGGGCCTTGGGATCGTAATAGGTGAGCTGGTCGACCTTGACCACGCGTCCCTCATGGGGGAACCGCATGGTGCGAAATACGGATGAGGCAACAGCCTGCATGGCATACATGTAGCTGCGACCAAGTAAAAGGTTATAGTCTAGTTGGGCATTGATGACCTCAATGTCAATGAGCACGGTTTTACCCGCCAGCTGGACAGGGACATTGGCTAAAAGACCTTGGGGTTGAGCCGAATGACCGTCGTAGGCTCGTAATGCAGTGGTGGACTGCTGGAGAGTAGGGGATCCCAACTTCTGCCAAACGAATGTGGACATGACGCATGTGGAGGCCCCTTCATCGATAATGCACTGATGGATGACAAGATTCCGAACAGAAACGAAAACTTGGAATGCTAAAGAGGAAGGCAGGCGGGGTTCAGACTGGTCTGAATCGAATGCGATCAACTGTGAATCATTGGGGTCAATGGCGCCAATGGCAGAGAGCAAAGTTTTGCGTTGCGAAGGACAGTTTTTCAAAAATTCTAAAGCAGACATGGCTGCAGGAGACTGGGCTAAGTCGTCGACAATGTTGTAATTCGACGCAGCGCGAGCATTGGGATTACTGTTGATGCGACGAAGTGGGAAGTGAGGTGCTTTAGAAGCACCATCAAGTGGAGCCGGAGGTATACGTAACGTTTGATCTGTGGGATTAACGTTAGTGTTTTTGTCGGTGGGAGGGGCTTCAGAGGTGGAGCCATATTGGTTCCGACGGGTTTGGAGGTTGGCAGCGGCAGTCGACATCATCAACAAATGGTGTGTGCCTGAATCAAACATGGGTTGATCAGGAGCGGCGTAAGTGATTTGTTGTGTTTGCACGTTGCCCTGTGGGGGGGCTAACGGCTGAGTGTTCACCACTCCTTGTGTTGGGAAAGGGTTTTGTAACACCAAAGGTTGTTGCTGAGGTGGTACTACAGCAGAAGGGTCTGCGGATGTCTCACCTATGGTGCTTGTAAACAATGGATCAAATGGTGTTTCAGCCATAATGGTGGTTGGTGGTAACTCTGTGGGTTGTTCGCATTCTACCTCCAAATCAAAAGTGAAGTGAGGTGTGTCGGAATCGGATGACTCTCTAGTTGATTGACGATGTGTCAAATCAAGGGATAGGGCTCTGCGTCTGTGACGTGGAGAGCCAAGTGGACTAAACTCTGGGAGTTCGCCCTGTAGACGATGAGAACGTCTAGAATTCTCAATGGTGAGAATATAAGTTTTTGATGTAAAAATTTGTTTAAGTATCAGGTGGTGATATATATATAAAGGACTCAAAACCCTAATGCAACCAAGGGGGTGCAAGAAGGGGAGTGAAAAAAGAAGGCTCTCAGGCCAAAAAATCAATCCTCAAGAAAGGCACTTATTCTAGCAGCTGTGCTACAATAAGTGGAGGAATGCAACAACTGGTCAGAATACCAACACGCAAACGGCTCCTAGAAAAAATAGGTGTAACTAGACCACAGGTAGGTTGAAATCATGCAAACACCTAATCTAAAAGTATTGTGACTCAAACAGACGATATCCTCTGCAAGGTGATGAAATCCAAGTCAGACAATATGAATGTTGAGACAATGGCTAGATATCCCCCTACCGGGAGGGACACCGGGTAATCAATCCTAAAGACAGGCTACTAGGATACTCCGTTCATGACGCGTCGAGAAAAGGTAAATCTGCCGTTTGGTCCTTTGATCGCAATATCCCAATACAGGGATATCCCGAGAACTGCGAATGGTAGCCCTTCGGTTACTGAATGGATTTCGGTATTCCACTCAGGCTTCCGGAACCATCCTCGCGACTTCAACCCTCCTAAGGGAGAGGCCTTCCCAGAAACCGGTTGTGACCGCGCCAAAAAGTACTAAGAGATTTTAGCTCCCTAATTGGACAGCTTCTATGTCTCAGATGTATGAACTGAGGGGTGTTATTGGAACACCTATCCCCCCAATACTACCTAGCTACAAGAATTCTTTTAGTGTTCCCCAAGTGGGGTTAAAAGTGTGTTCAAATTAAGGTACGTTTTAAGGCTTAGTTCAATTAAGTGATCGTGTGAGTGCACGTGAGGTGTTGTAAACTGAACTTGAAAAGAATTAAATGCTTTACAGGAAATTTTCAAAAAATAAAGGATTTTTCGAAAAATAAAAAGCAAATATTTATGACTTTTCACTAAAAGGAATTTAAATGCTTTTCAAAAAATAACTCAAAAAATAATGGATTTTTTGGATTTATGAAAGCAAATAATAGACTTCTTTTTTAAAAGAAATAAATGGATTTCTTTGTTTCAAGAAAAATTGCTAAGGGCAAGATTTTAAAGAAGTAAACAAGAAAAAATTTGAATCTAGATGAAAATGCAAAATGAGTCTTTCTTTCACTTTCTTGAAAATTTTTAAAAAGATTTCTAGATATGCACTTTTAAATAGTAAATTTTTTTTTTTCAAAGCTGTAAAATATGCAGGATTTGATACTGTAAAAAATGTGCTATGGGCAGAAAATACAGTAAAAAAAATTTTCAAAATCGGGATGGCCGAATGAAAAAATTCAGCCGCGCGGGTTTTGGACGCACAGCCGCGATGGGCCGCGCGGGTTTTGGACGCACAACCGCGATGGACCGCGCGGGTTTTGGGCGCACAGTCGCGATGGACCGTGCGGGTTTTAGCTGCACATTCGCGATGGGCAGCGCGGAAATTGGCCGCGAAGCCGCGGTGTGCAGCGCGGAAAAACGCAGAAAAGTTGCGATGGACCGCGCGACTGTCTGGGAAAAAGCCGCGATGGACCACGCGGAAAAGTGCAGAAAAGTCGCGATGGACCGCGCGACTGTCTGGAAAAAAGCCGCGAGGCGGGAGCCGTGCACGGAAACCGAGAAACGAACCCAAAAATTGAAAATTTCGGGCTGTTTATGGGGCCAAATCTCAGAGCAGCAATGGATCTGCTGTCTAAGATGGCAGATCTATGGATCTAAAGGGTAAAAACTCATAAAAAACTAAGATTAAAGGCAAAACTAGAGATCTATAGTTCAAACCAAAGCGGAGTCGCCAAAAAGTGTTGGCCCGGTTTTGCAACCAGGCTTAGTGCTATGGGCACCTGCTAACTAGTAGCAGCAGTTTCAATGTAAATAAATAACAATAAACTAATTAAACAAGACTATTCATGGATCTAAGCAAAGATATTAAGCAAATAACAAAAATAATTTAAGATCAAGAACAAGAACGTATAAAATAAAGAATTTGTATTGAAAGTATTGGGCAAGCAAGTGCTTGCAGAATCAATACCTCTAATGGTGAGGTTGAATAGCTCCAAGGATGAGCAACTTCCAATCTCCAATGGTCTCTTCTCCAATGTGGTTTGCAATGGCTAAAATGCTAAGGGGAGATTTTAGCAGCATAAGGATGAGATAATGGATGGATGTGAAATGAGGAGCCCCTACCACCTTTTTATAGGTTTTGGTGGTGGGAAATACCATTTGTGGTTTTGTGGAAACCAAATGGTATTGACCAACATGGTTTAGGTACTTTTCCCTCCTTTTTCCTTTTTTGAATAAAAATAATATTTTAATTCTCTTTTTAATATTTTTGGGAATTTGGACCCTTTTTGAGGGTTTTTTATGATTTTCTTGGAAAAATAATCTTTTTTAATGGAAAAAGGGGTGTACTAAGGTCTTTTGGTGACCTTTTGTTGGTTTCAGAGGCTCAGATGGTGGAAAAGTGGACAAATGGGTCATGTGAGTAAGGGAATGAGCTAGTGAGCACTTTTTAGGTGTTAACAGCATTGTTAACACCCAAAAAGTGTTCACTACCTCATCTACCACATTATATGGCTCATTTGTCCATTTTCCTACCATATTTCCCTTAAAATCCCAAAAAATCCCATTTAAAATCCTCCAAAATGCCTAAAATGCCTCCAAAAGGCCACAAAACCATCAAAATAGCCTAAAAAAGGCTAAAAAACCCCTTTTTCCTCCAAAAATAGCAAAAATCCCCTAAAAAGGGAATAAAAAATATAAAATAATGAGGAAAAGGAGGAGAAAACCCTATACAGCTGCACAAAACCATGTGTTTCCCAAAACCATGGGTCAGCACTCCACCACCAAAAAACTATAAATAGGTGATGGAGATCCCTTATTCCATATCCACAATCACAAGCACCCTTACTCTGCCAAAATCTCTCTCGAAACCCTAGTTCACCTTTGAACTATTTTCACCTTGAGAGCCACCTTTGGCCCATCCCCAACATTGGAGAAGGAGAAAGGAGCATTCTGAAGCTTGGAGCATCCTCTTGGACACTGCAAAGGGCTTCATCAACCTTGACACTCAAGGTAACATTTATATAAAACCATTTTTTACATCTTTCATTTATGTTTCATGCAATGTTTAAAGTAGTTTGTTAATTGTTGTTTTAGCTTAATCATTTAATCATTATTGAACTGCTACTAAGGAGTCCATTCTCCTTAGTAGGTGCTCATTGGCACAAGCTAGGGGTAAAACCCTAGCTACAGTTTTGGCGACTCCCCTAGTTTTCGAATTTCTGGTTTCCGTTTTTTAATTTTTTTCCTTTCGGCTGTCCCTTTCGGCCGCCGCATACCGCGTTTTTTCCCTCTGCAGTCGCGTCCCGACCGCGCCTTTCAGGCCTTTACCTGCGATCCGACCGCGGCTCTCAGACTGCTTCCGACGCCCTGCCGGCGGATTCAAGTCTGTTACCTGCGATCCGACCGTGGCTAATCAGCCTGTTTGCCGCGATCTGACTGCGCCTGTCGGCCTTTTTCCAGCGTCGCGACTGCGGCTTTCTGCCTCTTTCGCGCGTCCCGACTGTGTCTGTTAGCCCTTTTGCCGCGACCCGACTACGTCTTTTTCCCTATTTTCCTGCATCCCGACTGCCTCTGTTGGCCCGATATCCGCGACCTGACCGCCGCTGTTTCCCTTAAACCCGCGGTCGGCCTGTTCCAATTCGCCACAGACCCGCGGTCTGATTCCTGCTCTTTTTCTGTTTTGAGCCCAGCCCCTTTTGCTGCAATATTTTCTGCATCTGAACAGCCCCCTGTCCCACCTGCAGCCTCACTACCTTACCAGCCTTTCTGCAATATAATTTCTGTTCCCTTTACAGAATTCTTTTAAAAAATTTAGTGTTTTTTAAATTCAGAAAATTTTGCTAGTTAAACTTTCAATTTCCATATTATTGATAGATTGGAAGTTGCCCCCCTTGTGGCACTTCTATTTTTGGGTTCAACACCTCACGAGCACACACTCTGTCACATAAAATCAAGTGAGCCTTAAAACGTACCTAACTCAACCAACATTCTAACCCCACTTGGGGAACACAAAAGAATCATTGTAGTTAGGTAGGATCAGGGGGATAGGCTTCCAATAACACCCCTTGGTTATTTCACTTGAGACATAGTTGTTGTCCAAATAGGGAACCAAAATCCCCTAGTACTTTTTGGCACGGTCACGACCAGTTTATCAGAGGGCCTCTCCCTTAGGAGGGTTGAAGTCGGGAGACTGGTTCCGGAGGCCTGAGTGGAATACCGCACTCCATTCAGTAACCGAAGGGCTACCTTTCGCGGTTCGCGGGATATCCCTGTATAGGGGTATTGCGGTCAACGAACTAAACGGCAGATTCACCTTTCTAGACGTGTCATGAACGGGGTATCTTAGTTGCCATTCTTCTAGGATTGACTACCCGGTGTCCCTCCCGGTAGGGGGATATCATAGCCACTTGGCTTTCCTACTCATATTGTCTGACTTGGATTTCATCACCTTGCAGAGGATATGTTTAGTTGAGTCAGAATACTTTTAGCTAGGTGTTTGCATGCTCCTTTACCTCCCTTTGGTCTAGTGAGTCCACCATTTTTCTTTTTTAGGAAACCTGCTGCTTGTTGGTATTCTGACCATCTTTGTTGTTACTCCACCTATTGTAGCACAGCTGTTGCAGTGGGTGTTTTGAGTTGGTTGTTGGCCTGAGTGCCTTGTTTTTTAGCTCTCCTTCTGCACACTCGATTGCATTAGGATTTTTGAGCTGTTTTTATACTCACCTCAACCCACAGAGACTAGACACCATCTGTCACCATTGAGTCCCCGAGACATTCTCGGCGCCTCAGGGGCGAGCCCCCACAGCACGGTTCTCTTGACACCACACGTCGTAGATTCCGATCATTATCCGTTGATACCACTCATCACCGATCTAGAGCCTTGTCACTTGACTCCACTCGTCAGCGACGTAGGTCTCCGTCACCAGATAGTGACGTACCTTACTTTACCTCAGATTCTGACGAAGAGTCTGAGAACCCTATTTACACTGCCCCTACTAGCCCCATGGCTGGCACGACTTCCACTCCATTTTTCATAGGGACCATTGGTGGCACATCCACCACTACACCAGTTACTACACCTGTTTTGGGTATGCCCTCCATGGGGAACCCATCTACTGTACCCCTCACGGTACCTATTCCCACAGCGGGAATACCTATCCCCACTACATCAGTGGCTCACACTACCCATGGTGGTGCTGGACCATCCTTCACTACCTCAGTTCCCCCACTTGGGGGCACCACCCTCAATCTTGTCCCTCCACTTGGGGGCACTGGCCCCAACTTGGTCCAAAGCACTACTGTGTCGCAGCCTTCTTCCAGTTTGCCATTCATGGCTAGCCTAAACCTACCTGACCTGGCCAGATTGACCAACGATCCTATTCGACACGACCCTGCATGGCCTCATATGCCTACCAAGCTTCCCTCAGACATCCCTAAGTTCGAGGGTAAGGCCGGTGAAGACCCACAAAACCATATCATGTCTTTCCACCTATGGTGTTCCTCTAACTCCATCGTGGACGACTCTGTTCGCCTCCGTCTCTTACAGCGCACCTTTACTGGCTCTGCAGCCAAATGGTATATTGAGCAACCACATGGGACTCACGCCACCTTTGCCTCCCTTGCCTCTACCTTCCTGCAGTTCTTCCAGTTGCCTGTCCGCTATGACGCGGGCGTTGAGATCCTCCTATCCTGCAGACAAAACACGGCTACCCATATCACGGACCATATCCATGAGTGGCGTCGACGCCGTAGCTTATGCAAGATCAAACTAGACGACCGTATCTTCCTCGATTGGTTCCTCAAGTCCCTGCTTCCTGTTATTGCTAAGGATGTAGCTTCAGAAAGACCCCAGTCTGAAGAAGAGGCCATCCTTAAGGCACAGCAGTTCGACCTCATTTACGCCCAGTCGGGTTACCTTTATACCATTATACCTGACGCCCCTCGCGGCGAGTCCTCCCATCATGATGCGCCGGGGGCATCCCACGCTGCAGATGGTATCATTGGCCGTGTTTCTTCGCATCCCCAACCGTTTTCTATAGCACGTCCTACCCCTGGCCCCGACCTGTCGAGGGCTACCTCCCAGTCTGGAGCAACCAACTCATATGCTCCCATGACACATCACCATTCCCATGGACCCTCATGTCCACCTCAGTGCTTCGGGTATGCGACTCCTGCTTATGCTCCTCCAGTCGCCCCTCAGCCTTACTACCATCAGCAGGCTGCCTCAGCTCCTGCGCCTTCACCAGCCCCACCAGCATATTATCCGCCACAGGTAGCCCCTGCGGCACATCCACAACCTGCTCCGCAGTCCTATCAGCAACCCCCTCAAGTTGCTGCACCTGCTCAGCCTCAACCTACATATCATCCTCCGCAGCCTGCTCCAGCACCTGCGCAACCTCAGAATCCACCTGCTGCCCAAGGGCAAGTTTACGCCCAACAGAACCCGCAGCAAAACCAGAACAACCAACGTAACCAGGGCCAACAGAACCGCGGCAAGGGCCGTAATCGGGGAAACAACCAACCTGCAGACCAAGCTGGTCAACCGGCTAATCCCCCTGACAACAACAATGCGGCCCCCGCTAATCAAAACCCTGATCGCCCGCCCAAGCAGGCCAAAAACCCCAATCTGCGAACAAACCACCCTTGTTCTATTTGCGGTGTCTATGGACATTATACCCACGCTTGCCCACATTTAGAGCGAGCTCGGCAGCTCTGGGTTGACGAGGCCCATCGCCAAGGGCATGCGGCTCCCCAAGCACCGGCCAACCCCCCCCAACCTCAACAACCCCCTTTGGTGCTGCAAAATCCCTTACCAACCCAAGGCGTGGTGAACACTCAGCCATTGGCCCCTCAAGCTAACGCGTAACCCCAACAACAACAGATCACTTATGCCGCCCCTGATCAACCCATGTTTGACTCAGGTACCCACCACTTGCTGATGATGTCATCTGCTGACGTCAACCTACAGACCCGTCGAAACCAATATGGCTCCACCTCTGAAGCCACTCCCACGGATAAACCTACTAACGCCCATCCCACCGATCAGGCGTTACGTATACCTCCGCCTCCCATAGACGGCGCTGCGAAAGCACCTCGTTTCCCACTTCGCCGAATCAACAATAACCCTAACGCACGCGCTGCGTCAAACTACAACATCGTAGACGACCTAGCCCAATCTCCCGCAGCCATGTCTGCGTTAGAAGTCTTGAAGAACTGCCCTTCCCAGCGCAAGACTTTACTTTCCGCCATTGGGGGGATTGACCCAACTGATTCACATTTGATGGCGTTTGATTTAGACCAGTCTGAACCATGCCTACCCTCCAGCTTAGCCTTCCAAGTTACGGTCTCCATTAGGAATCTTGTTATCCATCGGTGCATCATCGATGAGGGTGCCTCCACATGCGTTATGTCTACATTTGTATGGCAGAAGCTAGGATCCCCTCCTCTCCAGCAGTCCACCACTGCGTTACGTGCCTACGACGGTCGTTCGGCCCAGCCCCAAGGCCTCCTACCCAACGTTCCTGTCCAGTTAGGTGGTAAAACAGTCCTTATTGACATAGAGGTAATCAATGCCCAATTGGATTACAACCTTCTACTTGGCCGCAGCTACATGTATGCCATGCGGGCGGTTGCCTCTTCTGTCTTTCGCACCATGATGTTCCCCCATGAAGGACGCGTGGTTAAGATTGACCAGCTCACCTACTATGATCCCAGTGCTCCGGCGGCACCGGAAAATGTTCTCCCCATGGTTGAACAACCTATTTCTCCTGCCACCACCTCGTTTATTTCCTCTACGGGGCCTGGAGTCTACTCAGACGCGCCGATGACCTCCACCTTTCAATCCATTCCTCCCCCGTCATCTACGCCCGAAATGTCTGATTTATGTACCTTGTCCCACGACAACCTACCATCTAACACTCAACCACCCTTGTTGCCAAAACCACCACTGGTACCTAGCCACATTGGTGTTACACCGATCCATACGATCCCCTTCCTAGTCCCTCCATCGGGAGTAGTAAGCGCCCCGGTCATGGCTACCCTTAGCCTCCCTGGGTTAACCTTGGGATTACCTGTATGGTATCTTTCACCTCCCGTTCGCCCGCCGACACCAGATGTCGTCCTCCAGTCGGTGCAACCCATGGCTACTACCACTCAGCCACCTCCCGGTGTCTCTACCCCTTCGTCCTCCACGACACCTCCTCCTACTCCCAAACCCACTGGGGGCAGAGGTCCCCAATCTTACACTGCCGTACCACCTCCAAAGACAGTCAAGAACCCTCCAGTGTTTCGTGCTCCTCCCAAATGCTCGCTGTGTGACGAGTTGGGCCATGCGACCCACCAATGCCCACAGTTACCCGCATTACAGAAGCACATGCAAATGCTCGATGATGACCCCAACATCCCAACTGTCGAACTAAACCCCACTCCTAAGCCTAAAGATAAGTCCCTACGTACCAACCACTCCTGCGCCATCTGCGGTATTTACGGGCACTATTCACATCATTGTCCCGATCTCCCGGATTACAGAGCGGCTCTCTATGAGATGAACAATCTGGATCTTGAGACGACACCACCTACCATTGAGGAGATCTACCCCCCAGACTCTTCACCTTCCGGAGAGGTTAATACCATCTATATGATCTCTTCCACCACTACCCCCTCGTCAACCGATTTGACGACGCAAACTTTCCATACTGATGAGGAGATTCTTGAGGCCCTTACTGCCCCGGATTATCCTTGGGATGATATGCACCACCGTTCCTATTTTATCCCTGACGAATCCTCTAGCACCGCTACCCAATACGCGGTTGAATACAAAGACTTCCTCCCCACCAAGGTCGACTAGTTCAAGGACCCTATTCCTGCCCCTGAGGCCTTTGAGGAAGGTAACATGGCCAACATCTCACCTGTCATCCAAGTTGATATTGCTGCTCCAGGGCATGCCCCTGAACTCATTACTTTAGGAGCATTCTGTAGTAAACAAGAGATTGAGGACTACATACACCTTTTTAAAGAATTCCGTGACGTCTTTGACTGGTCCTATACCGAAATTCCTGGTCTTGACCCTGCCATTATAGAGCACCACATTGACACATGGCCTGATGTACCCCCCAGTCGTCAGAAACAACATCCTCTTCCTCCCTCAAAGTTCCTAGGATATGCCCCTGAACTCATCACTTTAGGAGCCTCCTGCAGCGAGCAGGAGATTGAGGATTATAAACAACTCTTCCAAGAGTTCCGTGATGTCTTTGCTTGGCCCTCTACCGGAATGCCTGGGTTCAACCCCGCCATTCTCAAACATCACATGGACACACGGCCAGAGGAATTTCCCGTTCGTACTGAAACCGACCCTGAAGGCCTTCCTTTGCGCAACCCACGTAATGGGTTGTATCTCAAGCGTTTTTACCCATAAAAGAAACACGCGGCCTCATTGGTCTGCGTTGTACAGTACTTTCTTTTTGTTTTTGTCTTTTCACACCGTTTCCACCATTGGAATCAGCACGACGCGACCGTCATGATGGTCACCTCGTTGCATTATTTCTGTTCCGTCATTTTTTGCTCATTTTTCAGACGCCACTAGTCACCTCGGTTTGCGTGCCACATCGGCCGTTCTCCATTTTTCACATGTTTTATATCATCGGATTCATTTTTCCGCGCTGGTGATGATGCTTGAGATTCATTTCTCGCCCTCACCTTCAGATTTTCTGGGCATTTTTCCAAAATGCCCCCGTCACCTCGGTTTGCGTGCCAAATCGGCCGTTACCCATCTTTGACATCCTTTATATCGCTGGATTCATTTTTTCGAGCTCGTGATGATGCTTGAGATCATTTCTCGCTCTCACTAGGTACAATTTTAACATTGTGTCCCAAACACCTTGTTGCCTCGGTTTGCGTGCCACATCGGCTGCCATCGGATTGTTCCACATTTTTATATGAGCCATTCACTCCTGTCATACTGCAAATGTTTCATTATTTTGCCACCATTTCATCTACCCCACAAGGAGGTCCATCAGTGTCCCCGCCTACCCTCGTTCTTGGTCACCATAACATCTGCCTTGATCGAACACTTCCTCCTTGCCTGGCCATTCCTTTTGTTCGGTATAATTTTATCCCTTTTTCGGGCCGGACAAGTCCTTTACGAAAAAGGCACTTAGGGAGTTTCCGTTAAGCTCTTTTCTGACTCCTAAAAGAATGAAAAGATCGTCGAGCAATCTTGCTTCCTTTCATGCTCGTTAAAGTACCTGAAAGGGCGTCTATCTGGTATAAGTTTAACCCTTTTCCGGACCTGGTAGACTAATTACGAAAAAGGAATACTCTAGTCACACCGGCTAGAAGAGTTCTTCATTGCATCCTTTTATGCTTCTTTGGGCCTTGGAGACTAAATCTACGAAAAAGCAACCCCCTGGAGTCTTCTTATCTGCTTTCAGACTCTCTAAAATTGAAAGCAACCATGAGCATGAACTGTCCTGGGCTCATAAAATCCACACGACAGTACCATTCCATTACTTCAGAGTCTTCTTATTTGCTTTCAGACTCCTTAAAATTGAAAGCAACCACGAGCATGAACTGTCCTGGGCTCGTAAAATCCACACGACAGTACCATTTTACACACACTTCTTCTAGTTCATTAACCCATGAAGAAGTCTCCTCCCGTGCCTCCTGGCACTATGATCGATCATCTCGGCAGCACCCCCAATCAGGTCGCCTTTGTTCAGAGTATTCAGCAGTCTTCTGCCATTTTACACCAGATTGAGTCTCCCTCAGCCAGTTACCCTCCTAGATCCAATACAGCTATGATCCCTTTCCCCTCAGTTAGTTTCATATGCTGCCAGATCATTCCCATTATCATACTCTGAACAAAGGAAGTTTGAGTCCACCCGCTCTACTTGCCCAGTTGTCCCCCCACAGTTTATCAGTCCTGCCATCAGCACTATCACATTTCGGTCTTGTACCTTGCGCTCCTGTCAAGGAAACATCATTGCCTTGATAGTTGCAGGTCTCCCTCTGTCGACGACAGCTCCTCTATTCCAGAGGATAGGCCCAGAGGTCCCTACACCTTGGACTTATCACCATCTGTGGTAAGTGCCTACGGACCATTCTGAGAGGAGTCCTCATTGCCTCTCTGAGTGGTTGTTCCTCACATGCTCGACTTCAGCACCTTGATCGCATCGTTGAGGATCGCGTAGGATTATATCCCATCAGTTTTTGTCGAAGACCCCGGATTTCCCCTGACTCTAGCCCATTGGTGAGTCACTTCGGAACGGCCAGTTATATGTTCCTGTGGATGTCCAGGCTGCGTTGGCGTTTGTATTCAGAAGCCATCCAGTTCCATGCTTCCTTGAGTACCCAGTTTCAGTTCCAGATCCGTTCCAGTTCCGTGTACCATGGAGAGTTTGACCCCAGTCACTATGATCCAGCAGTTCATCAGTTCCTTTGGTACCACACTCAGTAGCACTGTTGATTGGTCCAGTGCACCATTTATCCAGTTCACACATGATCAGCTCAGCAGTATGTCCCAGATTTGTGTCCCCTCTGGACTCTTATGATGTACACAGTGGTCATGTATCTTACAGGTCCCCCTTTTCGGGCCTCACAGTTCTGTTTATGTATCTTGATACGAGCATGGGTATGCCCGCCTCGTCCATATATTGAGATTATACCTCAGTCAGTATTTGAGGTCATGTATATTTTAGGTCCTCATTTTTTGGACCCCATTGTTATTGTTATGTTATATCCTGATACGAGCATGGGAATGCCCGCCTCGTCCATATGATCAGATGATTCCTCATCCTTTATTGAGGTTATGTACTTTTAGTTCTTGCAGTTGTTCGGGATCGTTGTTCCGGGCTTCAGTTTGTTTCTTCTCTTCTCTCCACATCCCAGGAAACCCATTCATGACTTATGATGTCCATCGGCCATACGATGAGCTCCTGACCTCGCACATCAGGGGGCAATCTGTTAACACCCAAAAAGTGTTCACTACCTCATCTACCACATTATATGGCTCATTTGTCCATTTTCCTACCATATTTCCCTTAAAATCCCAAAAAATCCCATTTAAAATCCTCCAAAATGCCTAAAATGCCTCCAAAAGGCCACAAAACCCTCAAAATAGCCTAAAAAAGGCTAAAAAAACCCCTTTTTCCTCCAAAAATAGCAAAAATCCCCTAAAAAGGGAATAAAAAATATAAAATAATGAGGAAAAGGAGGAGAAAACCCTATACAGCTGCACAAAACCATGTGTTTCCCAAAACCATGGGTCAGCACTCCACCACCAAAAAACTATAAATAGGTGATGGAGATCCCTTATTCCATATCCACAATCACAAGCACCCTTACTCTGCCAAAATCTCTCTCGAAACCCTAGTTCACCTTTGAACTATTTTCACCTTGAGAGCCACCTTTGGCCCATCCCCAACATTGGAGAAGGAGAAAGGAGCATTCTGAAGCTTGGAGCATCCTCTTGGACACTGCAAAGGGCTTCATCAACCTTGACACTCAAGGTAACATTTATATAAAACCATTTTTTACATCTTTCATTTATGTTTCATGCAATGTTTAAAGTAGTTTGTTAATTGTTGTTTTAGCTTAATCATTTAATCATTATTGAACTGCTACTAAGGAGTCCATTCTCCTTAGTAGGTGCTCATTGGCACAAGCTAGGGGTAAAACCCTAGCTACAAGCATCCTTCCATTCTTTCTTTTCCACTGATTCCTCATAACTGGAAGGTTCTTTATTCATAATGTCACAGAGTAAAGCAACATAGTTGGTATGTGATCTGGTTCTCTTCTTTGCTCTGTGTTCTTCTTCTGGAATGCCAAATCTTTCTACATCTTGAATGATCTCTCTAGCCCATACAGGTTTCCTCTTGTGAGAGTTATCCTCATGGGGTGGATCTACAGGTTCTTGCTGATCTTCAAACTCACGAACAACTTCTGGAATTGCTTCAGTCATGGTAGTGTCTTGAAATCTAGTTTCCTTAGGTTCTTCATAAACTTCGATAGGTGCCTTCCTTGATTTGATGAATGCTGAGTTTTCATCAAATGTTACATCCCTGCTGACATCAATCTTCTTGAACCCTGGAAAGTATATTCTGTAAGCCTTCGAGCTTTCACTGTAACCCACAAAGATACCCTTCTTTCCTGAAGGATCTAGTTTAGTCCTCTTTTCCTTTGGGACATGAGTGTATACTGGACAACCAAATATTCTGAGATGTCTTACTTTAGGTTTCTTACCAGAAAAGACATCTTCTGGTGTCTTGTTGTCCAATATCTTGTGGGGTGTTCTGTTCTGCACATATACAGCTGTTCTAGCTGCTTCTACCCATAGATGCATAGGTAGATCCTGGTCATGCAGCATTGCCCTTGCTGCTTCCATGATAGCTCTGTTCTTCCTTTTTGCAACTCCATTCTGTTGAGGATTATGAGGAGCATTCAACTCCCTCTTAATCCCTGAATCACTACAAAGCTTCTTGAAGTCACATGAGGTGAATTCTCCACCATTGTCGGATTTGAATGTTTTGATCTTCTTGTCAGTTTGATTCTCCATCAAGGTTTTGAATTCCTTGAACTTATCAAGCACCTCATCTTTATTCTTCAAGAAGTATACCCAAGTCTTCCTGGAGAAGTCATCAATAAATGAGACATAGTAAACATACCCACTAACAGAATTGGATGACATAGGACCACATACATCTGAGTGGATGATTTCTAGGATATCTTTGGCCTTGCTTTCACTGCTTGGGAAAGCCTTCTTAATGTTCTTACCTTTTGTACATCCTTTGCAAACACCTTAATGTTTGGTCTTGATTTCAGGAAGACCCTCTATAGCCTTGCTTGCAATTGGAAGTTCCCTATAGTGCATATGAGCAAGTCTTCTATGCCAAAGTTCACTTGGCTCCATGGATTCATGCACCATGGCATGTTGAGGTTATCCCTTCAATTTATACAAACCTCCCTCTTGCTCTCCAATCACTATTGCATCATCTATGGTCTTTCCCTTTGGCCACATTAAGACTTGGCCATCCACAAATGAAACCCTCATACCTTTTGCATCCAATGCAGAGATGGAGAGTAAGTTCTTCTTGAGCCCAGGTACATAAAAGACTTCTTTGATCTTCAAATATTTTCCAGAATCTAGGTTGTAGGAGGCTTCACCACTTCCTTTGATTGGGTATTGATAATCATCCCCAAGTTTAACCTTATGGGGTGATTCATGTTCAGATAGGTTCACAAAAGATTCCTTAAACCCAGTCATGTGTTTGGAAGCCCCACTATCAATTAACCAATCATTACAACCATGGGAGATAGTACCTGTGAGAGCAGAGATTAGAACATACTCTTCTTCACTTGATGAGTCATTGTCACTATCATCATTTTCTTCCCTAGCCTTCTTCTTTGGAGGTTCATCATCCTCGGCAGCATGAGCATGGAACTTTCTTTTGCTACCCTTCTTCTTCTTGCCGGAGTTGTTGTTATTATCCCTTTTGTTCTTGGGACAATCTGAAGCAAAGTGACCCTTCTCATTGCATGTGAAGCATCTTAGATCCTTCTTATTCTTTTGATAGGATCTCTTGTAGCGAGAGTGCTCCTTCTTGGGCTTGCTTCTTTTGGTGTGAGCTGCAAGAGCTTGATCTTCACCTCCCATCTTTTCCTCACGAGTTACAAGTCTAGCTTCTTCTTGAGAGCATTCTTCCCGCAATCTATTGAAGGATACCAAATTCTTTCTTGCATAGATTCCTTGAATGAAGGAGTCCCATGACCTAGGTAGGCCATTCAGAGTGGTCATGACAACTTCACCATTCTCCAACATTTCATCTACTACTTCCAGTTGTTCCTTAATCTGGGAGACCCTAGAAAAATAAGATTGAATGGTTTCTCCATTCTGAAACTTTACTGCTTTCAATTGGTTCCGCAGGGTCATCTTCCGATTTATGTTCTTTCCTTCAAATAGCTTGGTCAAAGAGTTAAACATCTCCTTGGGTGTCTTTAGAGAAGACACATGGGATATGAGATGGTCTTTAATAGAATCAGCAATGATTCTCTTTGCCTTGACCAAGTTCTTCTTATGCAATACCTTGGCCTCTTCATCCTCTGGGATAGGGATGTCTTCTTTTATATGTGAGTCCAACTCATTCTCTTCCAGGATTAACCCAATCCTATACTTCCAAGCTCGGAAGTTATCAGCCCCTTCAAGCTTATCCTCAAGCTTGGTGTGGTGAGACATCTTAAAGAGTACTTCAAATGGAAATAGAAAAGATTTAGGTCTTACCATTTGAAATGCTGAGATCTCGTCCTGAATTAGGGTTTGTTGGAAAAAACCTAAGAGTTCAAAATGTGAATTTCAATTTTCTGAAAAGATAGAAAGATGCGCCTTGATGAGCTGATCAGTGTAGTGCATTCAGAATTTGAGATTAGCAATGTTTTACCCTTCAGATTTACCTTTTTGTCCTCCCAAGTTCACTAGGGAGAGCCCTGAATTAGGGTTTGAGTTTCCCGGAGATCTACCAAGCCAAAAATATCGATCCAAAGCTCTAAACTTTGATTTTTGCAAGGAGCTTCCAGCTATGTCTTCAGATTTTAGAAATTCCTATTTTTATGGAAACCCTAATTTGTAGGGCCAAATCTGAAAATGCTTAGAATTGAATTCTGATTGGACAGATAGATTCTACTTGATGAGTAGAGTCAATCTACTATGCTGCTTTTCCAAAATCTATGGAGAGAAACCCAATAAACAAGAAACTCAATTTTCCATCACTACAAAATTTCTTGTTCTCAGGTTAGCTCTGATACCATGTTAAATTTTGAGCATTAATTCACAATACTCTAGGATCTTCACTGAGAGAATAACATATACAGTATATCAATGCATAACAATCACAATAAGAATCACAAGCATCACAAGAATCAAAAGCATGAGAGACAAGAGACACAGAGTTTCCATGGGGAAAACCCTAAGGTGAAAAACCCCACAACTTCCTCAGAGATAGAGAGAGCAATGGCTCAACCAAAGTACAACCAAAATACACTGAGATAGTCTCCTAGTAGCAGATGATCCTCCTCCTCACTAGTGCGCCACTTTCTGAGTGAGAGAGAGATGACTTTTCGAATGATCCAAATAGAGATCTCCTGATCTCTATTTATACTTAACCTATTTGCCTAGTTACACTATGGGGCCGACTTGTCTATCTAGATACATCCACAATATAATATATATTTCAGGGCCGACCCCACACATGGTGGTCTAATAACCCATCGGCAAGTACACACACTTGTGACACTTGTCAATCCACATGAAGACACTCCCTTATAGAGGAATAACACATCTCTAATAAGGGTACAATAAATATATATGAAATACATAGATGAAATACATTCCGAAGTTACATATACATCAACAATCAGTCCTATGGCCATGGGAAAGCTTATGGGCCATTAGGTCCTCACTATCAGTAGTTTAACCCTCATGGTCAAGCTTTTGGTCCATCCTATAACACAGTTCCATTTAACCAACCTTTTATGGGGGCTTTTAATCAAGCTTTCCAGCCGCAGCTCCCGTTCCTTGCACGCTTGAATCTCCCAGATCTTTCGAAGCTCACATATGATCTGGTATGTCACGACCCTACTTGGCGCTCAGTCCCTACCAAGCTCCCTTCGGACATTCTGATGTTTGAAGGGAAAGGTGGTGAGGACCCAGGAGATCATGTCACGACATTTCACCTTTGGTGCTCCTCCAACTCTTCGAATCATGATTCCATTCGTTTACGACTATTTCAATGCACCCTCATGGGGGCATCCGCGAAGTGGTATGTGAAGTTGCCCGGAAACACCTTTAGGGGATTCAATGAGATTGCTTTTGTTTTCTTAGACCATTTCCATTTGTCGGTTCATTATGATACTAGTACTGAGTTATTGTCCACCTTCCATTAGAATAAGGCCACACATATTTCTGACCACGTTCAAGAGTGGCGTCGGTGGAAGAGATTAGTGAAAGCCAACATTCATCTAGAGTTCCTATTGGAATGGTTCCTTAAGTCTTTACTCCCATACATTGCTAAGAATGTTTCAATGTCTGGCATTGTGACTGAGGAACAAGCTATCATGAAAGTCTAGCACTTAGATCTACTTTATTCTCAGTCTAGCATTTTGTATGACATTATTCCTAACGCACCGAGAACAAGACATGAGCCTACGTCAGTTCCTGGACCACATCCCGATGGAATCGTGGGGTCCACATGCACTTTCCCTGTATACTTGGTAGCTAATCAAATGCAAAATTTGTCACTAAACTAGTCTGCTCCCGGACAGGTACACACCTTGTCCACTTCCACTCCGTCATCTGATGTACACAATGTGCAATCAACGAAATCGTCAGGTAACCAACAACCTGGTGGTAAGAAAAAGGGGAGAAATAATCGTAGGGGTGGAAACAATGGAAGTAATAACAATAGAAATCGTAATACTCCTCGTAAAGAGAATGCCAACCCTCCTCGGGAAGGCGGTAATGCTCACGAGGATCATAAACCTAGGCGTAAGGTGAAATTTCCTTGCAAGCTTTGTGGGGAGGATCATCTTACTCACTTATGTCCTCGAATTCAAGAAGCATCGAAGAATTTGGCACAGAGCCCAGTTGTGTTGAAGGATCCCCATCCTCATCATCAAAACATGGCTTCACATGCTCCCACCACTGGTTATGGTACTAATGAAACGTCAATGTCTTCTTCCAATACTAGTGGTTATGGATGTGTGAATATGGTTCAGTCAGAGATTTATGTTGCTACTCGTCAATGCGATTATGGTGCACCACAACCAAGTTTGGGGAATGAGCCTTTCCCTCCTCCTGACAATTCATTGCATATCGAGAAGCCCTCTATTATGCTACAGATACCGAAAGGTGTTATCAAGCGCTCCATGCATAATCCTAATGCTCAAGCCGCCCATAACTACTCCATCGTAGAAGATTTGGGCCAAACTCCGTGTGCCATGCCGGCTCTTGAGGTTTTGCAAGCCTGTCCTTCTCAGAAGCATGCCCCTTTGAGTGCGTTAGGAGTTCAAGATGGGGGAAATCCTAGTGTTATGAAGTTCGATAATACTGATGTATAGCCTCGCTTACCTTACCACGTGGCTTTTCAAATCTAGGTGGTTTGCCTTAAAAGCTTCGTCAAACATACTATGGTTGATGAAGGTGCCTCTGCATTAGTAATGTCGTTAGCTTGTTGGAAAGCTCTTGGCTCTCCTCCTCTACTCACGTCCAGAACTTACTTCACTGCATTCGACAGCAGGTCTTTTACACCACATGTAATTATCCCTTCCCTTCTTGTCTCCTTGGGAGGTAAGTCCATGCCTATTGAAGTTGAAGTGGTTGATGCGCCCATCGACTACAACCTTTTACTGGGTTGGAACTGGATGTACGCTATGAAGGATGTCGCATCTACTGTATTTAGGGTTATCTGCTTTCCCCATGAACGAAAGATTGTGATGATCGATCAGTTGGATTATGTTGGCACTCCTTCCACAGCATCTACAGGATCTGTAGTCCCGCGATTTTATGATTCTCAGCCGGCAACTGGGAACATAGGTGTTGGAATGTACCCCTCATTGATGGGAACTTTTAAACATTCTGCATCTGTGAATTTTATTGGAACCATTACCGACAATGCATCTCCTCCTTCGAATAATATGTTATTTTGGACCTCCTATTTAGATGATCCGTGGACTTTACCATCCACGAATTCCACGTCTGGAGACATTGCGCATCTCGGGATGTCTATTCCTTTATCTGTAGCAGAGCTCACATACGATCATATCCAACAAACCATTGCAGATTCGGATCTCTCTTCTTCATGGACAGTAGAGGAAGATCCCGTTATGCTTCCCGTGCGTGCAGTTGACCTATCTTGTTCACATGGTTTCCTCGATGGTATTTTACCTTCAGATGAAGTTTTTATTGAGGCCATGGGTGGTGATGACAGTTCGTTGGGGGATCTTTATCATAGATCTCATTCCCCTCCTCCCCTTGATCTTATTGAACAAGATGAGTCTTTAATACAACTTTCCATCCATTTGAATTTGGATCCATTCACAGTCTCATCCAGCCCTGATTTGACATTTGAGTCTGATGACTCTTTGATATCTCCTATAGATCCACAAATTGGTGATCCTGATGAGTTCGATTCTACTTCTAGAATTTCCAACTCCTGTGATGATGAATTTGCTACTGCAGATTCCTTCACATCCTTTGGCTTTGCTCTTAATTTTGAAGATGATCATTTTGATCCCTCAGGTATTGGTACTATGGCACCTTCAGTGGTTATCTCTACCTGCATTATGTCTGAGGTTAACAATAGTGAAGTTGAAAATGTTTCTACCACGATGACTTGTATCAGATTTTTCTTTACATACGTTTTAGAGATGATCTTGGTACTTATGTTTCTTGGAGACAAGATTCTTAGCTGTACTTATACTTGGTTACCGGTCATTTTCGACATTTGGTTCGGTCATGGCAGGCATATTTGGGACCTTTCATATAGGTTTAGGCCTCCCCATTGTTATGATGCATTTGAACCTATTACTATCCGAATTGGTAGACACCCCTTGAGTGTCCTTATCTTGCTCATGTTCCTTGCATTATGCATAGCTTTGTCCCATGCATTTGGAACTAGTCTCGCATGTCCTTGACACTCGTCTGCTCTCATTACGAGCATTCTTCCATATCTTCTTTGAGCTCGTTAAAAATAGTAAGGAGGTCACGAGTTTATTTTTTTGGGCTTGTTAAACCTTTACAGAAAAGATTTCTACGAAGTCTTTTTAAGCCCTTGTTAGAATTTTTCAAATCAAACAAGATTGCCGAGTATACTTGTTATTTCAGAATTGTTAAAGGATTTGAAGCGACATCCACTTAGGTATAAGTTTACCCATTTTCTAGACCTTTGTGGATTAATTACGAAAAAGGTATACTCTAGTCATACGTGACTAGAAGAGTTCTTCTCTCATTGTTTTACACTTTTTCGGGTGAGGAGACTAACTTTACAAAAAAGGACTTCTCTTTTATGTCGAGTTGTGATTGCATTGCATTATCCTGCTTGCCGCTTGAGCCTTGTGCCAGCTCTCGCTTACTCAATTGATAGCCTGGTGCCTGAGCACTTTTCCTTGTCGATCCCTGTAGAGCTTATATATTTTCCATTCACAATTTGATGAGCCTTTAACCTTGAGGGAACACACCCCTGAGTGTCCACATCCTGCACGCATTTCCTTGCATTGAGCATAGGTATGTTCCACTGCTTGGGACTAGTCTGCTAGCTATTTGACACTCGTTCCCTCACTTGTTGTGCTATAAGATATTTTATTCTTTTTCAAGCTTTTCCCAAATATGAAAAATACCAAAAAAATCAAATATTGCAAAAAGCTGGATGGGATTATGGTTACTACTTCTTGTTGGCAGCTGTTATGTCGCCTTTGAACAGAGCATTCATTCCACTCCATACATTATGAGTCAGGACTATAGTTGGGCCTTAGGAGCTGTACTTGTTTCTCAGTTTTCTCCACTGATTGGTTAAGCTTCTAGTCATTATGGAGCCCTCTATAATGCCTCCTACATTGCACAGTTTATGTCAAGTCTATGCTGCCCGAGTCTATCCATCTTCTCATGCTCTTGTTCAAAGGAGTCTTGAACCAGTGTCGGCCACTCCTCAGATCTCTTGACTGTTGCATGTCGACCATCCTTATTGATTCAGTCTGTTTCACCTAAGATCTTCCAAATCTTTCATCATTGCTGGTACCTTGTGCTGGTTGATGGGGGATGCCTTAATGCCCTCCTTCCAGCGAGTCTCGTTCCGTTGACTTCAACTCATTTATTCTGGGACTTGAGGCTTAGAGTTCATTTGAGTACCTTGAGGCTTGTAGTCATTAGTGGCAGGTTCTCTCACCATCGACAGTTTTGGGAATACATCAATGTCCCTTGATCGATGGATTCATCTTAGTGTTTGACTTCAACCCATTTATTCACACTCTGATGATTGTGCTCTGTGCCTTGATGCCCATTTTCATTATTGGTGGGTCATCTCGCGTATGTTAACGGTATACATCATTGACTGCTAATCATACAATGTCTCATCAGGTTCGACGCCAACTCCTTTATTCACTTGATGGGACTTGCACCGTCGAAGACTTGTGTAGAAGACCCCAGGCGATTGTGGCATTCAATCTGCTACATATGACTTTGACTTTACATCTGAGATATCACCTCTCAGAATTCAGCAATTTGTACCTCCAGTTTGCACCAGTTGTCTTCTTTTCAGCAGAAGACCATATCTTACTGTAGAGGGATCATGGCTATGATCACTTATGACATGTATTCACTATATACTACCTATTCATGGCCATTGTATTAGATTGTTGTACTATACCGATATGTATTCAGAGATACTATTGTATTATGATGAGTGAGATGCTCTTTCCACTTGTGTCTCCATTACTCCACTTCTGAGTTTTATAATGTATTTCAGCCATCGTAGCACATTTCAGTCTCTAACCTCACACATTAGGGGGCATCTGTTACATAGAAATCTTCCACCCTATGAGCATCAACATTCTTTGGCCTGTAGGATCTATTTCAGTGACTCAGATCCATTTTTATCCTTCAATGATACCAGTTTGCCCTATTTTTATTCCTACCTTCATGTTGCATCACCATAGCATGAGTACCCGTGAGTTACATCACTATATCCCGTGACTATCAAGTAAAATAGTAAAAACCACTATTAATTACTTTTTACTCCCAAAAAGCGGTCATTGGGTGACCTTTTGCTCTCCATCTGCCCAAGTAACGTCTCGATGAGTCCTTTCACCTACCTTTGAGAGGACTATATATTGAGCACATATGGCTTATGGACGGGAGGGAGAAGATAATAGTAAAGGAACTCTAGTGTATTTTTTCCCTATCTTGAGTCTGCACTCATTGATTGTTGTAGTTGTGAACCTCTTATGTTCACCTTCCAAACTCCTTCTAGTTTGAGTTTGCCATTCATGGAGGATTGAAGTGGTGGAGGCACAAGTGGATTGATCTAGATCTTGGTTCAGATTGGTTGCCGGCAAGAGGTCATATCACTTTGTACTTCTTCTTGTTCATTAATAGAAATACACATATTCTTGTCCATTCATGGTGTGAATGTCATTTATTATACCTTGAGTTACATTTGCTTATGATATTATGGACCATTGTTATTGATAATGTTAATGTCAATTATATATTATATGTAGTTGTTGGATATTGGCTATCAAGACTTATTTGCAGATTACACGTGCGTGGATTGAAAGCTCCAATAGGGATCTACATCAAACGTTGGATCGAGGTTGGTTACATTTATCCATTATCTTAACATTGTCATTTATAATAGCATTGCTTTGAGAATTGAGTAGATTTCTGGTAGTCATCTGTCTGTTGTGGTATTCCCAAGCCATAGTTAGTTTTATCCAATACAAGTTGGTAATGCGAATCAAGCAAAGGGGAAGCCAAAGCCCAAATGTTCGAAGCAGCAAGAGAAGAAGAAAGACAAGGAGAAACCCAAATCTTTTGAAGGGGGTTTGAACCCTGTCAATGAGAATGGAAAGAAGAAGGAGAAGAACAAATGCACTTACTGTCAAAAGGGTCGGCACCATAAAAGTGCATGCATGAAGAATACCATTGACATGATGACCCATCTCCTCCAGAAAAACAATCTTCCTCTTCATAAAGTTCAAAGAAGGAGGGTGTTTCTTAAGAGAAGGAGAGATGTCATGCATTGATGGCTAGTACCTCAGAATCCACTTATTTTATGATAGATGTAGGTTCCTAAAGGAACCTGGATTATACAAGAGAAACTTTCTCTACTCTTTCACCTTACAGTGGTCCTCCCATTCTCATTGGTTATGATTCAGAGATCCCAACGAGAGGCATTGGGAAGATCAGTTTAGACGATGGGTACTTCAACAATGTGCTATATGTGCCTGATCTTGCAGCAGATCTCCTCTCTATTTACCAAATGAACCACACTAGTTCAGACAAGAGAGTAATTTTCAATGAAGAAGATGTGGAAATTTTTGAAGTTTCTATAGGAAAAGTGGTAGCAGTTGGTGTTGCAGATCATGAGTCAAGAATGTACAAGTTCTCACACTTTCTTTCTTACTCCTCTCCTAATTCTCTTTTGTCACATGCTAATGAGGTCAGTGTACTTTGGCATGAGAGTTTTGGACACCTCAAATACAGATATTTTCAATCCTTGAGCAAAGAAAACATGGTTCAAGGACTTCCAAGCATCATATTTTCCAAAGGTACCTGCAAGGGGTGCATTGTTGAGAAGCATGCAGAGCACAAGTATGAGAATGGAAAGGAAAGGAGAGCTGCTCATCCTCTTGGTTTGGTCCATTCATATATGATGGGACATATTCCTACACCTTCCTATGGAAACTCAAAGTATGTCCTAACATTCATTGATGATTTTTCAAGATATTGTTGGGCATTCTTTCTCAAGCTAAAATCTGAACTCTTCCATTCTTTCAAAGTTTTCAAATATTTTGTAGAGAACTTAAGTGGGAGAATGGAAGGGAATATGTCAATAAGGACCTTCAGTATCTATGTGAAGAATATGGCATTCAAATACAACATTCTGCGCCTTACACACCCCAACAAAATGGTGTGGCAAAGTGCACAAATAGAGCATTGAAGGAGATGGATGCCTGTATGATGGAGGCTAAGTCCTTGTATCCTAAACTATGGGTTGAAGCCATTAATTGTGATTCATATTTTCATAAAATAGTACCACACAAATCCTTGGAAGGAAAGAATCAATTCGAGGCTTGGATGGGACACAAGTCTGATGTGTCTCACCTCAGGGTGTTTGGATCAAGAGCATAGGCTAGAATACCTCCAAAGAAAAGAAAAGCCTTGCAACCCCAAAGCAAGGATTCCATCATGGTTGAATATGTAGAATATGCAAAGGGATACAATTTCTTTGAACCCTCATCTCAAAATACCTTCATTGAGAGGAGTTTTCAGTTCAAAGAAGAGCCCATGCATGCAGCTGACCAAGAAGAAGGGGAGTGATCAAAACCCCCACCTGAAGAGGATGCAATTCATGCTTCATTTTTTGATATTTCTGATTCTGATGTTGAGTATGAATATGATGAAATTCATGCATATCATGAATCTCCTACAAGGCCCAAGTGGGATGAGAAAACCATACAAGCAGCTGGTGAACTTGTAGGTGATCCAAAAGAACCTAGGAATACTAGATCACAGTTTAACAATGCGATGTCTTATTGTGATTCAAATATTCACGGGAGGTTTTTATCATGGCTAGATATGATCCATAGTCATATAAAAAATCATAAAATGATCCAATATGGCAAACAACCATGCAAAAAGAGATTAAGTCTCTCCATGACAATGAAACTTCGGAGTTGGTCCCTCTTCCTTCCAATAGGAAACTAGTGCAATGCAAGTGGGTGTATAGGACCAATATGGCTATTGATGGTTCTGATCTAAAGTATAAGTCCAAATTGGTAGCTAAGGGATTCTCTCAATTCCATGGAATTGACTACACAAATACATTTGCACCTGTGGCAAAGATGGACTCAATCATGCTATTTTTGGCCATTGCAGCTTCCAAGTGATGGGAGGTTCATCACATGGATGTGAAGAGTTCCTTTTTGATATTCATGAGGATATCTATTTGCAGCATCCTGAAGGTTTTATTGATGATCCTAAACTTGTGTGCAGGTTGAAGAAGTCTCTCTATGGTCTCAAGCAAGCTCCTAGAGCTTGGTATGCCGAGATGGACAATTTTTTGCTATCACAAGGTTTAGAGAGATGAAAATGTGATCCAAATGTTGAAATGAAGCATGTTAGTGACTCTATTTTGCTTATTTTACTGTATGTTAATGATATTTTGATCACTAGTATTTGCATTGAAGAACTAGGCTCAGTTAAAGTTGCATTACATAGTGCATTCTCCATGTCAGATCTAGGATTGTTGAAATAATTTCTTGGTTTGGAGATTGATCAATCTGATGAAGGGATCATAGTTTCAAAGTAAAATTATGCTTCAGATATTCTATAGAAATACAAAATTTCAAAATGTAAGGCTTCTAATTTTCCATTCCTTTCAGGGGAAAAGCTTCATGATTGGGGTTCCTCACCATTGGTGGACAGTTGACTGTATAGACAACTAGTTGGGAGCTTGATGTATATCACTCACTCTTGACTAGATTTGGCTTATGTAGTAAGTGTTCTTTTCTCTCCCACGAGTTTAGAGCTACCTGGGTGTTTTTCTCCCTGGATTTCCTGTGTTTTCCTTCATCTTTCAAGCTGGGGAGTGCATTTTTTTTTTGTTACTAGTGGGGAGAGAGAACATATCAATTTGGGGTTTCAATTAGGTTGTTTTGGCCATTTGAAACACTCATAACCTATGGGAGAAATCGGGTTTCTCCTTGGGAGGAATTTCCCTTCCCACAGTTCGTTTTGGGTGAGACACAATTTGGGGAAAACCCATGGAGCCTATTTTGTAAAATACCTTTGTTGAAAATGTGTATCCATGCCCAGTTTTTGAGTTGTTGTGTGTAAGTGAATGTTGGGGTTGAGATGCGTATCCATTGCTTTGGCTTGAGTTTGAGTGCAAGCATCCAAGGTTCATCTTTAGCCTTATAAACCTAGCATTGGACTAGATTGGCTTAGATGCACTATTTTTTTTGTTATTCCTGAGCTTGAATGTCCCCTTTTCCTTGTAGAATTCATGCCCATCTCGGGGGTGGCAGCTGTGTTGAGAGATTGATGAACACAACTGGCCTATGGTTGGGTGGAATGTTGCAGTGACATAGCTAGTTGCTTGGGACCATTTTACTATAAAGATAAGTGTTCCTTTGTCTATGTGTTTTACTTCTGCAATGCATTGATTTGATGGTTGTTTCTAATATGCTAAAATCATATGAAAGGTGTGTGTGGATGATGTAGTTTAATTCCATTGTGCATGTTTCATTTCTTTTGCACCTGCACACAAATGTTTTATTCAGATGATTCTAATGAATGGGCTGAGATTATGTGAAAACCCAGAACTTGGCATCATGTTCCCTTCCAGGAATTAGGTCCGCGGGAGGGTATGTGACAATAATGGTGATGGATTGGAATTCAAATCAGCTCCATGAATTGATATATGTTTTCTTGTGATCTCCTTTGAACCAACAGGGGTGAGATCAAAACCAAAATCACAAAAAAATTAATGAGACTTGAACCCAAGCGAGTGGTAGTGTCTTCCATCTTCAGTGGAACTCTGAAAACATGTTCCAATGACCAAATAGAAGTTCATAGGAAGCATTTGATCAAGGAGGGAGAATGCATCACCTCCAAAATCTAATTTTACCTCCAAAACACTCAGTAGATCATCATATTGCACACCAACAAGCTCATGGGAAGTAGATATTTTGAAAGTCTCTTCAAATTCTATAGTAGTAACTGACATATCTTGCTCAGAATTCAAATTAGAAAATGGATCAACTCCATCAGTTGTGTTACTTTCATCTGCATCAGCTACATGGGAAGTAGACAATTCGACACTTCCTTCAACTTCTAAAGCACCATAGAAAGGAATGTTTTCTTCTTCATCTTCTTCTTAAGTTGAATATGAGGCTTAGTCTTCATCTTGAACAAATTCATCATGAGAGGTGATTGAGGCCAAAACATAATTAGAGAGAGTACTGGAGGAAGTATCATTAGGCTTGTTCTCCAAATGGCTAGCATCATCCTCTTCCTTCTACTCTCCAAATAATCTGTCCAATCTGGTCTAGGTGTCACTTGGATGTTCAACAGTATCAATGAGGTGGTGCATATTGGAATACATTGTAATACATATTGATCCAAGGGCTACCTCACAATCATATAGCCAATTTTCTTCCTCTTCATAGGAAGAAAAATATCTCTTAACACCAATATACACATCAAAAAGACCATGTCTCCTCAGATGTGCTATCATATTTGGTTTCCACTCATCATAGTTGAATGGAGAGAGAGAAGGAACTCATTCTAGATGCATGGAAGTTGTTGCTGAATTTGAAATCGACTACTGCAACTGCAAAAAACTGCTACAACTGAAGGAAACTACTGCAATCACAGAAACTGTTGCAACTACAGAAACTGTTGCAACTGCAGAAAATGCAAAAAACTTCGAAACTATTGTAACTGCAAGAACACTTCAAATAACCTGCAAAAAAAAATGAAATTTGGTTGGAGGTTTGTTGCAGAATCTAAAGAACACTGCTTTAGGATAGTGAGAACATGTGACTGGATCCTTCACACATGGTCAGGCCTCACTAGATTGCTCTAGTGAATTCAAGACAATTACACCAGGATTTGCTATGGAAATCCAGAGGATTCTAGTGCTCTACTGAAAAACAATTGTTCAATAAAGTGCTGCAATTCGAATAGATGTATCAATCTTTGATACCATGTGAAATTATACACGTGTAGATCACTCATCTTGAACAAACCTCATAAATTACACTCAAGAATGCAGAGAAGAAGAAGAAGAATTGAATCAATATTCACACATGAAACTCAAAGAATGATAAAAATTGTTGTAATGTCATTCATCAGCTGTAAGCTGGAAAAATTATGAGAGTAGAATATAATGAACTCGAATACCCCAAAGGTTATTCGAACTCTCCTCAATAGCATCACTTGAATACATTGGAACCATCACGTAATTAGTGGTAGTGGCCATTGATAGTCAAAGATCAGTCAAATAGAAGTCTAACTGAGTCTAACTAATGCATGTGAGCACTAATCAAGGGAAGGAGACTCCAAGGGCACATCATAGACTGTCAGTAGTCAAGTGGCACTCCAATATAGACAACTGGGAGCTACAGACAGTTAACTGGAAAATCAATACAAGAACTGACTGATCAATGTATGAACTAACTGTCGATGCCCTAGATGTGTGTAGTAGGGTGCATTAGTATTGAGTTGATGAAAACAATGCGCTCTAGGTAGGTAGGATTCCTACTGATGGATATAGATAGGATTGAGGGGGCTCAAATATTAGGACTAGGGGCTAGGAGACCACCATACTGATTACTGGATGCATGTAGTATGCATGCAAATACATAAATGACGATGAGAATATTCCAACAAGGGGTCTAGAGAGAGAGGGGGAATTAGGGAAGGGAGGAGAGACAGAATGGGGGTTAGGGAAAGGTGGGGCTGGAGAGACTGTAAAGTTAGTCACAGCAGATCTAATGAACAAATAAATCAGTCACAACAGATGAACATAGAAGAAATGGTGCAAAACTGTGCAAAACATGCAGCAGTGCTCTCTATCCCAGAAAGGGTGTATGAATTACAATACAAACTGTTACAATGAACAGAGCAATTCGAATTGCCTAAGGAGGTCATTCGAATCATTGAATGGAGTAGCTTGACTCAATCTAGGAGTCCTCATCAATCATCGGTGTTGCTCATCAATCACAACAACCAGTCATCCAGGTGTCAAGCTGAGTCTAACTGATCATAATAAATGTAACTGAAGTGTGTAGCACTGATATAGGATCTGGAGGCTCAGTGGGGGCGCATGGGAGGCTAACTGGAGTCAGAGCAAGTCACCTAATCGAACTGGAGGTCAATCGGAGGTGAAACAGTCAGTCAGGAGTGAAATCGGAGTGAAATCAATCAGAATCGGAGCTAACTGAATGTAACTGGAGTGAATCTGCAGTGGTAGGTGAACAAGTGCGCCCTTCTCTGTCAGTAGGTGAGAAGAGGGCGCCTTTCAGCTAAGGAGGGCTAAAACTCTGTGGAAAGTGGCTCCCGGGTGCTAGAAGAAGGTGGATAAGGTGCTGGAGGCATCAAACTGGTGACTGGACTGCATATCCTGAAATAGATCATGCAAGATCCTGAAGTAGATATGTATCCCGAAATAGATGATCCTGAAATAGATATGTATCCCGAAATAGATGATGGATATCCGAACACCCCCCCTCAAGCTAGACTATGATGTGCCAACTAAAATAATGTGGGGCCCTGGTAACTAAGACCAAAGGTCACCCCAATACAATAATCCAAAAAATGCTGAAAAATAAACTAAGTGAGGAAAGAGGGAAAACCCAGTGGGAAGAAAGCCCCCCCTCAAGTCTAAAGCATAATAATGAATCAATCTGTCTCCACCATGATGGAACTCACCCCCAACAGTGAACGGAGGTAAGAGAACTTCTTCTCAGTGAAGCTCTTGGTGAAGATGTCTGCAATTTGCTCATCAGTAGGGCAATATTGCAGAATGATGGTGCGGTCATGCACCAACTGTCGAATGTAATGCATATGAATCTCAATGTGCTTGGTCCTCTACCGCTGAACTGGATCTGTGGAGATCTTGATAGCACTTTGATTGTCACAAAATAGGACAGTCGAAGTAGTGCCACCAAAACCAAACTCGGAAAGAATACCCTGCAACCAAACTGCCTGAATGCAGGCATTGACTGCCCCTCGATACTCTGCCTCTGCTGAAGAAAGTGCAATGGCTGCTTGCTTTTTGCTGGACCAGCAAATAGCACCATGACCAATCATGAAAACATAACCGGAAGTTGACTTCCGATCAATGCTATCACCTGCCCAATCTGAATCAGTAAAACCAATGAAATCTAGCTCAGAATCTGCAGCATAATGTATGCCAAACTGTCTCGTACCTTGCACATACTGCAAGATCCGCTTGGCTGCTCGCCAATGAAGCTCATGTGGCTGCTGCATATATCTCGACACGGCACTCACGGCATATGAGATATCAAGCCGTGAATGTGTCAAATAAAGTAGTGAACCAATCAACTGTCGATACATACTGCAATCTGCAAGCGGTGTGGAATCTCCCTCCTCAAGACTGATTCCTGAGAGGAATGGGAACGGGGCTGCCTTACATTCAGCCATATTAAACTTCAATAACAGGTCGGAAGCATATTTTTGCTGAGATATAGTGATCCCATCGAAATTTTGAGCTATCTCCAAGCCCAAAAAGTGACTCAGCAAGCCCAAATCGCTCATGTCAAAAGCTAGATTTAAGGCAGTTTTTAGCTTGTTTATTGAAGTAAGTGTGCTACCAGTAATAAGCAGATCATCAACATAAAGTACAATAACCAACAAATTACCTTTAACTCGCTGAAGATAGACATTCGGATCAGATTTGCATCTTTGGAAATTCTGAGAAAGAAGGAAGGAGTCCATCTTTGCGTACCAAGCTCTTGGGGCCTGTTTTAACCCGTACAAAGACTTCTTCAATCTACAAACCAATGATGGATCTGATGTATAACCCTCTGGCTGCTGCATATAGACCTCTTCAGCAAGGTCTCCATGTAAAAATGCACTCTTCACATCCATGTGATGCACCTCCCAGTGCTTGGATGCGGCAATAGCTAAAACAAGGCGGATGGAATCCATCTTTGCAACCGGTGCAAAAGTCTCTGTGTAGTCCACTCCTTGGACTTGGGAAAAACCTTTTTCCACCAACCTTGCTTTATATTTGCTGATAGTGCCATCAGCAGCAACTTTAGTACGGTAGACCCATTTACACTTCACTAATTTTCTTCCAGGTGGAAGAGAAACTAGCTCCCATGTATTGTTCTTTTGAAGAGAACTGTACTCTTCATCCATGGCATCTTTCCATCTCGGATCTCGATGGGCTGAATAATATGATTGGGGATCTGAACCAGCCATCAAATAACAAATCTCAGGAAGAAATGGATCAGCAATAGAAAGAGCCATACCTGCCCTTTGAAAGTCTCCTCTTGTTCGTCTCGGATCAGCAGGATTTCCAAGATTCGAACCAGCAGATTGTAGAGTATTTTGGGCCCACTTTGGTAACTGAGGGGGATCTGAATGGTCGGATTCCGAACCTGATATGTCATGATCATCATATGCTGCTACAATATCAGAAATATCAGAACTCATACCTTCATTATCGCTGCTCGAATCTTCTTCTGGTGAAGGCGGTGAATCGGCAGTTTTCTCCTCAACTAGTTGCAATTCTTGAAGCGGTTCTTCAAACTGCACACTGCGCTCTATGAATATCTTTTTAGATCTGATATCCATGAGTTTATATGCTTTTGATTCTTCCCCATATCCTATCAATATGCACTCGATACTTTGTGGATCCAAAGCTCGTCTCTTCTCAGAAGGAATTCTAGCCCATGCAGTAGAGCCAAAAACTCTCAAATTTGACACATCCGGTTTGTGACCAAAGAATGCTTCGAAAGGAGTCATACCTTTCACGGATGAATGTGGAACTCGGTTCTGTATATATGCAGCAACATTGATTGCTTCAGCCCAAAGATTTGCAGCCAAACCTTTAGATTCAATCATGCATGTAGCCATATCTTTCAGTGACCGGTTTTTCCTTTCCGCTACACCGTTCTGCTGGGGTGTGTAGGGAACTGTATGTTGGATCTTGATTCCGCTTTGGGCACAAAGTTGCAGCAACTCGGACTTGATATATTCCCCACCATTATCAGATCTAAGAGCTTTGATCTTGCTCTCAGTGGTGGTCTCAACAGAAGCCTTAAAATCCTTGAATTTTCCAAGCACTTCTGACTTGTTTTTGAGAAAGAATACCCATGTAAAGCGAGAATAATCATCAATAAATGTCAAAACATACCTTGAACCATTTAATGACATATGGGGCAGCGGACCGCTGATATCAGAATGGATCAATCCCAAAATAGTAGAGGCTCTGCTAGCCTTGCCGCGGTCGAATCTGTGCTCGGGGTGCTTCCCAATAATGCAACCGGAGCATATTCCCTTCGAGGAACGGAGTTGTGGAAGCCCATCAACCATGGATTTATTTGATAGCAGCAGCAAATACTTATAATTTAGATGTCCAAATATTTCATGCCAAAGCCTACTAACCTCATTACCATGTGTGCGAAGAGCAGTGGGCTTTGCAAGCGGAATAAAGTGCGAAAACTCATAACATTTAGCAGTGTGGTTTGCCTTTCCAACCGCAACTAGTCTTCCACTTTTGATATCAGAAATTTCAACTGTATTAGGGCTGAATGTGACTTTCTTTGGATCACCAGTATGTGTCATTTGATACACAGAAAGGAGATTCGAAGCTAAGGAAGGCACATAGAGAACATTCTGAAAGCATCCATGATCTACATGAATCGTACCTTTGCCCTTTGAAGAAATTTTTGAGTCATCTCCCAAATGGATGGGGATGGAGCTGTTTGGATCGAATGAGGAAAAAGAATCAATATTTGCAGCCATATGATTTGATGCACCCGAATCTATCAAGAGAGTGGGCTTCGAAACCGTTGCCATGAGTGCTTGTCCTCTTTCATGATCGTCATTCCGATCCTTCTTCCTTGCACCGTCAGGAAGGGTTATGTTGTTCTTTTCCAAAAGGAGGGCCATTTGATCTATAGTCTTCTTCATACATGAACTTTCGGGATGAAAGCCACGGTTACAATAAGTACATTTAGATTTTTGGTTACCTTCTTTGCCCTTTTGCTTGGATTTCGAACTGGATGGTGCATCCGTTTGCTTGCCTTTGTCTTTTTGCTTGTGAGGCTCGAATTTGGGCTTCTCCTTCTTTAGCTTTCCTTTACCATTCGAAATCTTGGGTCCTTGAACAAATAGGGCTGAATCTTTGGAGCTTATGGACCCCATTTGAATCAACTTGTCATGCTCTTTCGTAACGGACTCAATGAAGGCATTCAAGGTAGGCATCTTCCAATTCGGGGTAGTTAGCCGACCGGAATTGAAAGTGGAGACAAATACCGAATAATCTTTCCCAAGCTTGCTTAGAATGGAGAGGATCAACTGTTTATCCTCTTTGATAACACCACTGTTCTTCAATTGCAAGTTCAAGTTCTTGAATTTAGTGAAGAATTCATTGATGCTCTCGAAATTCTCAGGATTAAGGCCAATCAATTCATTCTCTAATTGAAAAGCCCTAAGCTCATCCTGCTTGCCGAATAGTGTCTCAAGTTGCTCCCATATGGCCTTTGGAGTCTTCAATCCGCTGAGATGGAAGTGAAGATCTTTGGAGATGGAGAGACAAAGAAGACCGTAAGCTTCATCAAGCTTATTGTAGTGTTTGGTTCTTTCTGCCACATTGTTTGGCTCCAATTCAAGACCAAGAGTGACTCGGTAGTATCCTTTTGAACGTAATATGATCTCCATATCATCTTTCCAATCAAAATAATTGAATGGGGTGAGGATAGGCTTTGAAGAAGAGTATTCCATTGCTAGGAGCGAGTCAAATGATGAAGAAGAAGCTTGCATGCAGACTATAGCGAATGGAGATGCTGTAGGGAAGCTTGCATGCAGAATGTAGCGAGTGCACTTGGAGGAGATAATTAACCTGCAAATCACATAAGAACAATCACAATAAGGTCGAACAATCCACCCTTTGAGAGTTGCATCACACCTGGGATTGGATTTCAAGCAATGTTGAATAGGTCCAATGTATCAGATCCAGGAATTATGTGGTAACTCAAGCTTCTGGAGTGGTATTGGAGTATTTTTCAAGCTTTGCATGCACAGGAGCGAATGCCCTTGAGATATCTCATGCCAAACTTTTTGCAATTTTTAGCAATTCAGTCAAATCTTCTTGTATAAACACCTGTAGAAAAGAGATCTTGTTCCTGCAATGGCTCTGATACCATGTAAAGTTAGTCACAGCAGATCTAATGAACAAATAAATCAGTCACAACAGATGAACATAGAAGAAATGGTGCAAAACTGTGCAAAACATGCAGCAGTGCTCTCTATCCCAGAAAGGGTGTATGAATTACAATACAAACTGTTACAATGAACAGAGCAATTCGAATTGCCTAAGGAGGTCATTCGAATCACTGAATGGAGTAGCTTGACTCAATCTAGGAGTCCTCATCAATCATCGGTGTTGCTCATCAATCACAACAACCAGTCATCCAGGTGTCAAGCTGAGTCTAACTGATCATAATAAATGTAACTGAAGTGTGTAGCACTGATATAGGATCTGGAGGCTCAGTGGGGGCGCATGGGAGGCTAACTGGAGTCAGAGCAAGTCACCTAATCGAACTGGAGGTCAATCGGAGGTGAAACAGTCAGTCAGGAGTGAAATCGGAGTGAAATCAATCAGAATCGGAGCTAACTGAATGTAACTGGAGTGAATCTGCAGTGGTAGGTGAACAAGTGCGCCCTTCTCTGTCAGTAGGTGAGAAGAGGGCGCCTTTCAGCTAAGGAGGGCTAAAACTCTGTGGAAAGTGGCTCCCGGGTGCTAGAAGAAGGTGGATAAGGTGCTGGAGGCATCAAACTGGTGACTGGACTGCATATCCTGAAATAGATCATGCAAGATCCTGAAGTAGATATGTATCCCGAAATAGATGATCCTGAAATAGATATGTATCCCGAAATAGATGATGGATATCCGAACAGAGAGAGAGAGAGAGAGAGAGAGAGAGAGAGAGAGAGAGAGAGAGAGGAGGAGCAGGGTTAGCCAGAGAGGGAAAGGGGGGGTGTTGGGCATAGAGGAAGATATATATTGGTGATTAGGTGTTTGGAGAGAGAGAGATAGATAGACATAAAGATAGAGAGAAATATTGGGGGTTATGGGTTTAGAGAGAGAGAGAGAGAGAGAGAGAGATGGGGGTTAGGGATTTAGAGAGAGAGAGAGAGAGAGAGAAATATTGGAGGTTATGGGTTTAGAGAAAGATAGAGATATTGGGGGTTAGGGATTTAGAGAGAGAGAGATTTGAGGTTAGGATCTTAGAGAGAGAAATATATAAAGAGACAGATTGAGAGTTAGGGATTTAGAGAGAGAGAGAGAGAGTGATTTGAGGTTAGGGGTTTAGAGAGAGAAATATATAAAGAGATATATTGGGGGTTAGGGATTTAGAGAAAGAGAAATTTGAGGTTAAAGATTTAGAGAGAGAAATATATAATGAGAGAGATTCGGGGTTAGGCATTTAGAGAGAGAGATAGAGAGATTGGGGATTAGGATTTTAGAGAGAGATAGAGAGATTGGGGGTTAGGGGTTTAGGGATAGAGAGAGAGATATATATTGGTGTTTAGGAATTTAGAGAGGGAGAGAGAGATTAAGGTTTAGGGTTTAGAGAGAGAGGGAGAGAAATTATTGGTTAGGGGTTTAAAAGCAGAGAGAGAGAGAGATTGGAGGATATGAGTTTAAAGAGAGAGATATTGGGGGTCAGGGGCTCGGAGAGAGATAGAGAGATTGGGGGTTAGGGGCTTGGAGAGAGATAGAGAGACTAGGGGCTATGTATTTATAGAGAGATGGAGAGAATGAGGTTTAGGGATTTAGAGAGAGAGATTAGTCATTAGGAATTTAGAGAGAGAGAGATACTGGAGGTTAGGGGTTTAGAGAGAGATATTGGTGGTTAGGAATTTATAGAGAGAGAGAGAGAGAGATTGGAGGTTAGGGGTTTAGAGAGAGAGAGAGAGATTAGTGTCTAGGCTTTAGAGAGAGATATTGGTGTTTAGGGGTTTAGAGAGAGAGAGAGAGAGAGAGAGAGAGATATTGGGGGTTATGGGTTTAGAGAGAGAGAGAAAGAGAGAGATTGGGGGTTAGTGATTTAGAGAGAGTGAGAGGTAGATATTGGAGGATAGGGGTTTAGAGAGAGAGAGGTAGAGAGGGAGGTAGGTAAAGGACAGGTGTTGGGAACAAAGAAAGAGAGATATTGTTGATTAGGGGTTTAGGGAGGGAGAGAGAGATTAGGGGTTAGGGGCTTAGGTAGAGATAGAAATTGGGGTTCAGGGGTTTAGGGACATGGAGAGAGAGAGAGAGAGAGATTGGAATTTACTAGTTTATAAGAGAGATACATATAAGATGATAGATTGATGGCTAGGGATTTATAAAGAGACATATATTTTGGGTTAGGGGTTTAGAGAGAGAGAGAGATTGGGGTTTAGGGTTTTAGAGAGAGAAAGAGATTTGTGGTTTGGAATTTACAGAGAGAGAGTGATTGGATTTCTGGGGGAGAGAGAGAGAGATAGATAGGGATTTAGGCTTTAGGGAGAGAGAGAGATTGGTGGTTAAAGGTTTAGAGAGAGAAAGAGAGAGAGATTGGAGGTTATGGGTTTAGAGAGAGAGAGATTGGGGGTTATGGGTTTAAAGAGAGAGAGAGAGAGATCGAAATGGGGGGTTAGGGGTTCTAGAAAGAGAGAGAGAGAGAGAGAGAGAGAGAGATATTGGAGGTTATGGGATTATAGAGAGAAAGAGAGATTGGGGATTAGGGGTTTAGAGAATGATGGAGAGATTGTAGATTAGGGGTGTATAGTGAGATATATATATAAAGAGAGATATTGGTGGTTAGCGATTTAGAGAGAGAGAGAGAGAGAGATTGGGGTTTAGGGGATTAGAGAGAGAGAGAGAGAGAGAGAGAGAGAGATTGTGGAGAAGTACGGGGGAGAGATAGAAAGAGATATAGAGGGATGCAGATGAGGTTAGTGGTAGGGGATATATAGATATAGATATGGGGATTAAGGTAAGGAGGGTGAGAAGTGTGGGTTTGGGCACCAGATAGAGGGAGACAATAGGGGGAATGCGTTTAGATTGAGGGATATATATATATATATATATATATAGAGAGAGAGAGAGAGAGAGAGAGAGATATCACACGGGGATGATTGATGGTTAGTGATGTGGGTATATGGTTATGGGGAATAGGGTTAGGGATTAGGTGGATAAATAGAGAGAGAAGGGGAATAAGAGAGAGGGGGGAGAGAGTGGGATGAATAGAGAAATAGAGAGATATTAGGGTTAGGGTTTAGCGCAATAAAGAGGGTACATAGAGAGATGGTGGGGTTAGGAATTATGGTATAGGGGAAGATGTGTTGTTGAGAGAGAAATGGGGGGTTATGAAGAGGGAGGATGGGTTAGGGAAAGGAAAATAGAGAGAGGGGGGTTTGGGTTAATGAGAAGGAGGGGGGTTATGGAAAGGTGGGGTTGGAGAGAGATAGGATGGGTTAGGGAAAGGGGAGAGAGAGAGAGGAAGGGGGAGTTAGGGAAAGATGGTGCTAGAGAGAGACAAGGGGTGTTTGATAGAGAGGAAGAGCAATAGAAATACAGAGGTAGAGGGAGAGTTTGTGTGTGTGTGTGTGTTTGAGAGAGAGATGGGGAGGGTTGATGGTTAGCGATGCAGGAATATAGCTAGGGAGAGTAGGTTTAGGGATGAGAGAGTGAGAGAAAGAGAAGATTTAATGTCCCTTAAATCCTTTTTTTTCTATGGGGTATATTTATCGTTAATACCTAAAGGTCATTAAATTAACTTCAGCACTGGATTCAAATGCTGAGAATAGTACTTGTACTTTAACTGGGTTACTTTCATTTCTGTTTATAAGATGGTTTGTAAATTAAGTGTGAAACTTCATGGCCTGTCTATGTAGTATTGAAATTGCATAACCTTATTTAAGTTATACTAATATTGTTGCTTGGTTGCATTTAAATGCTTCGTATCTTATAAAGTTTATGTGATGGTTGGTTGCCTAGCTTATAACTCTATAATGTTGTCCTTGATTTTTATGTTATCTACGTTCTTTTTGTGAAGGATTTTTTGGGTTCATGTTTCAACTCTAATCTTGGCTTGAAGGGCTCCTATGGATTCCAAGCTTACTTAGCTTTCTATGAGCTAAGGCATATCGATTCCTGGTTTGCGGGTGATGTGGATAATTCTCATGCTAACTCTAATTCTAAGTGGAAAGACAATGGTAGAAGTTTAAATATTTAACTATACTCTTATACATATATGTAATATATGTTATCCCATAAATGGAAAATTCAAATATAGGGAATGGGTCACAATTCAAATTCTAGTGGTGGTGGTTGTCAGCATTAAAGAAGGTCATGTGATTCCCTCATGGTTGGCTTCCATGTTGGCTCAAGGTATAAGTTGTTTGCCCTATAACGAAAAACATCTTTGCAAGTGGTTTGGGAGAGGGGGAGCAAGATCCCTACACTGTCATGTCTAGGAATTGGCGTGAAACATAGTTCTGTTTTCTTAGTATGGGATTTACAATGCTGCGCTACATCATGGAGGTAAGATTTTTACTTTTATAGCTCTGAACTTCGGGTTTTGTTTATATATATTATTTTTTTCTGAGATTTTATTAACTCTTTGCTTGTTACCTAGCAGGAGGTCTTCAATGTTGTCCGATGGAGTTTTGTTGATGGGGGTTTGCACTAGAATAAAGGGAACCTCAGGAGTGAAATATTTGGGTAAGCCCAGTTCTATGCATTGCTCTCCTGTCATGTGAGACTAGGGATGATTGTTCTGCATTTTAAAATGAATGAGGGGGCTACTTGGTTAATGGATTTTCCATTCATAGTTATAAGGGGTTTTAATGGAATCCTATCAGATTCATGATTTGCGATTTGTAATTGTTCTTAAGAAAAGGGAACTGTACCAAGGGTTTTCATAGGGTTTAGTACTTATGATCCTAATAGGTGTTTTGATAAATTTGTAATTAATGTTATTGTGTGTAAAATGCTACTGGGTCTGAATTCGTGAACCTGTTTCTAAACACAAGTTTATACAATAATTTTCGTTTATACTCTCAGTGTGGATTTAATGATTTTAGTTGATGAATTCTGATAGTTCTAATTGGATTTTGAATGCTAGATTAATGTTTTTAAATGTATCCCATGCTTCCATGTAAATATCGCTATCTTGAAAAAGATTCATGTTTATGAGATGTCTCCCTATGCTAACTCTATTTGATTTAGGAAGTGTATCTAAGATAGTTATGTTCTTTAGCTTAGGTATTTACTTCTTTAAATTTGGTACTTGGGTAGAGCCCTGATGTCGATATGGGTGTGATTCTCTCTCGACGGATGGTCACAGGAATGGAACCTTGGCCAAAACGTGTCTGCTCTTTTTCTGTATAAATGAATTAGTATTTTTTTAATTCTCCTATGCATGCTTATTTGGGTGTTTTCCTATGATCTAGGTTGCTTATAATTTAAATTCTTATTCTTAAAGGAATGCCCAGTGAATTAAATGTGCAATGCTGTAAATTATCATTGTAGCGAGGGTTTTCACCCGAGCTTGTGCTAAAGAGCACCTACTAAGGATTAAGGAATCCTTAGTAGCACTTCAGTAAATGAGTAAAAAATAAATGTAAAATAATAGAAAGAATAAACATTAAGCTAAAACATGTACATGGAAATATTAATGTCTAAATCTAACATATAACAGTAAACAGTAAAAGCATTCATGAGAACTCAGTAAATAAAGATTTACATTTTTTATAAACAAGGGTTTGCATGAATTTTACCTCAAATGTTGAGGTTGTTGGAGCCTTTACAATCATACAGGAGTATTGCACCAGTGCTCTAATGTTTCCTTCTCTTCTCCAAATGCTTCAATGGTGGCCAAGATTTAACCTAGAGTGGGGAACTCAAGCTCGAATGGTGGGCTAGGGTTTCAAGGTAATTTTTGCAGCATAAGGTTAGAGTGAGTGATGGATGTGAAATGCAGGCCCTCCATCACCTTCTTATAGATATTTTGGGTGGTGGAGTATTGAACCATGGTTTTAGGCACCAAATGGTTTTAGGGTTTTTTCCCTCTTTTTTCCTTTTTTGAAATTATTTTGACTTTTTTCCCTTTTTATTTTACTTTTGTGAATTTTGGACCCCTTTTGAGGGATTTTTGACATTTTTAAAGGAATTTTATTTATTTGAGTAGGGAAATATTGATTTTTTTCATTTTTGGTAACTATTTGAGGGTTTTTTAAGGTTTTAGAGGCCAAAATGGTAGGAAAAGTGGACAAATGGGTAATGTGACTAGGGAGATGAGCTAGTGAACATTTTTTGGGTGTTAACAGATTGCCCCCTGATGTGTGAGGGTAGGAGCTCATTGTATGGCCGATAGACATCATAGGTTCTTCCATTTTCCGAAGGGTAATGAGCATTGTGACGAAGAAGAGAAGAAATTGGTTGGAGACCGGAACACAGGCTCCATACAAACTGCAAAAACTGAAAAATACATGGCCTCAATAATGGATGAGGAATAATCTCAATCAATGGACAAGGATGGCATACCCATGCTCGTATCAAGATATACAAATAATAAAGAGGCCCAAAAGGGGACCTGATCAATACATGGAGAACGATTGTGTACATCATAATGGTTTAGAGGGGACACAAATCTGGGACATACTCATGGTATGACCATGACTCATTTGAAGAATTGATACATGGAAACAATGGCATCTATATTGAATGTGGTACCAGAAAAATTGATGCTTTGCTGGATATGAAGGTGTCCAACAATTGGATGGACTTAATGACTGAGAGTCAAAATCTCAAAGGTATTCTTAACTGTATATGAACTGGGTACTCAAGAAAGCATATAACTGGGGTTCTTCCGAATATTGTCACCAAGCATAGCCCATATATCTACGGGAACATATAGTTGGGGAGTTCCAAATAGACTCACCAATGTGCTAGAGTCGGGGGACATCTGGGGTCTTTGACCAATAACTGAAGGGACCAATACCCTGCACGAATATCAACAGTGCGATCAAGGTGTTGAAGTCGAGAACGTGAGAAACAACCATTCAGAGAGGCACTAAGGACTTGTCACATCTATTCTACGCCATTTTTTTTTCTGAAAAAAGATCCTAAACAATAAAACAAATGCGGAAATAAATATGCTAGTTCTCATCATAGCCTACTTAGTAATAATCTGAAAGAGTTTGCATTAAACATGTTTATTATTCTGTTTCTTTCTAACAAATTCCAACCATGGCAAGGTACTTTTACATTACTGTGTTAGTCCTCAAATCAAGTATCCACCTGAAGTATGATGACTTAATTCTGCACACTTGTGGCACTAAGAAAATTACGTAAGCAACATTAAATACTTCAATTAATAACTATATTAAAGTCAATTAATATGTTATTAATTATTAACTAATACTAGTAGATAATTAATGTGAATATACCTTTCACCTACATAGTTGTATGCTATACTCTAGGTACTAACATAGTCCCTATGTATTAATATCACACTAGCCCTAACACTAACTATGTAAATGCTAGGCTAGAGTATTAACCTACCATAGTTTAATTCTATTAATTCCATGCATAAAATATAAATGATAATAATAAAACAAATGCAATGCAACTATACATATATATTATTACTTAATATATCTATATATATTTATAAACTTGAGGAACTGGTGACTATATGAAAATGTTAAAACTTAATGTACAATGTTATAACTTAAATGCAATATAATGTTTATATATATATATATATATTAAAACCTAATATATATATATATATATATATAACCTAAGGTCCTTAAAGGTTGACCTTAGGTCTAACCACAAGCTTATAGCATACCAAAGTGCTCATGACTATACACTTAGGCACTTGTATTAACAACATATGCCAACGTAGCATATGCAAATGCCACTAGAGTGGACTTAGGGTAAGAACGAATATATTTGAATATAACATATTACCAAAGCAATGTAATATAAAACATTAAACATACCATAATGCAATGCATTGTATGTAATATAATACGACTTATGGATTATTGCATGGCCAGGTCAACTCCACGTTGGACCTTGGCACATGTGAACCATGCCATTGTGCCACTGTGTGCTTACCACTGGCCCAACGCTTGGCCCTCATGTGAAACTTACGCCACCAAGCAATCGTATAGAATGTAGAGGCTTGCAGCAAAAATGCTATGGTTTAACGTTGCACAAGTTGGAATATATAGTGACTGTATGTAACTTGTTTTCTTGCCACGCAGACAACGTAAAGCTTGAACCAATGTTTTAAACCCTCCAGTTCCCTCTTGGCAAGTGGCTCCATTAGGAAATGACGTGGTTCGAATGCTCAACAAACTAAATACATCGGATCGTACACCAGCTAGCCAAGATGGCCTTCGCATGAGGCTTCCAACTCCAAGGCTAGCTACATTAATGTTTGACTGCTAGTAGAATTGAATGGAGAGTGAGTCTGGACCATCGATCATGATCTAGATTGTCGGCTTGGGAGTTGTGATAGCATGTACATCGTCGATCTTAGCTGTGGCTGTTGGCCCCAACCTTTACGAGGTACTCTGTAATTAAATGAGATTATGAATGGGTTCAAAGGTCGCCACTCCTCCCACCGGTATCACATCGATACACCCAAAACCATAATATTCATTTTTTGTTTATTTGGCACTCCATCTAGCTCATTCGAGCTCTTTTTCTTCGATCATGGCATTTACTCCCGAACCAAGGAGGAGGGCTTCCAAAATGCTCCAACACTTGCATGAGGTATCTAGTGGTAGAAAGTGCTTGGTATGCACGTCTTAAAAGTAATAAGGTTTGAATTTTACATATTAACCACTTGTTACTTCGTTGCTCTATTGTGCAAATAAGATATTCTTACGTTTTAACTTGTTGCGACTCCCCTTGTAGGTATGGTTCAACTCCATTTGGTCTTTGCATTGGATGACCCAATGGTAAGTGGTTACACAACCATTACTTGTTATTGCAATTAATTTTACACCGAAATTTTTACCACTATCACGCCTAGCTACCACACTTGATCCTCTTAACGCAGGAGCCATGAGACTGTGGGAGCATTGGATCATTCGTCATTGCTCCCATGACTTGTAAAGAGTAACCAATTGCTATGTGGCCATGTAACCTATCATACCTGGTTCCTTCGGGTGAAACTACCCCATCGGTTTCAGATGGGTTACTTAAGACTTTTTGTTTACTTTGCTTGTTCACACTGCAAAATGGCCTTCGACCAATTTGTTATTGCGTGTGACTTTGGTAAATGTTGAAGGATTTCCCGCCTGTAGGTGAATGCAATGCTAGCTTGGGACTTGTATTATGAGCCATGCATTATTATGAAACTTGGATCCTGGGCATGTTGTCCATATTGGGCATCGCCAGTCCATCAGTGTCTTACTTTGGTTGACCCGTGAAGGGATTTTGTGTATAAAACATAGCGATAGCTCTCTGGACTGTAATATCTAGTTTGTAAATAATGAATGCATTTGAAAAGTAACGTTGATGCATTAGTTTGTGTTTATATAGCAATGGATGGTTATGGCCACTCTTGGCCTCTGTCCCTCTTTTGATATATGAACATAATCGTTGTTATATTTTAATGTTTCACATTTATTTAGAATGGATAATCTTATATTACAGGGATACGATACTGCATGAATATAAATTGATATGAATACATTTTAACTTGCAAACAGTAATATAATACAACGCTTATCTTGGTAAATGCATACTGTACTTTATATGAGGCTTCACCATCACCAGCCGAGGTTGAACCTTCAACCACCGTGCTAGGATATTCATTACCGCGAATAAGGAACACCCACATAATGGTTATACTCGATCTACATGGCGATATCGTGATGAAACTGAGATGCCATACAAATACGTCTCACATCTGCCCATTCGACTTATTTATTAAAATGTTATGTAGGGAATTCGACCTAGTTACAAAACTTATTAATATTGTTAATGGTCCAACTGAAAACAAAGCCTCCGAGACTATACTTATATATAGATTAAATGCATTAAGTATGCACTCTGTCTTAGATGTAGTCACATTAATAAAATCTCAGCCATCTATGATCCTTATGGAAACCAAGGTGCAAACCTTGCCCACATGAAGTCCATCCACACCAACCTCTAGCAATGCTTCAGTGTTGATACTAGTTAATCCATTAGCATCATGAAGAGATTTAAGGCATATATATAAAATAAAGAGTCAATGCATAACTAACCATAATGCATCTCGAAAACTAGTTCAAAGGACAATGTTTACAAAAGTGATATGAAACCATGTAAATAAAATATGGATATGAAACATTATTCATCTAAATGGCATTCGACTGTAATGTAACTCTTTCAATGGACTTAAATCAATTCATTGTAGATTTAATTGATAAACATGTTTTATTTGTCCAACAAATAGAGACAGGTCAGATTACATTAATTTCAATGCTTTATCTATAAAATAGAATAAAATACTTATAAATTTAAATGGCTTAACATATAAACCCTAGGGTTTACATGTCTGCCTTGTTTCAGTCATAACATGAGAAACATGCATCCTTCCATTAAATAGGATATGCTAAGAAATGCTCTGCATTATATTTAAATACCTGCAACATTTTCTTAGTGTTAGTATAAACTATGACCATTCAGATCTGCCTCTCTGAGACTTATACATTAATAATCATAAAACAACTCAGTTTTTTTACTTGATAAAGCATATGTAATTTTATTTCTAGCAGCATCATGTAAACTAAAATATAGCATTAAATCATGAATATGCCCAAATGAAAAGGACATAAAATTCTGTGCATGACCCATATACAACAATCAGTTCAATAAGACATACATACTCAGATCTGATAAATAAACAGTAAATCAGAGTTATGCATAATAAACTGTAGAAAATGTCCATAAAAATTATACAAATAAGGCAGAGACACTTATATATATTTTTGTAGACCATTGGAACCAAACACAAACCTCCTAGCCTTTGACCATCAAGTTCTCCTTGCTTTCAGGTCACCCCCGAGCTGAGTTCACAGTCCCCCAGGTTTACAGTATTGGTTTTAATTTACCCTTAACTTGTTCTCCAAGTTACTTAGGATATTTCAGTGGTAGCAGGAACCCCAACATCCAACTCAGTACTCCTGAGCTCCAGGATGCTCTAGGGCCTTTTAAGCCCCATCCATTAAGAGAATGAATTTAAACACAACCTATTCAGAGTAAATGCAATTCTCTTGCAATCTTGGGGTAGTTCTCCTACCTACACACAATTAAGTGGCCAATCCAATACTCACTTGTATGATTCCTCTTAATATGGACCAGTTTGGTACTCCCAAATCTATCCTCATTCATGTGTCTCTGGTCTTGGTGTTCTTCCCAGTTCGCCTTCTCTTGTGTGTTCAGGGTCATGAGAGTGTGTAGAATAGCTAAGAGTCATCATGAGAATAATTTTTGTGTGTGTGTTTTGAATGAGTTTTCACTTTTTATTCTCTTGGTGTGAAATTCTCTCATTTTATTAACTCTTTCAATTCATTAGTCTCTCAAATATTTTCCTTAGGGTTTTCCATTTTCTCCAATAATAATTTATCATTATTATTATAATTGGTATTTACCCCCCAACCCATAGGGGACTGTGACTCCCATCTCTTTAATGTGTTGGTCCACATGGTCATTAGAAATCAATTTATCAGATTTCTAATGTCAACTATGTAAACTGAAATAATACTTAGCATAAATATAAAAGGGTTTAGAGTCCATCATTTGGGTTATTACATTTCTCCTCCCCTTAAGTTTTCACCATCCTCGGTGTTAAATAGTTTTGCAAAAAACAACAAATAACATAAAGAAAATTTAGTTTGTTACATGTACTTCTTCAAACATGAAAGGGTATGCTTCCCGCATTTCCCTTTCCATTTCCTAGGTGTTAGCACCCAAAATGACCCCCTAGGTTGTGGGAGAAGGCCACTATGGGGTAACAACAAAACCACTTTAGACTTGTGCTACTAACCCGGCACAATCAGAGAGGGATCTCTCAATATTTCATAGAATAATGAAAGTAAAATAAGCATGAACATACAACCTCTATAGAAGCCTGAAAAATGATCAATGAGGAACACACAACCTTCCAATCCAAGATATTCATTCAAAGCATGCATAGAAGATCAGATTTCTGATGGGAAAAATTGTGTAAAAGTGTTGGCGGGATAATCATAAGGAAAAAACATTGGGTGATGGAGTAAAGGAATTACACATAAATCGGATAACAGTGTTGTAGTGCAAACAATTAAAACAGAGGCAAGGTAGCCACCCTCTTGTCGTCGTAATGCTATTTTTTGGTGGTAAAAGAAGAAAGTAAGAACATACCATTGATACTAGCATCTAGCAAAGATGAATTCGATATCAAGTTTAGTAGTAGTATTGAGTGAACACCTGAGATAATAACCAGAGCTTATTTCCAAGAATTCTAAGCTATTATACATTGATCTCAAATATGAAAGGGAAAACATAATGTAAATGTATAACAGAAAGTACAAGCACATAGAGAAGAAAGGAAAAACAGACTACAAGTAAAGTAACACATGAATCTCTGCAAAATGGTCTACCATAGGCACTGCACATTGTATTAATGTAAAAATCTCAAAATAGAGCTTGATCCCAAAGCCTTAGCCAAATGATTTTCCAACCCTTTGATCCTCTATTACAATGATATTTATAGGCTTTTTTGCCTCGAATTGGTCATCATAAAATAGTTAAAAATTACGCCGCCACCTTGACAACCTCAAAATTAGGGAATATTGCATACATGTCGAGCTTGAAACAGATTGATGAAGATGGGAAAAAGGAATATGGTGAGTAGAACTCCACCTTATTCCTGAGCCTTTAATTGGCCTTGCGGATCAAAGAAATTCTCTATTCTCAAAGAGATGTCCACCTGTGAATCCTCTGCTAGAGAGGGAGGTGTCATGTCCTCAGTGGATATTATAAAATCCTTGAGGATATCCATGTCTTGGTGGATGTCTCTCTTATCTTCAAGGGTTTCCTTCTTCTTCCGATGTCGAACCCTTCTGCACACTTGTTTCTCTTTGGGCCCTTCATCTTCGCTGGTGGTGTTGGTTTCCACGTGGTCGAATACCAAAGGAGATGAAGGAGCATGCTCTTACTCCACCTCAGACCACGCTTGTTCGTTCATAAAGACCACTTCGGATCCCTGATCCTTCTCCATGACCAAACTCTAACCGAAATATTCCTGGGCTTCCAGGTGCACCACCTTTTCCATGCATTGATTCCGAATAGGGGACATAGGAACCACGACTATAACGACCGTGACAATGATGATAGTTACGTGCGATCACCCTTTCCATGATGACCTGAGGAAATCTCACAATCGAGCAATAATGATGTCTAAGGCCTGAGCTGACGTGAAACATGATTAGCCAGGATTTTCAGGTAGGTGAAAAAGTATACAATGATGCTAAGGTTTCCTTCTCCCTATTTATAATCATTTGGTTGGTAGTAGAGATGCCTTTAAGATGTCTATCCACCTGGTCCAATCTACACCGTAGATCCCAACCTCATTTTAATCTCAACCTCCAAATGGCATGGATCACACAATACTCACACATTTTAATCCCTCCAGCTCTGCAATTCCAATCGCATCTACTAATAGGGCAGCTGGCCTCTTTAGTATTCTCTTTAGCTCCTAGATCCTCTACCTTCCGTCTTAGGTTTAATATAGGTGGTCGAAAAGGTTTGGCGGTTCTCAGGGAGAAAACTGCCCATATGCAGTGAATCAGACTCCTCAAAAAAACCCTCAGACTCGAGAGAAACATAATTTGGCCAGTGCAACAAAGGACAAAAGGCGACTGAAACCTCTACGCATGTCTAAACCCTCTTCTAGAAAACCCTCATTCTTCTCTTAATTTCAGGTATAGTCAGCCAAAACCCTACATCAAATGCATTGAGATTCTACCTTCCCAAGCGAATTTAACCCTAATCTTTCCAGAAACTGGTTTTTCATCCATTTCTTGTTACATATAGACTTCGATTTGCTAATAGTAGTAGTTGTAAGGACGTGCCTGTCACTGAAAAGCTCTGAGAAACACTCCTATCATCTACTTCATCTTCGGCACGCCTGGAAACTTCTGACTCCGAAAGCTTCAAAACACAAATGTAAACTTCACATATGCATCTGTATATATATATAACCCTTTTTGCTTTATCCCCCTAGCATCTTTCTAGGTTTACGCTTCTCTTGGCTGCTGATCTCGTGTGCTGTGATTTAGACCATTAGATCTGATGTCCTTTTAATTGATGTGACACCTTTCTCCATCCGCTGTTGGATCATCCTTCATGTCCTAATCTCCGATGCCCTTTTATTAGCACCGTATTTCTTCAAGGTGGTGTCGCATTGCTCCAAAGTGGTTTTAATTACCACTCATCCTCCTTGAAACAAGTCCTGGAGCTGAAACATGTCTGGTTGTATTGCTTGTCGCGACCACCAATGTCTGCTAACCATTGTGCACCTTCCTTGTGCGATGATCATCGCAAGCCATCGATATACTATTAAACAAATCGAGACCGCTTTTTACTCTGTTGCACCTGCACCCCTTTGGAATTTTATCTTTAACCATAGGATCTCCCTCCTTTCATCTCCACGGTCCACGTGGTTTCCAAGACCTCTCTTTACTTTGGCAGTATCACACTCCATTCCAATGGTTTTGCATGCCATTTTCCCCTTCTGCGACGTCTTCTACGTAAGACACGTAGCCTTCCGGTTTTCTCCATCGCAACCACCTGTGCCCCTTTAATCTCATGCAGCTCGGCTATGCGACATCCAATGAGGCCTGTAGATCTCATATCAACGCCCGATCAATAGTGTGATTTGCCCGATCTTTAACCATTTTAATTCTTTGTTGTCGGACTATGGTTTTTGGCCTATTTTTGAAAATTTTGATTGCAATTTTTGCATTTCTTTAGCATTTCTTCAAGCTCATTATACTTAGCACCTCTAAACCAAATTTATCTCACACGTTTAGCACCTAGCCATGAAAAATAGAGGAAATTTAGGCTTTCTTCGAGGAGGTTTCAAGATATCTCTCCATTTCAGCTTTGTCCTTATGCTGAAAAATTAGGTGCTAACACCAGGTAGCCTCTTCAGGCTTATAGTGCTCCCATTGCACTTTTACCTGAACGATGGTTCAATTCCGAAGTACCACCTCTTTCCGATACAGTATGCATATAGGATTTGTCTGGAAGTCTTCTTTTGCTTCCACCTAAATCACATGCCAATTTACAATATGCTTAGGATCATTTACATATTTCTTCAACAATGAAACATGAAACACATCATGTACTTTAAAATTTGTTGGTAAAGCTAACTGATAAGAAACAGGTCCTACTCTAGCAAGTATTTGGAAAGGAACACAAAATTTTGGTGGAAGTTTGGCAACCTTGCCCAAGATCAAAGAAATTTTCTTTTCTTTCACCCTTAGGAATACATGATCCCCAACTTCAAATTCTTTAGTTCTCTATGCAGATCAGCATAGCTCTTCTTCCTGTCTTGGGGCAGTTTTAAAGTTTTTTTTTACTTTCTGCACAATGTTTTCTAGTTCAACTAACATTTTGGGACCCATCACAATTCGATTTACCGTATCATCCCATGCCATAGGGGTCTTTCATTTTCTGCCATACAAAAATTTGAAGGGACTCATTCCTGTAGAGGTTTCGTACCCATTGTTGTAGGAAAATTCAACTAAGTGTAGGAAATTTTCCCACTGCTTCGGATTGTCCATGACATATAAATGAAGCATGTCCTCTAGGACTTGGTTCACCCTTTCAGTCTATCCATATTTTTTAGGATGGTAGGCAACACTAAAGCTCAGTTAAGTCCCCAAAACTGCAAACAAATCCTTCCAGAAATGTGAAGTGAACTTTGTATCCCTATCGGATATAATCACCTTGGGAATTCCATGGAGTCAGAAGACCTCTTTCATGAAAAGCTCTACAATGTTTATTGCTTTGAATGTGGATTTGACCGGTATGAAGTGAGATTCCTTTGTCAACATGTCCACTACAACCATGATGGCATCATGTAGATTATTATTTTTAGGTAACCTGGTGATAAAATCCATAGAAATGGTGTCCCATTTCCATTATAGTATTGGTATAGGATGTAACAAACCAGCCGAATGTTGATGTTCCACTTTAACCCACTGACAGTCCATGTACTTTGCGATGTACTTAGCAATTTCAGATTTCAATCTAGGCCAATAGTGTTGATTTTTAACAACTGTTATCATTTTCTGATAACCTGGATGACCAAAATATGGTCTTTTGTGAAACTCATGCAAAATTAATTGGTTTAATTCTACTTGATCCGGTATGTAAATTCTATTTTTAAACAGCAGCAGCCCATCCTTGGATATGCTGTAATTTGTTGCTTGTTGATCTAAATTTTCTGCAAGACACTTTTGTCTTAAATTCATATATTTTTGGTCTTTTTTAGTTGCTATCCGGATCTGCGATATTAATTCAACTTGAAAACTATTCACTCAATCCATAGTTATTATGTGCATGAGTCTACTAAGTGCATCAACTATTTTATTTTCTTTGCCTTTGATATGTTGAATTTCAAAGTCAAACTCGCTTAAGAAATCCAGCCACCTTGCTTTCCTTCCATTCAAATTTGGTTGTTCAAAAAGGTACTTCATCCCAATGTGGCCAGTTTTAAGTACAAGGATTTTTCCCAAAAGGTAATGTCGCCACATTCTTAAAGCATGAATTATGGCAGCCAATTCTAAATCATGCGTCGCATAATTTACTTCATGCGTCTTTAACTTTCTAGATTCGTAACCGATTACCGAACCATCTTGCGTTAACACACCTCCCAATCCTTCCTGGAATGCATCCGTGCATACCACAAAGTCTCCACAAGGATCAACCACTTTTAGAATAGGGGCGAAAGTTAACAGTTATTTCAGCTTCGTAAAAGTTGCATCACATTCGGTTGTCCAAAGAAACTTGACCTCCTGCCTCTGAAGAGAGGTAATGGGTTGAACCACTTTGGAAAATCCTTCAATAAACTTCCGATAGTACCCGGCTAATCCCATAAAAGAGAAGGCAATGCTTATATTTTGGGGATTAGGCTAGCCCATTATGTCCTTGATCTTGTCGGGGTCCACCGCAATACCTTGGGTTGATATAATGTAACCCAAGTATTGTATTTGGCCCTTGTAAAAGTCACATTTAGATAACTTTGCATAAAGCTAATTTTCTCTTAGAACTTGCAGCACCAACCTTAGGTGTTCCTCATGTTCACTTTCATTCTTCGAATATATGAGTATGTCATTGATAAACACTACCACAAATTTATCCAAGTACTTGTTGAAAACATTATTCATTAGGCACATAAACGTGGCTTGTGCATTCGTCAAACTGAATGGCATCACCACAAATTCATAATGTCCATAATGAGTACAGAAAGATTCTTATGCACGTCTTATTCTTTAATTCTGATATGATGGTAACCCAACCTCAGATCAATCTTCGAAAAGACAGTAGCACCCCAAACCTGATTGAGTAGATCATCAATCCATGGAAAGGGATACCAATTTTTGATAGTTACCTTGTTCAGCTATCTATAATCTATGAATAGTCTAAATGTGCCATCTTTCTTACATACAAAGATCACCAGTGCTCCCCACGGGGACACACTTGGACGAAAGTAACCTTTTTCCAATAGCTACTGCAATTGTGCTTTCAACTCTATCAATTCAGGGGTACTCATCCGATAAGGTGCCTTAGAATTTGGTACTCTTCTTAGAGACAGGTTTATTGTAAAATCTATTTCTCTTTTAGGTGGTAGCTCAGGAATCTCCTCGAGAAACACATCCTCAAACTCAGCCAAAAAGGATATTTTGTGAAATATGAAATTTCACTTTTCATGTGGACATCATAAAGTTTACACCCTTTTCGTGTGTTTCTTTTTAGTTGAAGAGCAAAAATTTCCCTTAATTTCACTGCTCTTACTATTCCTTGAATCTTTTCAGGTTGTCCAACATCATTCATAAAAGTGATAGATTTTTGATAGCAGTCTATGACATCCCTATATTTTTCCATCCAATTCATACCGATGAGCAGATCGTATGATCCCAATGGCAAAACATTTAAATCTGCACTAGTGTAAGATTTATTCAGCTTCATCTGACAATCATTCACTACTTCATAAACTTTTCTTTTTGTTCCTGTGGCCATTTGAACCAGCCAAGGCTGCATGTATTTGCTTTTACTAAGTTTATATGACTCACAAATTTTTGGGTCTACATAACTTTTACATGCGACAGAATCAATGAGGATAGACATGGGAGTCCCGAAAATCATACCTTCAACCTTGATTATAGAAGCTTGATGTTCTGCTTGACTATTGTTCAATGCCGCATAGATTTTTGGAGTCCTTTCTATAGCTTGGACTGTAGAAGCCTCTTGAAGGTTTTGCATTGATTTGTTTTGATCTTTCTTGTGAGGATAGTCATGCCATCTATGATTTCCTTCGCATCCCTAGCATTGGAGTGGCAGCTTAGATGGTGTGGCTTCTGGTTTTCTAGTGCCTTCAGTGCCAAACTTCTTAATAGGTGGAACAAATTTGGATTGTGGCTTCCTGCCCTCAAACCTGTTGTTGAAAGGTTCCCACATAACTTGGTTTCTGAAATGGTTGGGATTATGACCCTTCTGCCTACTTTCAGATTTGGTTTTCTTCTTTTCATTCCACCGCTTAGATACTTCAGCCATGTTCTGACCTTGTTCAAAACATAACCTAGCCTTTCTGAAATCATCTTCTAATGTGTTTGGATCATCAAACTCTATCCGGTCCTTGTAGCAAATGGTAAACAATTTGGGAAATGCGAAATTCTGACCTTTTCATCTTGGATGTATGGAACGTACTTGAGAAATTCCATAAATTTGTTGATCAATTCCTCCATGGTCTGTTGTCCCAGCTTTAGGTCATAAAAGTCCTTTACTTTTCTGTCATAATTCCTTTCAGACAAGTATTTATGTTTGAAGAATGTTACAAAGGCTTTCTACTTCACCTTTTTCTCATTGATAGATCGGGTCAGCTTGAGATCATCCCAACAAGCCGAAGGGTTTCCTTGCATATTGAAAACAACAATCCTAACCTTTATGATTCTAGAATAATTGAACATGCATAAATATTTTTCCATGTCCCTCAGCCACAGTTCTGCTTCTTCTCTGGTTTTAATTTCTTCATTAAAAGTAGAAGGCTTGATTTTTCTCAATTCTAAGTGTAGCTCATTTACTTTTCCAGTTTTCTTTTTCTTCTTGGGAACGTATTCTTCATAATCTTCACCATGTGACTCTTCATCACTGGCATCCATGTTATAGCTTGTAGAATTTCTTGCTGGTGTAGTCTTAAACTTTGAATTTTTTTTTTGTGACTATTTTTTTGCATGTTGTTCCTCTTGTGTTGGGAGGTGATTGTTTTCCTTTTCAGTCAACTTTTGTAGCAGAATGGAATTTATTTCTCATTGTTCTTCAAATTTTTTAATGTTGTCTTGTTTACTGCTGATCATTTCATCCTTCATACTTTTGACTATTTCCATCATCTCGCTGGAGGTTGTTGCTCCATGTGGACAGTTCTGATTTCTCTCTTTCCTACTGGCCATTTATCCTTGCCATATGGATGTTTCTACAGCCAACCGTCCTTCCTATTCTGCATAATTCATTTCTGCCACTTACCGTTTCATCCACTATGTTGTCAAACTGTATTTTTAATTAAAGCACAACATTAGTGAAAAAGAGACTAAGGTCCTAGTGTAGTGACTGTGCTCTGATACCAATTTGTCATGTCTCTTGTAGGAATTTTTTTTTTTTGAAAAAGATCCTAACCAATCAAACAAATGTGGAAATAAACATGCTAGTTGTCGTCACAGCTTGCTTAGTAATAATATGAAAGAGTGTGCATTAAACATCTTTATTATTAGGTTGTGTTCTAACAAATGCAAACCATGGAAAGGTACTTTTACATTACTGTGTTAGTCCTCAAATCAAGCATCCACCTAAAGTATGATGACTTCATTCCGCACACTTGCGGCACTAAGAAAATTACGTAAGTAACATTAAATACTTCAATTAATAACTATATTAATGTCAATTAATATGTTATTAATTATTAACTAATATTAGTACATAAATTAATGTGAATATAGCTTTCACCTACATAGTTGTATGTTATACTCCAGGTACTAACATACTCCCTATGTATTAATATCACACTAGCCCTAACACTAACTATGTAAATGCTAGGCTAGAGTATTAACCTACCATAGTTTACTTCTATCAATTCCATGCATAAAATATAAATGATAATAATAAAACAAATGCAATGCAACTATATATATATATATTATCACTTAATATATCTATATATATTTATAAACTTGAGGAATGGGGACTATATGCAAATGTTACAACTTAATACAATGTTATAACTTAAATGCAATATAATATATATATATATATATATATATATTATAACCTAATATATATATAAATATAACCTAAGCTCCTTGAAGGTTGACCTTAGGTCTAAGCACAAGCTTATAGCATACCAAAGTGCTCACGACTATACACTTAGGCGGTTGTATTAACAACATATGCCAACTTAGCATATGGAAATGCCACTAGAGTGGACTTAGGGTAAGAATGAATATATTTCGATATAACATATTACCAAAGCATAGTAATATAAAACATTAAACATATCATAATGCAATGCATTGTATGTAATATAATACGACTTATGGGTTATCGTATGGCTAGGTCAACTCCATGTCGGAGCTTGGCATATGAGAACCCTGCCACCGTTCCACTATGTGCTTACCACTAGCCCAACACTTGGCCCTCGTGTGAAACTTACGCCTTCATGCAATCGTATAGAATACAAAGGCTTGCGGCACAAACACTATGGTTTAACGTTGCACAAGTTGAAATATGTAGTGACTGTCTGTAACTTGTTTTCTTGCCATGAAGACAACACAAAACTTGAACCAATGTTTTAAACCCTGTTGTTCCCTCTTTGCAGGTGGCTCCATTTGGCACTGACATGGTTCGAATGCTCAGCAAACTAAATACACTGTCTCATACACCAGCTAGCCAAGATGGCCTTCGCATGAGGCTACCAACTCCAAGGCTTGCTGCATTAATGTTTGACTACTGGTAGAATTGAAGGGAGAGTGAGTTGTGACCATCGGTCATGATCCGGATCACGATCTCGGGAGTTGTGATAGCATGTGTGTCATCGATATTATTTGTGGTTGTTGGAGCCAACCTTTACGAGGTACTCTATAATTAAATGAGATTATGACCGGGTTCATAGGTCTCCACTCCTCCCACCAGTATCACATCGATACACCCAAAACCCTACTCTGCAATTGTTGTTTATTTGGCACTCTGCCAGGTTCCTTCAAGCTCTTTTGCTTCGATCATGGCATTTACTCCCAAACCAGGGAGGAGGGCTTCCAAAACACTCCAACACTTGTGTGAGGTAGCTACTAGCAGAAAGTGCTTGGGATGCACGTCTTAACGGTAATAAGGTTCGACTTTTATGAATTTACCACTTGTTACTTCGCTCCTCTATTGTGCGAATAATATATTGTTACGTTTTAAGTTGTTGTGACTCCCCTTGTAGGTATGGTGCAACTCTAGTTGGTCTTCACATTGGATGACCCAATGGTAAGTGGTTACACCACTGTTACTTGTTATCGCAAATTACTTTTATAGCAAATTTTTTTACCACTATCACTGCTAACTACAACACTTGATCCTTTTAATGCAGGAGCCATGAGGTTGTGGGTGCATTGAGTCATTCAGAATTGCTCCCATGACTTGGAAAGTGTAACCGGTTGTGACGTGTCCAGGTAACCCATCATCCTAGGGTCCTTCGGGTGAAACTACCTTGTCGGTTTCGGATGGGTTACTTAAGACTCTTGGTTTACTTTGCTTGCTCACACTACAACATGGACTTTGGTCCATTTGCTATTGCATGCAACTTTGGTAAATGTTGAAGGCTTTCCCTCCTGTAGGTGAATATAGTGCTAGCTTGGAACTTGTATTATGAACCATGCTTTATTAAACTTGGATCCTGGGCATGTTGGCCATACTTGGAATCGTCGGTCCAACAACGTCTCACTTTGGTGGACTCGTGAAGGGATTTTGTGTATAAAACAGAGGGATAGCTCTCTGGACTGTAATATCTAGTTTGTAAATAATGAATGCATTTGAAAAGTAACATTTATGCGGTAGTTTGTTTTTATATAGAAATGAATGGTTATGGCCACTCTTGGCCGTTGTCCCTCTTTTGATATATGAACAGAATCGTTGTTATATTTTAATGTTTCACATTCATTTAGAATGGATAAAATTATACTACAGAGATGCAATCCCGCCTGAATATAAACTGATGTGAATACATTTTGACTTGCAAACAGTAATATAATACAACGGTTATCTTGGTAAATGCATACTGTACTTTATATGATGCTTCACCATCACCAGCCGAGGTCGAACCTGCGACCATCGCGCTAGTATATTCATGCCCACGAATAAGGCACACCCACATAATGATTATACACGATCTACCTAGTGGTATCATGATGAAACTGAGATGCCATAGGAATAGGTCTCCCATCTTCACATTCGACTTGTTTATTAAAAATTTATGCAGGGCATTCGACCCAGTTACAGAACTAATTAATAATGTTAATGGTCCAACTGAAAACAAAGCCTCCGAGACTATACTTATATATATATATAGCTATAATGCATTAAGTATGCGCTCTGTCTTAGATGCAGTCACATTAATAAAATCTCAGCCATCCACAATCCTTGTGGAAACCAGGGTGCAACCCTTTCTTGCATGGAGGCCATCCACACCAACCTCTGGAAAAGCTTCAGCGTTGATACTGGTTAATCCATTAGCATCATGAAGTGTTTCATGATCAGAGTTAAGTGCTGGCTCATGGAGCTAGAATTCTCATGGAGAGAGTTAAGGAATATATATAAAATAAAGAGTCAACCTAGAACTAACCATAATGCATCTCGAAAACTAGTTCAAAGGATAATGTTTACAAAAGTGATATGAAACCATGTCAATAAAATATGGATATGAAACATTATTCATATAAATGGCATTCGACTGTAATGTAACTCTTTCAATGGAATTAAATCCATTCACTATAGATTTAATTCATAAACATGTTTTATTTGTCAAACAAATAGAGATAGATCAGATTACATTAATTTCAATGCTTTGTCTATAAAATAGACTCAAAAGACTTATAAATTTAAATGGCTTGACATGTAAATCCTAGGGTTTACATGTCTTCCTTGTTTCAGTCATATCATGAGAAACATGCATCCTGCCATTAAATAAGATCTACTAAGAAATGCTCTGTATTATATTTAAATACATGCATCATTTTCTTAGGGTTACAATAAACTATGATCATTCATATATGTCTCTCTCAGGCTTATACATTAATAATCATAAAAAAACTCAGTTTGTTTACTGCATAAAGCATATGTCATTTAATTTCTGGCGGCATCATGAAAACTGAAAGATAGCATTAAATCATGAATCTGTCCAAATGACAAGGAAATAAAATTATGTGCATGACCCATATGCAACATTCAATTCAATAAGACATACATACTCAGATCTGATAAATAAACAGTAAATCAGAGTTATGCATAATAAACTCTAGAAAATGTCCATAAAACTTATACAAATAAGGCAGAGACAGTTATCTGTATTTCTGCAGACTAGTGGAACCAAGAAAAAACCTCCCAGCCTTTGACAAACAAGTTCTCCTTGCTTTCAGGTCACCCCCGAGTTGAGTTCACAGTCCCCCAGGTTTATAGTATGGTTTTTAATTTACCCTTAACTTGTTCTCCAAGTTATTTAGAATATTTCAGTGGCAGGAGGCAACCCAAAATCCAACTCAGTACTCTTGATCTCCAGGATGCTCCAGGGCCTTTTAAGCCTCAGCCATTAAGAGAATCAATTTAAACACAACCTGTTCAGAGTAAATGGAGTGCTCCTGCAAGCTTGGGGTAGTTCTCCTACCTGCACACAATTAAGTGGCCAAGCCAATACTCAACTGTATGATTCGTCTTAATCTCGACCAGTTTGGTACTCCCAAATCTATCATTCATGTGTCTCTGGTCATGGTGTTCTTCCCAGTTCTCCTTCTCTTGTGTGTTCATGGTCATGAGAGTGTGTATAATAGTTAAGAGTCATCATGAGAATAATTTATATGTCTGTGTTTTGAATGAGTTTTCACTTTTTATTCTCTTCGTGTGAAATTCTCTCATTTTATTAATTCTTTTAATTCATTAGTCTCTCAAATCTTTTCTTTAGGGTTTTCCATTTTCCCCAATAATAGTTTCTCATTATTATTATAATTGTTATTTACCCTGCAACCCATAGGGGACTGTGACTCCCATATATTTAATGTGCTCGTCCACATGGTCATTAGAAATCAATTTATCATCTAATGTCAACTAAGTAAATTGAAATACTACTTAGCATAAATATAAAAGGGTTTAGAGTCGAGTGTTTGGGGTATTACAGGACTCCTCTCCAAATGGTTTGTAGACACTCACCAGTGGTGGTGATGAGTCCAAGGCATAGGGACCTCATGTTCTATCCTCTGGAATCGATGGGTTGGTGTTGACAGAGGGAGACCTGTAACGACCAAGGAAACGATGTTTCCTTGATAGGAGCGCGAGGTGTAAAATCAAGAGGTGATAGTACTGGATGTGATATTGACACACAGTGGGGGGGATACACGGGTCATAGAGTCAGGGGGGACTCAAAATTCCTTTGTTCAGAGTATGATGGAAAGGTTGACCTCACAGCATATGAAACCGACTTCAGGGAAGGAGATCATAGCTTAATGGACCAAGGATTGTAACTGCAATGGGGGAGACTCAGGGGGAAATTGATGGATGATATCAGGAGACTCAAAGGGTGACACATAACATAATACTCTGAACAAAGGAGACCATGCTGGGGAGATGTCATAATGTGGGCACTAGATATGATCTGTCGTGGCACCAAGTGGCACTTTTTTGACCTTCTTCAGGGTTTAAGGAGCTTAAAGAAGAGATAGAAGTGTGCTCGAAATGGTACTGTCGTGTGAATTTATACGAGCCCAGGACAGTTCATGCTCATGGTTTATTTCAATTTTAAGGAGTCTGAAAGTGATAAGAAGACTTTGAAATGGTGGAAATGGACCGTTGTGTGGATTTGTACCATCCTAGGATGGTGAATGATCGTGTTGGCTTTCAATTTTAGAGAGTCTGAAAGCGATAAGGAGACTCCAAGGGGGTTCTTTTTCGTGTGTTAGTCTCCAAGGCCCAAAAAAGCATAAAAGTATGCAATGAAGAACTCTTCTAACCGGTGTGACTAGAGTATTTGTAAAATTAGTCACAGCAGATCTAATGTACAAGTAAATCAATCACAACAGATGAACATAGAAAATATGGTGCAAAACTGTGCAAAACATGCAGCAGTGCTCAATATCCCAGAAAGGGTGAATGAATTACAATAGAATACAATCTGACTCTGTGAGTGAGCAATTCGAATTGACTAAGTAGGCCATTCGAATCACTGAATGGAGTAGCTTGACTCCAACTAGGATTCCTCATCATCAATCGGTGGTGCTCATCAATGCACAAGAACCAGTCATCCAGGTGTCAATCCGAGTCTAACTGAGTGTAACAAGTGTGTAGCACTGATTAAGGGAAGGAGGCTCAGTGGGGGGCGCATGGGAGGCTAACTGAAGTCATAACAAGTCATCTAGTCAATCTGGAGGTCCAACGGAAGTGAAACAGTCAGTCGGGAGTGAAACTAGCCTCAAATCAGGGAGAATCGGAGCTAACTGAATGTAACTGAAGTGGAACTACAGTGGTAGGTGAGAAAGTGCACCCTTCTCTGGAAGTAGGTGAGAAGTGGGCGCCTTTCAGACTAGGAGGGCTAAAGAACTGAAGTAAGTGGCTCCCGGGTGCTAGAAAGAGGTGGCTAAGGTGCTGGAGGCATCAACTTGGTGACTGGGATGCATGCAAAGTGCATGCAAACCCTAGAATTTGCATGCAAATCCTAATTGCATGCAAGATCCTGAAAAGGATGATGTGGATATCCGAACACCCCCCCTCAAGCTAGACTATGATGTGCAAAAAAATAATGTGGGGCCCTGGTAACTAAGACCAAAGGTCACCCCAATACAATAATAATCCAAACTAATAACAGTAAATAAACCGAGGAAATGGGGAAAACCTCATGGGAAAAATACCCCCCCTCAAAATGAACTGTAACACACCAAAAGATTTAACTGCTCCAAACTCAAATAGATATGTCTGGAGGTATCTTACTCTTGGGAGTAAATGGATTATGCTCCAAAAACATGTGCTTGAATTCTCCATCAATGGATGCAAGCGAATGTGGAGACTTTATGAACTTGCTCTTCATACCGAAAATGGTGAGAACAAATATGAAAATATGAGGATGATCCTGGAACCTGTGATTCGAACCAAGTGATGTAGGAATAGTTCCAATCGGATCAAATAGATCTTGAAACTTGAAATTCTTATTAATAGAAGTTAAATCAGCTCCAAAAATAGATGAATGGTTTCTTGAGATCTCCTTTGAACCAACAAGGGTGAGATCAAAACCAAAATCAGCAAAAAGTGCATGAGAATTGAACTCAAGCGAATGGTAGTGCTCTTTATCTTCAGTAAAACTCTAAGAAATTGTGCAAATGATAGAACAAAAGTTTATAGGAGGCATGCAATCAAGGAGGACGAATGCTTCACCTCCAAAATCAGTTTTTACCTCCAAAACATCAAGTAGATCATTATTCTGCATGCTGGAAAACTCATGTGAAAGAGAGGATTCAAGAACCTCTTCGGAATCTAGAGTATGAGCTTGTTTATCTTGCTCAGAATTCGAAATAGAAGACTTTGAGAGAATGAGTGTTGAATCTACAGTTTCTTCTTCATCTTGAACAATTGTTTAGGCCGACACATGATCGGAAAGAACACATAAGGAGATCTCACTGGGCTTGTCCTCCAAAAGGCTAGCATGATCCTCTTCTTCCTGCTTTCCAAATTCTCTGTCAAGTTGGACCCATAGATCACTTGGATTTTCAGCAGTCTTACTGAGGTAGCGTATACAAGGAGACATAGAAAGACATATTGCTCCAAAATCTCTATCACAATCATTGAGCCAATCATTCTCCTCTTCCTCGGAATCAAAAACTCTTGTATTACCAATGCACATATCAAAAAGACATTGTCTCTTCAAGAATGCAATCATCTTTGGTTTCCATTCATCATAGTTGAATGGAGTAAGAATATTTTGTGAAGAAGAAGTCTCCATCTTTGCATTAGCGAATGCACATGGAGAAGTAAGAAACCTGCAAATTACACACAAACAAACACTATGTTTTCAGCCTTGCATGCACATGAGCGAGTGCACATGAGATTTTGCATGCCGTTGCTGAAATATATTGGTGAGCAAATATTTCTCTCTCTTCATGTAGAACACCTGTAGAAAAGAAATCTTGTCCCTGCCATGGCTCTGATACCATGTAAAATTAGTCACAACAGATCTAATGAACAAGTAAATCAATCACAACAGATGAACATAGAAAATATGGTGCAAAACTGTGCAAAACATGCAGCAGTGCTCAATATCCCAGAAAGGGTGAATGAATTACAATAGAATACAATCTGACTCTGTGAGTGAGCAATTCGAATTGACTAAGTAGGCCATTCGAATCACTGAATGGAGTATCTTGACTCCAACTAGGAGTCCTCATCATCAATCGGTGGTGCTCATCAATGCACAAGAACCAGTCATCCAGGTGTCAATCTGAGTCTAACTGAGTGTAACAAGTGTAACTAAAGTGTGTAGCACTGATTAAGGGAAGGAGGCTCAGTGGGGGGCGCATGGGAGGCTAACTGAAGTCAGAACAAGTCATCTAGTCAATCTGGAGGTCCAACGGAAGTGAAACAGTCAGTCGGGAGTGAAACTAGCCTCAAATCAGGGAGAATCGGAGCTAACTGAATGTAACTGAAGTGGAACTGCAGTGGTAGGTGAGAAAGTGCGCCCTTCTCTGGCAGTAGGTGAGAAGTGGGCGCCTTTCAGACTCGGAGGGCTAAAGAACTGAAGTAAGTGGCTCCCGGGTGCTAGAAAGAGGTGGCTAAGGTGCTGGAGGCATCAACCTGGTGACTGGGATGCATGCAAAGTGCATGCAAACCCTAGAATTTGCATGCAAACCCTAATTGCATGCAAGATCCTGAAAAAGATGATGTGGATATCTGAACAGTATTCCCTTTTTGAAATTAGTCTACCAGGTTCAGAAACGGGTTAAACTTATACCAGGAAGATGCCCTTTCAGATACTTTTAGTGAGCATGAAAGGAAGCAAGATTGCTCAGTGATATTTTCATTGTTTTAGGAGTCAGAAAAGAGCTTAATAGAAACTCCCTAAGTTCCTTTTTCATAAAGGAATTGCTCAACCCAAAAAAGGTATAAAATTATACCGAACGAAAGTAATGGCCAAGCAAGGAGGAAGTGTTCAATCAAGGGACAAGTATGTGGACCAGGAGCAGAGTTAGGGGGGGACACTGATGGGGCCTCCTTGTGGGTTGATGAATGGTGGAAAAATAATGCAATGAATGCGTATGCATGGAGCATAGGGCTCATGGATAGGCAGCGATACAAAAAATGACAAAAAATGGCCATGGCCGATGTGGCACACCAATCGAGGCAGCGAGGGGCATGGAAAAAATGCCCAAAAAATGTTTGAGTGAGAGCAAGAAATTATCTCAAGCATCATCATGGTCTTGAAAATTTGTATCCGACGGTGCAAACAGTGCGAAAAACGAACGTCATATGACTCTGGAATGGTCAAAACAAGATTTGGGGAAAAATGAATATAAATAACAAAGGGACCCTCATGACACATGTCATTATCACTGTGAAAATTGGGAGAAGTGTGGAGGGGCCCAGCAAAGGAAATCACGTTTTCTCTTAATCCGACGGTTGGAATCAAGTTTTGTGACTTGTAGGTAAGTCTTGCAGTGTTTTATGATGTTTTTGATGCATTTTTGGGGGGATTTGGTCATCTTGGGAGGCATGCCAAGCTTAGTTTGGGAACCACTACGCCAAAGCATGGGTTTCGAGGGAAACACTACACTTCAGAGCATGGATCTGGGCTTGATAATAGTGATTTCGGAGCGCGGCTATGGGCCTTACAGCCACACTATGAAGCATGGCATTTCTAGAGAAACGCGCGCTTTAGGGCGTGGCTATGGGCCCCACAGGTGCGCCCCAGGGGAGTGATTTTTGAGGAGAAAAGCAAGCTCTAGAGAGAATCTATGAGGCAAAAGGTGCATTGTTAAGTGCGTCATTTTTCCTAAGTGCAGGTGCATCGATCCCGAGGAGATCGAGGTAGGGTTGATATGATCCTAATGGGTTTTGTTGGTTTGACTAGAAGGATGCCAAGAGTTGCATGGAGAGAGAGGGAGCTGGGGAGCACGCTGCTAGATGCGATCCAATAGGATGACGATGTGCAGGAGGGTTTGACTAGCTATGGAATACTAACGTTTGCACAGGTGCCTTTGATGCACTTAGCCAGATTGTTATTGAACAAGTGGTTGGGTTTTGGGACGCGGATGTAGAGGCATTCATGATTCAGGGTGAGCGATTAGAGATCACACTCATAGATATGTAATTTTTCACTGGGCTTCCCCGATTGGGTATGATTTCAGATACTCTCCCGAGGAGGCCGGGGGATGTATCTATGAAGGATTTTCTCGAGAAACACTGTTATGCGACAACTCTGTGGATGAAAATGCTCTATTCATTTGTGATATTGAGAGTGTGGATACTTGAGTGATTACAACACTTGTGGTGCATGTACTAGGGTCCTACTCCCCCCATCAGGTCTCAGGGGGACATATGGTGTTAGTGGAGCGGGTCCTGGTGGGTACTTATTATGGTTGGGGCCAGATGTACTTGATAGTGGTTCGGCGGGAACTGAATAGAGTGAGCCATCAGGTAGGGGAGTTTTGTTTCCCCTCATTCCTCTACTCATTTTTCTTTGAGCGAGTCCCGACACTACGACCACCTATAGCAGTGCATGACGGAGGGCCCATGGATCTGTGGATGCACCGAGATGATGAATCAGGGGGGTGGAGGGATGGTGGGGAGGTTGTTCACTAAGGAGTTGTTCACTCAGTTGATGCAGCTTCTGGTGGTGATTGATGACTACCCGTACTACCAGATGGAATATAGAGGGGACCCAGAGCTACTGTGGCCTCCTCGTCAAGCATGGGCACCAGATGGTATTTTTTTGTTTTGTTTACATTATCATGTTATATCTACTCAATAGTATATATGATAGCTAGAGGATTTTATGACACTAATGATCTACTGTTTCTTGTCTAGATGTGGGACCCCAGCCTCCGAGAGGATACCAGTCCCAGAGAGGTCATCACGTAGAGGCAGTATACTGACCTGGGCATGTACAGGGTCAACAACGGAGTAGTTCAGCAACTTTGGATTCTTTGTGGGCTGGGATTGACTATCTTCTGGATGGGGTGGTGGAGGATGGATGGCATCATTTAGACCAAGACTTGATCAATGTCTGCTACGATGCTCCAGGGTAGTGGAGGCCTATTATGAGGTGTATTGCGATGGCAACTAAGGTGGTGAGAGCAATGGAACAACGGAATGCCCCCTATTATGATGAGGAGGAGGCTGAGATAGAGTCGAATGAGCCAGAGGAGGAGGAGGAGGAGGAGGAGGAGGAAGAGGAAGAGGAAGAGGAAGAGGAAGATGAGGAGGAGGATGACGAGGACGACGATGATGATGACAGAGATGACTCTGACTGACCAAGCAGTTGATAGAACATCCCCCATGTGATGAACATGAGATTTTTTGTATTAAGTTGTATTATATGGAGAGGATGTTGTTAGGGCTCCTCTTATGTATGTATGTGTATGGGGGTGCCATGGGCATGATGACATTTCTATTATGATGTATATATATGTGCACGTGGATGCAACTTTATGATGATGGCTTCTTTTTTTTTTTAATGATGTTTATGTATGCCTATATTATGGATAGATGCATGTGAATGACATGATGATGCATATTTCTAGTTTACTTCCTACATGTTGTGGTTTATGTGCCAATCTAGAATATTGTTGTCCATTTGTTATGCTACATTGTTTTGAATTCCTGGGACATGAGTGAATGAAATGGATTCAAGCTGTCTGATCATTTGTTTAGTGTGCAGGAACTTTCTAAAGAAGCAAGTGATGAGTCCGCATTTCAGGTATCTGATAGTTTCTTTTCCCACCAATAAAGCACAAGAAAGGTTGTAAAAATACACTTGTTAGTGGGAAAATGATTTACCTTAATTATTTAATGAAGTGTTTAAGAAATTATTTCTGTTATGTTTTGAAAAGCATTTCTATGAGCTAATTGCATGAAAAATGAGGTTGAATGAGCAAGTGTAGGTGTACTAAAGGATAACGTGTGAATCAAGTGAAGAACTGGAAGAACATCACCAAACTCAACGCCTTTTTCCTAATCTGTAGAGAACAAAATCCTATTCAAAGAGAATCGGCAGTTATAAATTTTTGTGAGGTTAAGCAATAGAATTTTATAAATATGGACCTCTCAAGTAGCGAGAGGCCCCTGCTGCTATTTTGAAGAATTATTGTTTTACGTTTCAGACTACCAAGATAGTTGGGTTACAGACCTAGTTTTGAACTATGCAATTTCTATTTTAAATAAAGACTTTATGTTACCTATGATTCAACATTTATAAGTTCCTTTCACTCCTGAGTACGGGTTGGAGAGGGCCCCTCCAACACGTAAGTCAGGAAATCTTGTAGTACAGGTATTTCTCATTATGTGTTGTGCATTGGTTGAATTTATATTGCATATCAGAGTATTCTAAATAGTGTCTAAATAACATGATTTGATTTCTATAGTGGTTGATTAATTCTAATTCCGTAGTTCATTACAACACATTATGTAGTATGATAATGTCGTGTCTATAGTCCTGTAGCAACATTCTGCCAAGGCATAACTAACACCCATTTCTCTATATACTTGCATTTACTTCCGAAGCAGCGATCTAGATCTTCAGCCTATGTATTCATTTCATTATTAGAACTGCTTATAGAGATTGATTTCTTGCAGTATTTATTGGTTACATGATGACATTCACTCCTTAATTATTTGATTAAAAATTGCACCACTAGATAATGGCATTCCAAATTTAACTTTAGCATTAGATTATGTTAGATCAGACTTTGAGTTTTATGCATTCGATTTACAGTAAATACCCCTTAGATTAAAGATCAAGCTTTCATTACTTTAGAATAGATCTGTTATAATTGTAGCATTCAATTCCATAGTATAATTTTGTTTTTTTCAGCAAGTTAATTCTTAAAAATAGATTTACTGTTTCTTGCATTCAAATTCTTCACCATAGATTTCCTGCTTTCAGTATTTGAATTTCTTAGCATAGGAATTTCTCCATAGATTAAACCATCCTGTTTACAGTTCATTCAATCTCTTTTTTGGCAACTCCTTAAAAACATTGATACAAACACCCAAATTTGACAAAGACTATCCTAGAGAGCACATATAGTGCTAGTACCTCTAAAGTTTGTACGTCCCCTGGTTTGATAATGAAAGTAGGCTCCTAGTATAGCTTCCCTAATTAGGCACCCATACTTAGAGCTCACCACTTTTTGGCGTTGTTTCCGGGGAGGTGCTAAATCTCTAGGAGACATCTTAAAAAACAAAACAGAAACACACATAAAACACAAAAAACAAAAACATAAAATTTTTACCAATGAATGCCTCACCAACAGAGGGATAGCTTTGGACAATTGTTGCCTCAGCATCATATGAATAACAATGGTAATAACAATTCTGACAATTCTCATTTTGAATTTCTAAATTCTAAAAACGACTCCACATACAATCCAAACAGAGACAACTTCTCTACTAGCTCCAGCTAAAACACTACTATGGCAGACAAAGAAGAGGAACCTAGGGAGTTGTTCACCTTCCCCATTAGCATACCTCTTGGAGATGCTAGGATGAAGAATATCAACCCTAACAATTTACCAAACTTCCATGTATTGACTTCAGAACATCCCGACACATTCCTGTTCGAATTTGAGGTAGTTTGTAGATCCGTTGACTACACTACAAATGCACAAAAGCTGAGACTTTTTCCCTCCACATTGAAAGATTTATCACTTAGGTGGTTCACGAGTTTAGAGGGAAATAGTATTTTCAGTTGGGATCAGATGAAACAAGCATTCCTAGAGAAATACAGGGACTACTGTAAGGAAAAAGACACCATGGATGAAATATTTAGGATGCAGTAGGGAGACCGTGAATCCTTCGAAGACTATGCCCAACGTTTTTAGCTCAACTACAAATGAGCCAACCATTGCACTCTTGACCTCGAATCACTAAAACTCGTCCTTCTTAGAGGGATCAAAGAAGAGAATTTTGATATCTTAAACCTCTTAGGAGATGGAGACATATTTCAGAAGACTTATGACCAGATACTCCAGATCTTCAAGAACCATTCTAGGTCTAGAAAAAGCAAGAATGGGACAAGAGATTCACATCCACCCATAGGATCCCCATCATCTTCAGGACCCAATCTTACCAAATTTGATTTATGAAACCTGTTAGATGATATGAAGACATAAATTTTACAATCTACGGCCATGCAACTTGATGTGCTTCAGATAAAAAAGAAGCAGGATGAAATTAACCAAGCCTTGGCAATATTCCGTCCTCGTTGTAGAAAGAAACATGAGAAAGGACAGTGCACTTTAAACACCATAGAAGTATGTGGTCTCTGCACTAATGAACACTCCACTGATAAATGTCCCCTCTTACCCTCATGTAAGGATGCTATTCAAGATCCAGCAGCTGAAGGAGAAATAGAATAGCTCTGTTTTATAAATCAAAGGAGGAGTAACTTTGTTAGACCATATCAACCTAGCAATCAAACATACAATACTTAGGGTCAGCAAAATTGGAACTGTATACCAACCCCTTGGAAATCATAGCCAACTCAGAACCAGTGATAGCAAAATCAGCAAACCTATTAGCCAACCTATCAGCACCCATATTACCTACCATCCTACCCTCCATAACCCCCACCTTTTTCCCCAACAAACAATAATTATACAAATCAATACCCCCACCCATCCCAAACCCTAATAATAATAGACCTCCACAACAACAGTAGGCTTATAATGCATATATCACACAATTCCCTACCTATGTCGTAGACACCATAGAAATAAATGAAATAAACCTCAGATTGGGAAAAATGTTGCAAAATACATCAACATAGAATATCCCACAACTGGAACCTCAAGAGCAAACAACATAACCCTATATTCAGCACTCGGATGAACCAAATCCTCCAGAGGAAGAAACCCAACCACTCCCATGAAACAAAAACCCTCCATTTCCCGAGAAACTTATAAGAAGTACAAAAGAGGAAGAAGAAAATCCAATTTTAAACAAATTAAAACACTTAAACATACAAATCCCAATTTTGCAAGCCATAAGGGATGTGCCCATCTGTAACAAATTTATTAGATAAAATTGTCTAAAGAAACCTGGGAGGAGGAAGCATGACCCACCAACAATAAATGTAGTAGGACAATTGGCTGATTTAATGCCGGGTATCATCATTAACCCTAAGTATCTTCATCGAGGAAACCCTGTAGTGAACGTCACCATCGATAGCAAACAAATAAAGAAAAGCCTAATTGATTTGGGAGCTTCTATCAATGCCATGACTAAGGAAACCATGATATACCTAGGACTTCAATCATTACTCACACCAACAACTACAATACTACAGCTGGCTGACACATCCACCGTGAAACCCGAAGGGATCCTCAAAGACATTATGATCAATATTGAATCCTGGGAATACCAAGCTGATTTCATAGTAATTGAAGTCAAAAGAAAACTCAGTGGTCATCCAATCATACTAGTAGACCTTGGTTAGAAACTGCGGACGCATACATAGGTTGTTGATCAGGGAATATGACTATCACCAGTGGACATGCCAGGAAGAAAATCACAATCTACCCACCAACAAAGAAATCTTCAGATTTAGAATATCAAAATTGGACTGATGATTATTAGGACACACCAAATCACAACTTGTGACCTATCCTAACAATTGATGTTGCACTATCACTATAAGCAATAAACAAAGATGGCCATATAGATAGATTTATACAAAATATATCTTCTAAGAATCATGTTATTGAAGAATTTTTTTCCACAAAAACAAGTGACAGTTCAAAACAGAACATGAATGAATTATGGACAAAAGTACTAGAAGAACAAATTGAAAAGGTAAAAATAATGGAAATTATGCCTGGCAAAACAATCAACATAAATTCCAATTTGAAACCAGAGCAAGAAAAGAAATTAATGAAGATACTAGTAGAACAAAGTAAAGCATTTGCATGGACATATGCAGACATGAAAGGAATACATCCTGATATCTGCAAGCACTACATTTACATCAAAGAAGGTTCTACTCCTATCAGGAAACCACAAAGAAGGCTGAACCCTGCATTGAAAGACATAATCAAAGTGGAACTACAAAAGTTATTAGATGCAGGGTTCATCTATACAATATCTGATAGTGAGTGGGTCTCACCACTGGTTATAGTACCTAAAAAAGGAGGAAAATGGAGAATTTGTGTGGACTACAGAGAGCTGAATAAAGCAACCAAGAAAGATCACTTTCCTCTTCCATTTATAGATCAGGAGCTAGATACATTATCTGGAGACAAGTATTTTTCATTCTTAAACGGTTTTAGTGGGTACAACCAAATTTTAATACACCCAACTGATCAAGATAAGACGACCTTTACATGCCCATGGGGAACTTATGCTTATACGGTTCTACCCTTCGGTTTATGTAACGCCCCAACAACATTTCAAAGAGCCATATTGAGTATTTTCTCTGATTTTATAAATGAAAAAATGGAAGTCTTCATGGATGATTTCACACGCTATGGACAAAAATTTGAGTAGGCATTGAACAATCTTGAATTTGTATTAAAAACATGTATTGAGATGAGCTTGCGCCTAAGCAATGAGAAATGCAGGATGTTAATGGAAGAAGGAATCATTCTAGGACATCATATATCATAGAGGGGGATAGAGGTTGATCAAGCAAAAGTATCAGTAATCAAAACGTTGCCACCACCTGTCAAACAAAGGGATGTGAGAAGTTTCCTTGGACAAATAGGGTACTACAGAAGGTTTATTGAAATTTATAGCAGAATTGCTGCCCCAATGTTTGCACTTCTCACAAAAGACAATGAGTTCATATGGACAAGCAATTGCTTGACAGCATTTGAAAATCTTAAGGAGAAAACAATCAAAGCACCAGTACTCCAAGGACAAAACTGGGAAATTCCATTTCACATCCACACAGATGCATTAGATAAAGCCATTGGATCTATGCTTGGACAAGAATGAGACAAGAAACCCTATGCCATATACTATATAAGCAAAAATTTGGTTGGGGCAGAACTCAACTACACAGTCACAGAGAAGGAATTTTTAGCAGTCATACATGCAATCAATAAATTCAGGCATTACATCACAGGATACCAAAGTTTTATCCACACTAGCCACTCAACAATCAGATATCTTATGAACAAGCCTAATACTAGTGCTAGAATTATTAGATGGATGCTACTTCTACAAGAATTTGACATTACTATAATAGATAAACTAGGCAAGCATAATGTTGTAGCCGACTTTTTGTCAAGAGTCACACATGGACAAGATAATGAATTGGTTAATGATAACTTCCTTGATGAGCACCTTGTTGCCATATAACCAAGAATCCCATGGTTTGCTGACATAGCAAACTATTTAGTATCGAGGAAGTTTCTAGAACATTATAGTTATAAAGAAAAGACAAAGGTAATAAGGCAAAGTGCCACATACACATGGATAGAGGGCATGCTTTTTAAACAAGGACCGGATCAAATACTTAGAAGGTACATTAGGGAAGATGAAGTACATGACATAATGCATGCCACTCACAATGAACCCCATGGAGGACACTATGCTGTAAAAAGGATAGCCTACAAGATCTTGCAAACAGGGTATTATTGGTCAACACTCCACAAAGATGCTTATGAGTATGTGTCCCACTGTGATGACTGTCAAAGAATGGGGAAGCCTACACAAAAAGAAGAAATGCCTCTTCATCCATAGATCTCCTTAGAAGCATTCGAGAAATGGGGATTTGACTTCATTGGTCCAATCAACCCACAATCAAACCAAAAGAGATACATTCTAGTATGCACAGATTACCTTACAAAATGGAATGAGGTAGCAGCACTTGCTGTAGCAAATGAAAACAATGTAGAAAAAGTTTTCACTAAGCAAATCTTCCATAGGTTTGGTGTTCCAAGGGAACTAGTTTCTTATCAAGGACCACAATTTACATCCAACTTAATAGAGGACCTACTGAATAGGAATAAGGTTAAGCATAGACAGTCCTCTTCATATCACCCTCAAGGAAATGGTCAATCTGAGGTTACCAACAGAGAATTAGAGAGGATTCTAACAAAGATAGTCCAACTCCACAAAAGAGATTGCCTTAACAGATTAAGCGAGGCAATTTGGGCCTATAACACCACATGGAAGACAACAATAGGATTCACACCTTATGAATTAGTATATGGAAAGAAATTCATGCTACCAATTGAATTTGAAATAAAAACACTAAGAATTGCTGTAGAGTTGAACATGGAACTATCAGAAATACAACAAGAACACATGCTACAATTGAATCAACTGGATGAGCAACGCCAACAAGCACTTGCCCACATAGAAATCATCCAGCAATAAAGAAAGAAGTGGCATGACAAGCACCTAAAGGATAAAAATTTTAGGGAAGGTGACTGGGCACTACTCTATGATTCTAGGTTTCACACATTCAAAGGAAAACTAACAACAAGATGGCTAGGACCTTACATCATTGAGCATATATATGGAAATGGAGCAGTCAAGATTATTACAATAGATGAACAATAGTTTCCCATGATAGTGAATGGACATCAGCTAAAACTCTACAAGAAACCACAATCAAAGGAGGAGTTTACACGGGTACTCTACCAACAACAACTGATGCAAGTAGAGAATATGGAATTGTATTGAAAAAATGATGAAAAAAAAACACAAAAGAGAAAAAAAATGAAAAAAAGATGAAAAAATAAAAAATAAAAAGGAAAGGAAAGAAAGAAAAATAAATATAGTTGAATGAATAACAGGCCAAATTACAGGGCCACATACATAACTATGAAGATGGAGCATTAAAAATTGCAAAAAGGAATATTAAGCAAAAGAAGCATCAATATGCAAGCGAGCCAGAGAAGTATCAAAACATTCACAGCAATCAAGCAAGCGTGGGAAGTATCAAACATCCACAGCAATCAAGCAAGCTAGACATGTATTCAAAAGAAACAGCAAAGATATCAACCACTATAGTAATACATCACAGCACATTTTTCAATCAAATCTGCCATATCTTCACAAGAGCCTGCAAATTATTCAAGCGAGGTTACCATTTATTCAAGAGAGCCAGACATTCATCCAAGCATAATAGCAAGCAATCAAATTCATGCAAAGCATCATCACGAAATTGAAACAAAGGCGATACACCAAAATTCAAACAAACCAAAAGAAAATGCCGATAGCACACATAACTACTGACACGCTGAAGATTACTACGCATTACACCAAATCTACTACAACATCTAGCACACATACAAATCAACCATGATCATGAACTCAGGTATGCTAACAAAATATAACAAGGTAATCTCTAAAACTTTTTCATTTTATTCTTAAGGTCAAATCATTATCCCCAAAATGGTTATTTTTTAAGCTGAGGATAGCTTTTCGCTAAAATCGGGGGAAAGCTTCAGATTACAAAATCATGATTGCACACACCCATCATTTCAGCAAATGATGAATCGACATATAACCACCATACTTCACAATAATCGGAGCAGAAGTGCAATGTACAAGCATAAAGCAAAATGAAGAGCTTGATTATGGAAAGAAATGGATCAATCAACAAGTACAACGAAGAATAATAAGGATAAGTGCAGAAAGATAGTTAAGTAAGGCTGCATGATCATCAAAAAAGGAGCCAGTTTTTACAAACAAAAACCTCTCATAACTTTCCAGAAGCAAGCCATCAGAAGTGAGTGTGGTCGCGCAGCAAGCAATCCAGCCTTGAGCCTATATTCAATCCAGACCAGTGAGGTAAAATCCACAGTCAAAGTTGGTTTTTGATTTATTTTAGAAGAGATTTTAAGATGACAAAAGGATTCAAGAAAAGCGAACCAGAGGAACACAATGCTATTTTTCAGAACCCACGAATCCTAATAGTCATTCGCAGTGCGAATTGGATTCCTTCATCTTGGGATTGAGAGGATACGATGTAGGGGTGGCTATGGAATTTGCAATAAATTTGAAACATATCAAGGATGAACAGTTCATCACCTGAGTGAAGGGGTTACGTATGAAGGTGGATGAAGATGTGATTTCCAAATACACTGGTCTGCCAATGGGTCTGCATTGGGTCAAGGATGACAGGGAGTCAAACCATGAAGTAAAGAAAGCGTTCTTCAAAAGAGGGGAGGCCTATGACGAAGATAAAAACGGAGTCAAAAGGCTCTCCATGCCTGTACCGTGGGATGAAATGGCTGCCATTGTCCAGAAATATATTACATGCACTAGTAGGTTGAGCTATGTCCCCATTTTTCATTTTTGATTTCTATAACTATTGAGGCACAAGACCCATCATCCACCAAACAACAACATTAGTATTGCATACTACTTGCTCCAATCTCTAATATAAATTAGCAAGAAGGTGATTAAAGGGAAGGAGGATGCCTTAGCCCATCATGGGCTGATCAAAATAATCATTTGTGAAGAATTAAAAGCACAGATACCAGAGCTTTCCTGGGAAGAATTTGTGTTGGTATCCGCTGAAGATGTTCAAAGAATGAAGAGCACACCCACAGCTGGCATACCCCTAACACTAGGATCAATGAGAAAAACCACCTCTACATCAGGGGTGAAGAGGAAAATTGACTTGGACAGTGTGGCTGATACCCTGGTGAAAATAAAGCATTCACGGGATGACTCCCCCAAAACAAACCCAGGGATTCCTGCCAGTAATCAAGAGCCGACCCAGTCCCATAGTTCAAATGGTGTTGGATGAGGATGATGATATTTGGGTAGATCAGGAGGATCCCACTACACAAGAGGAGCGGGATGAGCAAGAAATGCAGGATGAATAAAAAGAACATGAGGCAGAAGAAGAATAGAAGGAACAAGAAGAGCAAGACAACCTCCAGGGGGACCCTCCTGAGCACCATGAAAACCCTGGGGTCGTCAATCAACTCGCTAAAGCACGAGTGGAATAGGAAAAGCTCAGAAAGGAACTGGAAACATTGAGGATTGGATCAGGAAGCCAACCTACATTGCCCCCATTTTCATCTGAAAAGACACAAATCCTAAAAATGCATCATGCAGGGGAGCTAAGACTAGTGGAACAGATAAATTTAGCACTTCAAGAGAAGTTGGCTGAGGCACAAGGGGAACTAGCCAAAAAGGACCAGGAAATTGTTCAACTAAAGCATGTTTTGGCTACTACCACTAAAATATACAGTAAACTATTGGAGCACAGGCCACCTTCAGCAATATATTCAGTTTGTCTACAAGAAAAGTGGGGCAAATTACAGCTCCAAAGGTTGGCACAGGGACTCCCAATAGAAATCAAAACAACCAGGGAATTTGTGGATGCATCTCCCAAATCCACAGAGTCGGAGAAGGACCAGCTTAGTGAGTTTTTTTCTACACAATTTTGTAGCTCCTAGCTTGCCCAACTGGTCACCAAACCCTTACATGGGAAATTTCCAGTTAAGGGCATTATGTTCTTAGATGAAAATGAAATTGAACGACCTCAGGACTACCGCATTTATGTAGAAACAAAATGGAAAACACCATTATGGATCAGGGTAGAGGCAACTCACCCTGAAAGAATAATCTATGACCATAGAAATCTCACCATAGATGAGGAGAATTGGATTCTGAGCACCTTCATTCTTGGCTTGTCACTGCTGTGGGAATTTAGGGCTTTGTGGAAAGTTGGAATTTTTGGAATCGGAGACCATGGTTGAATGATCCTCATCAAAATCGAAATTTAGAGATCAGGATCTAATTTTTTGGTTGGGCAGAAGGCCGGTCTTGATCAAACCCTATTTCAGGATTTTGATCGGAAATGTGGAAAATTAGGGCTTCTGCAAAAGTTTGGAATTTTTAAATCTGTCACCACGGCTAGAAGCTCCTCAGAAAAATCGAAGTTTAGAACACAATATAGAACCTTCTGGATGGGCAGAAGACCGAGATTGATCAAAGCCTAGTTTGGGATCCTATCTAGAAGATCTGAAAGTTTCAAAGGCAATTTTGAGGGGTCAAATTTTGGATATTTAAAAATTGAAGTATACCAGCTTGATCAGCTCAGCAAGGCGCATCTTTTCATCCAATCAGAAGTTTGAAATTCAAAGTTCGAATTTTTAGGCTTTCTCTAACAAACCCTAATCTAGCTCCAGATCCAGTTTTAGCAAATGAAACTGGATTGGGTTAATCCTAGAATAAAATGAATTGGATGCCTACATAAGTGAAGAAGTTCCAGTTCCAGAGGGAGATGAGGCTAAAGCCTTACGTAAGAAGACTACAAGAAATCTCAACAGGTATGACTTGACGAGATACATGTATGTGTTGAAATATGTTCATGATAAAGTTTATGATATGTTTGTCTTCATATTATTGAGGTTAGTAGAATCTTGATTAATATTAGACTTGCCTTATCACCCTAGTAAAAGTATGAATGCATGTGAATGATAGAAGACATTCATTAATTAGGCTTATATGATTGTACTAATGCACTGTGGTGTTGTATGAGGTTGATGTTGTCCACTAACATGAAAGGTACATCAAGAAAGACAAATCAAGTTCTAGATCAAGAACATATGACCATGGTGACATGAAGACAAAGACTCATCCATATCCATTATAGAAGCTCTACTTATGAGGTATGTATAATTTTGGTTCTACAATGGTTAACTTATGAGTTATGCAGGTTACTAGCACATGTCTTTGAAGAAGAACAAAAAGACATTAGATGGGTATGTTAGACACAACTAGCAACCATGATAATATAGCTATGTTTTTCCTATATCAAGTTAGAGTCCTTGTGTTAGGATATTATACTTTTCTATGAATGATAATGATTATTCTTGAAGTTAGAAGTTTAAGTAATCAACAGTTTATGCATATTATGTTTCTTACTTTGATTGATGATAGGACTATCCAGAAGAGTCGTATGGTCAATAAGAATATGCATGAGTAATAGAAGTCCTCCATGAAACCTTGAATAATAATGCTTGTGATAAATTACCTATGTGTGAAATGATCTTGACCATAGATGTTAAGAGTATTTAGGATCATAATCTTTTGATAGTATTGAGATTATACTAGAATATGTATGGTTATGTATGAGATCTTGAGGATAACACAATCATGACACTAGCACATGCTTAAGCATGCATAGTTGTCCAGGATGGATATAAGTTCAAGGTCTGGTAATCCTGGAAGCAAAGATCAAGAGGGAGCACATTCAAGTAGTTCCTACAAGGAAGCAAAGATTGAGAGGGAGTCCACCCTACACCCAAACAAACATAGGTATTTGAATTGTCATTTATTGTATATATGATTACTTAAATGATGTTTTCCAGACATGTACATACTTATGTTTCTATATTTAGGATATGTATTATGCATATTAGAAAAGTTGCCTTAATGAACAAGATACTACTAATATGCAAGTAATGGGTAAGTGGCCTATGGTACTGTACAACATTCCATTTCTACTTATCTAGAATGAAACCTCTTTCTAACATGTTGGGAGTTGTGCACACTCTTAACAAATGTTCTGGTAGAGATGGAAGGCATCTAGAAAGTTATGGGATATGGATACATGTTGTATTGAAGCATTGGCTAAGATAATTGCATGACTGTATGCCATATGTCTTTATGCATAAGAATGTGTTTTTTGAAAAACTACGAGAATTTTCTAATAACGCAATTGAATTTGACTTGTAGGAAATATCGTGTACAATCACCTACAAAAGAAGGACAACAACATTTGTTCTGGCAACGAAGTTCAAAAAAAACTATCTATTGAAGATATTGAAGAATTTGAAGTTCCCAAGATCCGGGATGCAGTAATGGAAGAATTCCATGATCGAGGAATACCAGTCGATCATGAAGAATGATGTTTGGGATGTGGTCCCAAGACCAGAAAGGAAGTCTGTTGTGACTTCCAAGTTGATCTATAAGATCAAGCATGCTATAGATGGTAGCATAGAGAAATACAAGGCAAGGTTTGTGGCTCGTGGATTCTCCCAAAAAGAAGGGATAGATTATGAAGAGAATCTTGGTCATGTAGACAGATACACTTCCATCAAAACAATACTTGCTCTGGCTGCAGTGATGAAATGGAAGATACACCATATGGATATGGTGTAGTCGAAGAGGAAGTGTATGTGGAGCAGCCACTTGGTTTTGAGACACATGACAGGGACTCATATGTGTGCCGGTTGAAGAAAGTCGTGTATGGCTTGAATCAAGCTCCTAGGACTTGGTATGGTAGGCTAGAGAACTTTCTATCCAGTTTGGGCTTTACCAAGAGTAAAGTGGATTCCAACCTTTACTACAAGGTTGAGGAAGGAAATCCAGTGATACTACTATTGTATGTGGATGACCTGTTTGTTACACGTCAGGATAGATTGATTGCCGATACAAAGAAGAATCTTGTTGCTGAGATCAAGATGAAGGACTTGGGGATGATGCATTACTTTCTAGGTATGGAGGTGTGGCAGAATTCAGATGAGATCTTCCTTGGACAAGGGAAGTATGCAGTAGAGATCCTGAAACGGTTTGGGATGATGGACTGCAAGGCCATGGCCACACCTATGGCATCGAACCTAAAGCTATTGTGTGATGCTTCATCAGACTCGATTGATGTCACAGTGTATCGTCAGATGATTGTGTCCATGATGTACTTGACGGACACAAGACTAGATATTTGCTTTGCTGTGAACACATTGAGCCAGTTCCTGACGGATCCTAGACATGTTCACCTGATTGTTGTGAAGCATATTCTGAGGTACCTGAAGGGTACAGTTGATTATGGGCTCAAGTATGACACAAATCAAAAGTTTAACCTAGAAGGTTATGTGGATTCAGATTGGGTAGGCAGTGTTGGAGATAGGAAGAGCACTTTGGGGTGTTGCTTCAGTATGGGATTAGGAGTGATCTCTTGGTTTAGTAGGAAGCAGTCCTGTGTAGCACTGAGTATAGCCGAAGTAGAGTATGTCGCATCTTATTCGGCTAGTTGTGAGGCAGTATGGTTTAGGAAGCTACTATCTAATTTATTTGACCTCCAGGTTGATGCTACTTGTATATATTGCGACAACTAGAGTTGTGTGAAGTTGTCAGAGAACCTAGTGTTCCATGACAAGTCGAAGCACATTGAGATCAAGTATCACTCTATCAGGGATATGGTAAAGAGAGGAGCAGTGAAGCTCCTGTATGTTGTGACAGATGAGTAGATAGTTGATGTGTTGAGCAAGCCACTAGCTAGAGTGAAGTTTGATTACTTCAGAGAGAGACTTGGTGTACTTCAGATCGAGATTTCTTCCAAGGGGAAGTGATGAGTCCGGAGACACAAATGCACATGAGCCATTCTCACATAGTGGTAGGAAAGTCCTATTATGGTGTAGATGTAAGGGCTGGGGCCATTCTCACATGGTGGTAGGAAATTCCTCCCATGGTGCAGATGTAAGGGCTGGGCCATTCTCACATGGTTAGAGGAAATTCCTTCCATGGTGGGATGTAAGGGCTGGGCGTGGATTTTCTGACATGGTTAGAGGAAAGTCCTTCCATGGTCATTGATGTAATTGCCATGTATTTTCTGACATGGTCAGAGGAAATTCCTTCCATGGTCATTGATGTAATTGCCGAGCTTTTCCGACATGGTCAGAGGAAATTCCTTCCATGGTTGTTGATGTAATTGATGTAGCCTTTCCGACATGGTCAGGGGAAATTCCTTCCATGGTTGTTGATGTAATTGTTGAGCCTTTCCGAGATGGTCAGGGGAAATTCCTTATATGCCGGTGAGTGTAAGTGCTGTGATGTGTGTGGATCTGGGTTGTGCTCTGTGGACTATTAGGTGATCTGAAGACGATGATGTGACAATAGGGTACACAAGTTTTGTAGAGGCATATAATCAATCCTGAGATGCTCTTGCAGGTTTTGCAGAGGTAGTGTAACCAGTCCTGGGAGATCTTGCAGGTTTTGTAGAGGCAGTATAATAAGTCCTGAGGTGTACCTACTTGATGGCTTACTCGCAGAGATGATGAAGACCTACATGGAGGCTAGGCCTACATCCAGCATGAAAAAGGGATGGCTCTGTAGAACTTCCTATGATGAGTAGATAGAAGAATTGAGAGATAGCACCAGTGATCGAGATGACGAGTACATCAGCAGTGATGATGATGCTCCGTGATCCATCGATAATGTTCCAGCTCCAGAATTGAAGAATTGTGCCTATATGAATTGATGACTTGTGTCAAGAGAATACCTTCCTAGTTAAGAGGGAGTGTTGATGTATTTGTAACTTTGGAAGATATTCACTTGTATATTGTATTTGTACTTTATTTTATCCCCAACGAAGATGTATTCTTCCTTCGATTGGAAGTGTCGTTAGTAGTACTTGCAAGTGTCACAAGTTATATTGTAAGTGTCTTAACTTATACTTGATGGGTTATTATACCACCTTGATGGGGTCGGCCCTGTATGAGTCATGTGGGTTAAAGGGTTATCAGAACACCCTAGTGGGGGTCGGCCTAGTCAACATTATGTTAAGTGGTTAAGTTGGGGCCGACCTAGTTAGAGTTAAAAGACAAGTGAAGTAGTGTATAAATAGAGAGTGTGTCTCTCTCATTTTACACATTCTCTCATTCACTCACTTCGAATTAGTGAGAGAGAGGAGGAGTGCGCACTAGTGGAGTAGGAGTAGCTACTGCAGTCACCCATCTCTTGGGTTTGATCTTTGTGATCATTGTATTGGTGCTTATTCTATCTCTGAGGAAGTTGCGGGGTTTTGACCTTCTTGGTTTTCCCTAGTGAAATGTTTTGTGTCTCTTGTCTCTTGTCTCTTATGCTTGATATGTTGTACATGTTGTTCTTTCAGTTAAGATCCTAGATCTATTGAATTAAATGATGAAAAACTAACACTAGTCATGTCATGTGCAAGGTCATTAACAAGGACTAAATATCCTTCTCGAAAATTACGTGGGTGGACGTGTTTATCATAGTCGGCTTCGGAGTGGTTTTTTGCGGCCTCAATGGTTTGGAGTGATGTTCGACAATCTTCATTGGCTTGTTCCAAAATGATTAAGAGTTGCTCAAGAGGTTAGGTGTCTAGGAGGAGTTCAATAGAAATATGTAATGCAGGAATCTGACATTCGATGTCCAGCACAGACTCGACGCCATGGACTAAATGAAAAGGGGTCAAACCGGTGGTAGTCTTAGTGGATGTACGGTAGGCCCAAAGTGCAGGTAATAACATATGGTTCTAGTTGGACTTCTGTGTGAAATTAAGCACAACAGATCTAATGAACAAGTAAATCAATCACAATAGATGAAACTTAGAAAATATGGTGTAAATTGTGCAAAAGGCTTGCAGCAGTGCTCTATTGAACTCAGAATAATAGAATACAATACAATATAGTCACAATGACTGAGCAATTATAATTAGCCAAGGAGGTCATTTGAATATCAAGCATGAAATAGCTTGGCTCCAACTAGGATTCCTCATCATCAGATTAGTGGAGTCATCAATGCACAAGTAACGGTCAACCAGGTGTCAACTGAGTCTAATTGAGTGTGGTAGGTGTAACTGGCACATGTAGGCACTAACTAAATGAAGGAGGCTCAGTGGAGGGTGCATGAGCAGCTAACTGGAGTTAGAATAGGCAGTCTATTAGGGGTCCAACAGAGTGATACAAGTAGTTAGGATTCAATCTAGCCTTAAATCAAGGAAAGACAACTAGCTAACTGAAGTGAACGAAGTGGTAGGTGAGAGAGGGCACCTGGGATGCATGCAGGCCGCACTAAGCACTAGGAGGGATGAAACTGATCAGAAAGAAGCTCCCAGGTGTTGGAAGACTAGGGACAAGGTACTGGAGGCATCAAACTGGTGACTGGGATGCATGCGGATGAATGCAAATGCATGCAAAGTACATAACTGAATGATGAGATATCCTAACATTGTGGTGGTCCACAGTGAGTTGAAGGATGGTCTTCAAAATTTTATTGATAGCCTCCACTTGGTCGTTCCCTTGAGGGTAATAGGAGGAGACATATTAGTGTTCAAATTTGAGAAAAGTTGACAATTCCTTCCAGATGGAGTCCTCAAAATTTTTTCCATGGTCAGAGACGAGTTGCTTTGAACCCTAAATCAAGTGATGACATGGTTGAAAAAGAAACGGGCTGTAGTCTCAGCTTTGTAGCGAAAAGTAGGCATGGCCTCGGCCCCATTTGGTGAAATAGTCTATAGCCACAATTATGTATTTATGGCCATTTTCTGAGGGAGGGTTACACTCCATAAAATCAATGGCCCATTTACAGAAAGCACCAACGGTGACGACTGGATGGAGGGGGGAGGGAGGGGTACTTGCCTTGGGGGCAAAGAGATGGCAATTTAAGCAATGTTTGAGTATTGTGATGCAATCAGTAAATAGGGTGGGAAAAAAATATCTAGCACAGATGCACTCGGCCAGATTGTTATTGAACAAGTTGGTCGGGTTTAGGTATGCAGATGTAGAGGCATTCATGATTTAGGGTGAACAATTAGAGATCAAGCTCACAGATATGTGATTTTTGATTGGGATTCCCCGATTGGGCATGATTTCGGATACTCTCTCGAGGAGACCAAGGGATGTATGTATGGAGGATTTGCTCGAGAAACATTGTTATGCAACAGCTCTGAGCATGAAAACTCTCTATTGATTTGTGATATTGAGAGTGTGGATACTCGAGTGATTACAACATTGGTGGTGCATGTACTGGGGTTGCACTCCCCCCACCGGGTCTCAGGGGGACATATGGTGCTACTGGAGTGGGTCCTGGCGGGTACTTATTACGGTTGGGGCCAGATGTACTTGATAGTGGTTCAGCGGGAACCGAACAGAGTGAGCCATCAGGGAGGGGAGTTCTGTTTCCCCTCATTGCTTTGCTCATTTTTCTTTGAGCAAGTCCCGACACTATGACCACCTACAGCGGTGCATGATGGAGGGCCCACAGATTCGTGGATGTGCTGAGATGATGACTCGGGGGGGTGGAGGGATGGTGGTGAGGTTATTCATTAAGAAGTTGTTCACTTAGTGGATGTAGCTTCCAGTGGTGATTTATGACTATCCGTACTACCGGATGGAATATAGAGGGGACCCAGAGCTACCACGGCCTCCTCGTCAGGTGTGGGGACCAGATGGTATTTTTTTGTTTTGTTTATAGTATCATGTTGTATCTACTCGATAGCATATATGATAGCTAGAGGATTTTATGATACTGATGATCTATTGTTTCTTGTGCAGATGTGGGACCATAGTCTCCGAGAGAATACCCAAGCTATGGAGGCAAGGTTTGGAGACCAGCGACTTGTACTATCGGTGAAGCCGACATAGTATGGTGGAATGACATCAATCTGTGGTCATGCAAGGAATAAAAGTGTAAGGTTCTAGATGCAAAAAGTGAAAAAACAAAAAGAAATGAAATTGTACAACATGGACTAGTGGGTAGAAAAATTGTTAATGGTAAAAGCGTTTGAGATACAACCCATTACGGGGGTTGCGCAAGGGGTTTCCTTTGGAATCGGTGAGGATATATGCCCCATGTCCAAGGTAGGTGTGGATGATACATGGGCCTTGCCACATGGTCTCAAACTTGCCTTTCCCAGTCATGTCATGTGCATGGTAATAAACAAGGACTAAATATCCTTGTCGAAAATTACGTTGGTGGACGTGTTTATCATAGTCAGCTTTGGAGTGGTTTTTTGTCGCCTCAATGGTTTGGAGGGATGTTCGATGATATTCATTGGCTTGTTCCAAAAGGATTAAGAGCTGCTCAAGAGGTGAGGTGTCTAGGAGGAGTTCAATAGAAATGTGTAATGTAGGAATCTGACATTCGATGGCTAGCGCAGACTCGACGCCATGGACTAAATGAAAAGGGGTAAAACTGGTGGCGGTCTTAGTTGATGTACGGTAGGCCCAAAGTGAAGGAAATTACATATGGTTCCAGTTGGACCTATGGTGGTCCAGAGTGATTTGAAGGATGGTCTTCAAAGTTTTATTGATAGCCTCCACTGGTCGTTCCCTTCAGGGTAATAGGCGAAGGTGTAATAGTGTTCAAATTTGAGAAAAGTCGACAACTCCTTCCAGATGGAGTCCTCAAAATGTTTTCCATGGTCAGAGATGAGTTTCTTTGGGACCCTGAATCAAGTGATGACATGGTTGAAAAAGAAACGGGTTGCAGTCTCAGTTTTGCAGGTAAAAGTAGGCATGGCCTTGGCCCATTTGGTGAAATAGCCTATAGCCACAATGATGTATTTATCGTTGTTTGCCGAGGGAGGGTTACACTCCATAAAATCAATGGCCCATTTACAGAAAGGACCAATGGTGACAACTGGATGGAGGGGGACGGGAGGGGTACTTACCTTGGGGGCAAAGAGATGGAAATTTCAGCAATGTTTGACTACTATGATACAATCAGTAAATAGGGTGGGACAAAAATATCTAGCGGGGATGCACTCAGCCAGATTGTTATTGAACAAGTTCATCGGGTTTCGGGATGTGGATGCACAGGAATTCATGATTCCGGCTGAGAGATTAGAGATCACACTCACATATATATAACTTTTGACTAGGATTCCCTGACGGGGCATGATTTTGAATACTCTCCCGAGGAGACCAAGGGATGTATCTATGGAGGATTTGCTTGAGAAACATTGTTATGTGACAGCTCTGTGCATGAAAACGCTCTATTAATTTGTGATATTGAGAGTGTGGATACTCGATTGATTACAACATTGGTGGTGTGCGTACTGGGGTCGCACTCCCCCCACCGGGTCTCAGAGGGACATATGATGCTAGTGGAGTGGGTCCTGGAGGGTACTTATTATGGTTGGGGACAGATGTACTTGAGAGTGGTTCAGTGGGAACTGAACAGACTGATCCATCAGGGAGGGGAGTTCTGTTTCCCCTCATTCCTCTGCTAATTTTTTTTTGAGCGAGTCCTGACACTACGACCACCTACAACGGTGCATGACGGAGGGCCCATGGATCCACAGATGCATCGAGATGATGAATTGGGGGGGGTGGAGGGATGGTGGGGAGGTTCTTCACCGAGGAGTTGTTCACTCAGTGGATGTAGCTTCCGGTGGTGATTGATGACTACCCATACTACCGGATGGAATATAGAGGGGACCCAGAGCTACTGTGGCCTCCTCGTCACGCATGGGACCAAATGGTATTTTTTTGTTTTGTTTATAGTATCATGTTGTATCTACTTGATAGCATATATGATATCTAGAGGATTTTATGACAATGATGATCTTTTGTTTCTTTTGCAGATGGGACCACAGATTCCGAGAGGATCCCGGCCCCGAAGAGGTCGTCGCGTAGAGGGAGTATACTCCCCTGGGAATGGATAGGGTCAATGGCGGAGTAGTTCGACGACTTTGGATTCTTTACAGGATGGGATTGACTATATTCTGGTTGGGGTGGTGGAGGATGGATGGAAGCATTTAAACCAAGACTTGATTGATGTCTGCTACGATGCTCCACGGTAGTGGAGGCCTATTATGAGGTGTATTGCAATGGAAGCTGAGGTGGTGAGAGTGATGAAACGAGGGAATTCCCCCTATTATGGTGTTGAGGAGGTTGAGACAGAGTTGGATGAACCGTAAGAGGAGGAGGAGGAGGAAGAGGAAGAGGAAGAGGAGGAGGAGGAGGATGACGACGAGGACGATGGTGATGATGACAGAGATGACTTCTATTGACTAGGAAGTTGATAGAACTACCCCCATGCGATGAGCATGATATTTTTTGTATTCAGTTGTATTATATGGCGAGGATGCTGTTGGTACTCCTCTTATGTATGTATGTGTATGGGGGTGCCATGGGCATGATGACATTTCTATTATGATTTATATATCTATGCACGTGGATGCAACTTTATGATGATGGCTTCTTTTTTTTTTTCAATGATGTTTATGCATGCCTATATGATGGATAGATGCATGTGAATGACATGATGATGCATATTTCTGGTTTACTTCCTACATGTTGTGGTTTATGTGCCAGTCTATAATATTGTTATCCATTTGTTCTACTACACTATTTTGAATTCTTGGGACATGAGTGAATGAAATGGATTCAAACTGTCTGATCATTTGTTTAGTGTGTAGGAACTTTCTAAAGAGGCAAGGATACCGTACCTGGTAAAAATTGTTGAGTTGGGAGACAAGGAGCTAGGAGTCAAGGAACTCACGAAGGTGACTTATACCCATGATTTCAGGTGCACCGCGTGTGGTGGAAATGTCAACCTATATGGTAGGTGAAATGTTGGCCATGCTGCCTTCCTCGAAGGAAAAGAGATATGGGATGGGGTTTTTAAACCTGTCCACCTTATCAAGGAAGAGATATTTTGTCTCAATCGAAAGTTGGTTGGCCGTAGTAGTGGTATACTCCTTAGGAATGAAATAGGATCAGTGGTGCATATCATCCCAAGGGTAGTAGGGTGCGGTAAGTGCTTCAAGTATTTCTTCGTCACTACGAAAGCACTGTGTTAAAAAATTGATGCAGGGGAGACTAGATGCTGGAGGAAAAATTTGTTCACCTGCCATTGTAATCATGTAAATGGTGTTAATTTCTCCTGAGGAGGAGGATGTAGGGGGATCAATCTCCTCAGTAGTGGTGATGGACGACTCCAAAGAAGACTGATTTAACTCATGGAGAACCAATCTGTAGTTGGGTAGATCGAGGCAGTGATGTGAGTAGTGACCATAGATTCCACATATGGCTCAAGAATGGTTGGTGCATAGTGACTTGTTGCACTGTTGAGGGGTGGGATCTAGTTCGACCACCGAAATGTTAGGATCATCATCCAATATTTTCACATGCTATTGAAGGTTTGGAAATTGTGGACAGTTATGGGTAACATGGCCCAAGTCATCACATAAAGAGAACTTAGGAGGTGCACGGAATGGAGAGGGATTTTTTACTGGTTTCGTTGTCTGTGGGGCAGTATAAGTTTGTCGGCCTATGCCTCGAGTGGTTTTGGGTGGTGTAGGGACATGGTTGGACATAGATGTCGTCGCCACACCAGGAGGTGGGGGATTAGTGGTGTTAATCGGTTGGACTGGTTGGAGAACGACATGAGGTGTCGGGTGGGGAGTAGGAGTAGGTGGGTACCACATAGGTAGCCCTAGCGTTAACCTAGGGAGATTTAGCATAGCCATAACTAGGGTACTTACTGCTCTTGAAGGTCGAAATAAGAACGGGATAGTGTGGATAGGTGTTGCTCCAACATGACTAGGTATCGATGGTGGTTGCAGAAGCAAATGGAGTTGTGTGTTAGGCACCATTTGTTTGGACGAAATGGTGCACAGATCAGATATATCCACTACTGGCGGAGGGGGTGGAATGGATCAAAAAGTAGAGGTCATGGGAGTCTCCGAGTAAATTCCAGGTCCAACAGTGGAAACAAAAGAGGTCATGGGTGCACCAAGTACAAGTTGTTCAACCATGAGGAGAACATATTCTGGTGCAGTGGGGACACTTGGGTAATAGTACATAAGTTGATCAATTTTAAAAACCCGTCCCTCATGGGGGAACATCATGATGTGGAAGACTGATGAAGCAACAACCTTCATGGTGTACATGTAACTACGTCCAAGCAGGAGGTTATAATCAAGTCATGCATTGATGAGCTCGATGTCAATAAGGATGGTTTTACCAGCTAATTGGACTGGGACTTTGGACAAGAGGCCTTGGGGTGGAGCTGATCCTCCATCATAAGCTTGTAAAGCGGTCGTGGAGGGCTGTAGTGTAGGGGATCCGAGCTTCTGCCACATGAATGTAGACATAATGCTTGTGGAGGCACCCTCATCGATGATGCATGGATGGATAACAATATTTCATATTGACATAGAAACTTGGAATGCTAATGTGGAAGGCATGTGCAGTTCGTATTGGTCCAAATTGAATGCCATCATCTGTGAGTCGGAAGGGTCTATCGCACGAATGGCGGATAATAATGTTTTGTGCCATGTAGGACAGTTTTTCTAAACCTTGAGGGCTGACATACTAGTAGGGGACTAAGCTAAGTCATCCATGATATTATAACTAGGGGTAGCGCATGCGTTGGGGTTTTTATTAATGTGACTTAATGGGAAGTGAGGAGCTTTAAAGGCCCCATCGCACGGTGCTGCAGGTATACGTAATGACTGATCAGTGGGAAGAGCATTAGTAGCCTTGTCAGTGGGAATGGTTTTAGTTGTGGAATGATACTTATTTCAGTGAGTTTGAAGGTTGACGTCAGTCGATGACATCATGAGAAGGTGGTGTTTACCCTAGTCAATGGGTTGAGCAGGTGCAGCATAAGTGATTTGCTATTGTGGTGCCGTAGTTCCTTGAGGGGGAGCCAACAGTTGGGTGTTCACCACTCCTTGTATGGGTAAAGGATTCTACAACACCATGGGTTTTGTATGAGGTGGAGGGGGGTTAGGTAGTGTTGGTGGTGCAACATGTCCTTGGAGTTGGGAATCATCGGTCCAAAGTTGGCGAGCTCGCTCCAAATAGGGACAAGTGTGTGTATAATGGCAGTATACCCTGCATATAGAACATGGGCGGTTCGTTCATAAATTGGGGTTCTTCCCTTGACAAGGTGGTCTGTTAGGGTTCTGATTTGTTGGGGAGGCATTGTTATTGTTTGGGAGATTGGGTGGTTGGTCACCTTGATCTTGGGGTTGGTTGTTCCCACGGTTATGTCCTCTTCCTTGGTTTTGTTGTCCTTGCTGGTTTCTTTGGGAAGGCCGGTTTTGTTGCTAATTTTGTTGGGCATAAAATTTCCCTTGGGGGTTCGGAGGAATCTATGGGTGAGCAGATGCTAGCACTGCTTCCAGTGGATAGTAAGCCGGAGGGGCTTAAGGGTGTGTAGGTGTCGATGCTTGCTGCGGTGGATAATAAGTCGGAGGGGCTTGAGGTTGTGCAGGTGATTCCTGTTGATGGTAATAGGAAGTAGTAGCAGCTCAAGAGGTATAAGTTGTTGGTGCATGACGATAACATTGCAGTGATCATGAAGGTCCATGGACATGAGGGGCTTGGGCCATGGTAACATACGAGGTTGTTTCTCAAGAATGGGTTGTGGCATGCAAAATTTTCGAGGCCAATAGTAGGGGGAATAGAAGTATAAGGTTTACTATGTGACGCAATGTGTCCAATAATGCCGTCAGCAGTGTGGGATTCCCCGGCACATCGTTCTGGGAGGATTCGCTATGGGGAGAATCAGGTAAAATGGAATATAAATAGCCAGAATAAGCATAGATGAGGTCAATTTGTTGGGCTTATAGAATGGCCTCTTCTTTGGATTGAGGCTGTTCAAATGCCACATCCTTGGCAATAACTCGTATAAGAGATTTCAAAAACCAATCTAGGAAGATTTGGCCGTCTCACCTGATCTTGCATAAACTTCGATGTTTACTCGACTCATGAATGTGATCAATGATGTGGGTAGCTGTGTTCTGTTTGTAAGACAGTAGGATCTCTACACCAGTGTCATAACAGACTGGCAACTAAAATAAATGCAGGAAAGTCGAAGCAAGGGATGTGAAGGTGGAGTGGGTCCTATGAGGTTGTTCAATGTACCACTTAGCTGCAGAGCCAATGAGGGTACATTGTAAAAGGAAGATATGGATAGAGTCATCCACTATGGAGTTGGAGGAACACCATAAATGGAAGGACATGATGTGGTTTTGGGGGTCCTCCCCCACCTTTCCTTCAAATTTAGGGATATCGGAAGGGAGTTTGGTAGGCATGTGAGGCTAGGTGGTGTCATGTCGAATTGGATCATTGGTCAATCTAGCTAGTTTAGGGAAGTTTAGGCTAGCCATGAATGGAAAATTGGTAGAAGGATGTGACATGGTTGCAGGGGCGTATGTGTTAGTCGTAGAGAAAATGGTGGGGCCATTTCCCCCAATGTGTGGAGCAATGGTATGAGCCATGATGGGGATCGTGGGACCTCTAGTCAACGGTGGGGGAATCGTGTAGTAAGGGCCTACACCGCCAAGTGTGATACTAGTCACCAATGGGACTGTAGTTGTAACCAATACACTAACCATAGGGATGGATGTAGTGACATGAATACTAGGTGTAGGTCCTATGGAGGGTATGGCAGTGATAGATGTTGAAGTCGTAGCTGGGCTAGTGGTGGATCCACCACCAACTACCCCACCGAAAAAGGTGTTGGATTAAGGCACGCTAGCCATGGGGCTATAAGGGGCTGTGAATATGGGTATTTTTTATTCAGAATCAAATGTGAATTAAGGGGCGTCAGGATCTGGTGACGAGGTTCTACGCCTAAGACGAGTCCTGTCAAGTGAACTGTGCTATAGGGATAGCCCCGCAGGCACCGAGAATGTCTCGGAGACTCAATGGTGACAACGGAAATAAGAAGAATGGGTTGTGGTGAGTGAAAAAGATAAAAAATACTAATGCGACCGTGTGTGCAAAAGGAGAGCACAAAAAATATGGAACTCAGGCCAACAATAAGATCAAAACACTTGCTGTAACAATTGTGCTACAACGAGTTGAGTGACCAGAAAAAGGTTGTCAGAATACCAATAAGAAAGGTTCCTAAAAAGAAAAGAAAAAAGGTAGACTCGCTAATCCAATGGGGGTATGGGAGCACACAAACACCTAACTAGAATATATGGAAGCTCACGCAAATCACATCCTCTGCATGGTGATGAAATTTGCAGTCGGACGATACGAAATGGGGAGCCACGTAGGTGGGGGATATCACTCTACCAAGAGGGATACCAGGTAAAAGGGCCCTAGGAGAATGGAAACTAGGCTACCCCATTCATGGAACATCTAGAAAAAACAATCGACGTGTCATTCCTTTGGTCTCTACACCCCTGGTATGGAAGTGCAACGAGGACAACGAGTAAGTGTCCTTAAGAACTAAGTGGAGAGTGGCAGTCCACATAGTCCTCCAGAACCAGTCTCACGACTTAACCTCCTAAGGGAGAGGCCTTTTTCGACAAATTGGTTTTTAACCGTACCAACAAGTAGTAGGGGATTTTGGTACCCTAATGATCAACTACTATGTCTCAAGTGTAAGTTACAAAGGGGTGTTATTTGGATTCTTATCCCCAATATCCTACCTAACTACAAATTTATTTTGTGTTCCCCAAATGGGGTTGAAGATTGGTTGAGTTAGGTAGATTTTAGGTCTCACTTGCGTTAAGGTGACAGAGTGTGTGTAGAAAATGTTATGTAACCAACAAATGCCAAGCCGTGGCAACAAACTAACTAAAACTGTAAATACAAGTATTAACTACACTATGTAAAACCTTAATAAACTGACTGAAATGTAAATGCTGAAATAATTTTTTTTTGCAATGGTACAACTTGTGGGTAACAAAAAATACAACTAGCAAAAAAGGATGCAAGCAAAACAAGTGGCTTTTAAGGTAGAAAAAACAGGAAAAAATGGTTCCAGGGTACGGGAAATTGTAGAAAGATTGGGAAAAAATGGCTGATAGGAACATAGAACAGGGCGCGGCTGTAAGGCTGGAAAATGCACTCTGGGACGCGGTTGTCGAGACAAAATAGGCACTCTAGGGTGCGGATGTCGAGCCAAAAATGACACTCTAGGGCAAGGCTATCGGGCCAAAAGTAGTGCTCTGAGGCACGGCTAGCGGGATGAACTCTGCGCTTTGGGGCACGACTGTCAAGCCGAGAGAAATGCTCTGAGGCACGACTGGAAGGATGAAACTGACGCTCTGGGTGCGTCTCGCAGGCCGAAAGTCCTACTCTGTGGCGCGGCTAGCGGGCCTAATGTTGCACTCTGAGGTGCGGTTGTCAGGCCGAAAGCAGCGCGGATGTCGGGTCGGAAGCAGTGCTCTGGGACACGGCTTGTTAACACCAAAATTGATGCCCTAGGTTGTGGAGAGGGTAATTCTGGGTAACCACTAGCCAGTCTTTGGTTTGCGTTTCTGACCTAACACAAATAGACAGGGCTCTCTCTTTAACTCACATAAAGCTGGAAATCATCAAGATTGTCAATAATGAAGAAACAGACCAGCATTCAACATTTAAGATATCCAATCAAAACAGGTGCAGAGGATCAGATTTTTGCCGAAACAAATTATTTAGAACCTTGGTAAGAGAATCAGGAGGAGAACTGTTGGGCAATGGAGTCAAAAGATGAATCATAAAACACATAACAGTGCAGCTACATAATATATCTAAATAAAAGCAAGGTAGCCACCCACACACAGTCAAAGAGCTTTAAGGGGTGAAATAGAAGAGGAATGAACAGTCCATCAGCATAGGGCATCTAACAAGGATGAATTCTATACCAACTTTAGCAGAAACTAGTGGTGAAATGCCTGAAATGAAAGGAAGAGGGCATTATTTCAATGAATCCTATTCCAATGCTACCCTTATTCAAGCATGAGAGAAATTTAACATAATGAAATACAAAGAGAGATTAACAAATTAACAAGGAAAAGGAAAGACAGACTGCAAGAAAGAAGACACAAGAATTCTTTGCAAAATAACCCAGCCTCAAACATTGCTGATATATTTAACAATAAAATCTCCAAAACAGAGCTGAGCTCTCCTAGGCTTTAGCCAAATGATTCACTCACACTTTAGGTCTTCTATTACAATGAATATATAACTGTCCTGATACTCATAGTCGACCTAACCCTAACATAAAATCGTTCCAAATTTAGTGATAGCTCATCAATACAACTCTGCCACCTGTCTTTTCGAAACAGAAATTAGGAGATATGTATAACTATTTTTTTACATCCGGCAGCAACTTTTAATAAATGACAAATTTACTTAAAATAAAATATGAGAGATATTTTAAATGTCCTCCAAGTGGCTGCTCCACTAGCTCTCGAATCTCTCATTTCTACGTGCTTCTTAATGCCAAGAATCACATCACTTGACCTTTAAATTGGTCTTTTCCTAGCTTTTGAAGAGTTTCACTTCAAGATATGAACATAGTAGCTGCAAACCTTAGCAGAAGAAACATATTCAATTTTTCTCCTAATCTCTGTACCAAGAATAACTGCAAGACAATAGAACTATTCACTTTTCTGGTGAAGGTGATGGGTTAAAAATATTTGGAGCACATCATCGGCTACCATCGCTATTTGCAATTTTCTTCGAACAATCCTTTGTCACGTCTTAACTTGGCTTCGACTTCCTAAGCTGCTCAAACAATCTCAAAAATTTCTTCTCTTTCTTTACCTTGGCGCACCCTTTCTCTGCATGTCCCCAACACACACTAAGAACTTGAACTCATGCAATGTCACCTTCAAAAATCCAGCCCCGACGAGCATCAAGCGATGATGAATCTCTCAGAAGCTACAAACCTTACCAGTATAATATCTTGCACGAACAGTCCAACCATGGTATGTGAACTTTAGAAGATGAAGGAGTAACCTCTTCTGCGTCCAAAGAAACCAACCCTTTTGGGTTTATAGCTTTTCATCCTCATACATATGGCTAGGAATTGGACCAGGGCCGTATCGCAGTAAGTAAAAAATGTCACCATGACCGCCTCTTTATTACTTTGAACCTTAATTCTGCGATCATGAAAGCCTTGAAATTTCACCTGTTGAATTGTAATGACAGCAAACCCTAATTTTTCCTCACTTGACGGGATTCGGCGCCATTGATTATGGATAGGAAAGGGACGAGCTTTTCCTGCATACTACATAGCCACATATCGTGGGGAAAGAACCAAAAAATGACCTTTGTCAACTATCTGCCTCAGTGTAAACTCCTCCTGGATCGATTTGCTTTGCCTGGCATAGTTTGGACGTGTCTCTTCATCAGTAGTAGCCGCGTCCTCTTGAACAATCGATCTCATGGCATCGTTCAATATTAAGAACCCTAATAACTTCCAACTCAGCCACAAGAGAATGGCAGGAGCATCATCTCTTGGATGCAAGATGCCAAATGTAGACAGAGAGCTGGAAGTCATGGATACAATGGCTCTGAAAAACTGGGCGATTTCCCTTGCTTATTGAGATCTGTAAAGCTGCAATGGATTTTCTCAGACTAGATAGATGAAACGAGTATCTCTTCTTCTTCTGCAAAATGACTCTACGGAGTGCTCCCCACAGGTCGCCATCATCTTGGCAGAGCTGGCATTTTTTTGTTCTCAGGAAACTTCGATTCTTTCTCTGATTCCTTTCGAGAGTCTAGTTATAACGACCCTAAGATGGATTTTAAAATATGGGTTTGTTTGCTTTGAAGCTGCCACACTTGAAACCCTAATGCCTCCTCTCTTATCAAATGAAAAAATATACAGGTGCTATCACCCAATTCTTGAGCTATAAAAGCTCTGGAATATACAGCTCGTAATGTGCAGACCCAACACGCAAAATGTCGGCGTTGATATTCAGACCATGCTCCCCAAATAGTAAGACCTCAAACGCCTTTATACTGATTTCTTCTACTATCTAGTTCAGGAAAGAGGCGGCGCCACCAGCTTTTGGATGTAGAAGGTCGAATCTTGGATGGAGGGTAGAAAAAATCATGGAGATAAGATCCGGAAGAATAACATCAGAAAGAAAAAACAATTCTTCTCGTCCACTCTTACTCCCAGGTTGCAGCACACCTCGCATACTTGGATAAAATGGCACCTTTCTTTCTTATCAGATTGGGCATGTAGGGTTTTGGAACCCTTGATGCTTTCGGTCAAAATAAAACAATCCATGACATGGTACTACCTTTATGTTATTTCCAAAGTGTGGTATCGAGCGAACCTTACGTTGTTTTTTAACACCACTCGTCTTCATGCGATGGACCCAAGCAATGACAGATGGACTAGTGGATTTCTCGTCACAATCCTCGATCCCTCCTCTTTTAATGCAATGTGATCCATGCAATGAACCCTCCATCTGTCCTCTTGAAAGCTACGTTTTTGACTTGCATGGGGCCACACTTTTTGCTTTTGGGGGGACTTATCCCACATGTGAAACGAAATTATTCCTTTGATGCTTTAAATATCTCCTAGCTTGCAAAGTATTTCAAGCAATAAATCGAGAAAAGGCTTGGGCCTTGGGCGCTTGGGTGATGGACGATACATGGGTCATCTTGACTAGGGGCATGGTCTCATGGTGAAGCCCTTGGTGTTGGGTCTTCATAACTTTTGCTTCAAGTTCAATTAAGGTCTTGGCCCAACCCTTCAAGTTCAATTAAGGTCTTGGCCCAACCAAAAATTCAAAATAAGTCGTTGCCTCCATTAAGCTTTAGTCTAGGTGATATCATGAGAATCAAAGCCTTCTCTATATAATTTTGACTTAGGATTAATGCTTCTTATCCATAAGATTTTGACTTAGGATTAATGCTTCTTATCCATAAGATCCACACTTGGGCTTTGTTATAAGAATGAAGTCGTAACTTAGGCCATACCAATTATATATAAAAATTAAAGCCTTCGACCTCTTTGTTCATATTGATAATTGGAGGATTTTAAGTATGCAAACATTAATCCTTGGTCTAAAGTTCATTTTCTTGCTAGAGCATGAACACTTTACACTTTTCTCTTTTTCTAAAAATGTTTCCCTTTGCGACCATGGTGTCTACACCCGATGATAGTTTCTTTTTTCTCGACCAGGCTTAAAATCCCCTTGTTATGAGAAAATGCTCTAATATTGCACCATCGACATTGCCAAAAGACGATTAATGCTGTCAAGAGACAAATTAATCACAAAATTTTTTGGGGTGCTAACACGGCTGTTGGGTTGGAAGCAGTGCTCTCGGACAAGGCTGTTGAGCTGGAAACCACGCTTCACGATGCAAAAAACGACTGCGAAAGGCATCGACCAAAACAAAAAACAAGGATTTAGGGGATATCAGAGATAACAAGGGATCGTTCTGTAAGTAGTGGAGCTCAAGGGTGAACCAGATATGTAAAAAATAGACAAAATGACAAATACAAACTAAAACATAACCAAAGATTCAAACCTAGTGGATTTGCCAAAACTGTAGCTAGGGTTTTCACCTTAGCTTGTGCTAAAGAGCACCTACTAAGGATTAAGGAATCCTTAGTAGCAGTTCAGTAAATGAGTAAAAACTAAATGTAAAATAAAGGAAAGAGTAAACATTAAGCTAAAACGTGTGCATGGAAATATTAGGATGTAAATCTAACATATAACAATAAACAGTAAAAACATTCATGAGAACTCAGTAAATAAAGATTGACGTTTTTTATTAATGGAAAACAAGGGTTTGCATGAATTTTACCTCAAATGTTGAGGTTGTTGGAGCCTTTGCAGTCGTACGGGATTAACCAGTGCTCCAAATTTTCCTTCTCTTCTCCAAATGCTTCAATGGTGGCCAAGAATTAACCTAGATTGGGGAACTCAAGCTTGAATGGTGGGATAGGGTTTGGAGGTAATTTTGGCAGCATAAGGTTAGAGTGAGTGATGGATGTCAAATGGGGGGCCTACATCACCTTCTTATAGATATTTTGGGTGGTGGAGTATTGATCCATGGTTTTAGGAACCAAATGGTTTTAGGGTTTTTTCCCTCTTTTTTCCTTTTTTGAAATTATTTTGACTTTTTTCCCTTTTTATTTTATTTTTGGGAATTTTGGACCCCTTTTTAAAGTTTTTTGACATTTTTGAAGGAATTTTATTTATCTAAGTAGGGAAATATTGATTTTTTTCCTTTTGGTAACCATTTGAGGGTTTTTTAAGGTTTTGGAGGCCAAAATGGTAGGAAAAGTGGACAAATGGGTAATGTGACTAGGGAGATGAGCTAGTGAACCATTTTTGGGTGTTAATAATCATTGTTGGTATGAAAGAAGGGTGTAGTTTTGATTGCTGTGATTCGTAGGCTTTCTCTAGTTGGTAAAAAATGTTTCTCGGCTGTATGAAGACTAGGAAAATAACCTAGGGTTGCGAAATCTCATACGGTGATAGAAATACTTGTCATCTATTGCTTCTTTGTTTGTGTGCAATCATTCTCGATACTTCACTTGCTTGTCTCAAGGCTATCTATCCATCATTTTAAACTTTGCTATGGTGTTTGCAATCATTCTGGGTAATTCTACGACCTGGGGTCTCTAAGAAAATGACTCGATCCCTGGTGTTTGGAGTTCCCAATGTAGAATCTATTTATGAAACTCGTTAGTGTGTGATCACTTGGATGAAACGTTTGTTGGTTAAACTAGGGTAATGCGAAAACAATGGTCAATGTTTTTATTTTAATTAGAGAGGACAGCGAGTCTTGTAAGGAGGCTCTGCTACTTAGTCATTGGTGTTAAGTTTGATACTCCCACATGGATAAATGGATCATATTAGTTTTCTGATATTGAACTAGGTTTAAAAGGCAGAGCTCTAGCACGATATTGCTTTGCTCAAGCGATTCTCGCAATAAATTGATTCTTCCTTATGAAGAACAGTTCAAATAAAAAGTTAATTAAATAATTAGTTTCAATGCTTTGTTGTAACAGATCTAGGATCTGCGATTCCATGATTTTGTGTGGAGCACATGTTGTTTATGATCATAAAAATTATGAAAGGAATATTCGTTAATTTTGATTTTCTTGTAGATGTAAGTAGAGTTTGAGAAGTAAATGTTTGGGGTTTGAAAGTTCGTATAGGTCTGAGAAGTTTGTTTTCTAGTTTATAAAAGAAAGAGAGAACTGCCCTAGGTTTAGTCTGACTATATACAAAAAATTTAAATGCTAACTTATCTATAAAATTGTTTAAATAAAACTCAAGGTACCATGACTAAATACTTCAATCAATCGACCAAAAGCAACAGATAATTTATTTAAAGTTTATAAAATCCAAACTAAAGCTTTTAATGGAAATATTAATGACTATAAAACTCATCCTATAATCCTATTTAAGAATAGAAGTAGAATATGATATAGGGAAAGTGTAAATCTCTTACCTAAGGTTGAGCTGCGTGTGATAACTCTATAAAATTCACACTTCAAACACTAATTAATAGGGACTACTCTTAGGTGAACTGTGTACTGGTAACCGAATAAGCTCAGAATTGCCACGTTCCTCCGAACCTTTGATCCAAAACTGTTCCTGGTTATTATTCGGATCACCCCCGAGTTGGTTCGAACATGCAAGAAAATATAGAACACCTAAGGAAGAGGCTGTTGGTATCTTGGAGCTAATCTGTGTATCTTCTAAGTACAAGATTTGGAATTCTCTTCAATCCCATACATAAATAATGATAAGATGACGTGCCCTCTCTTGGCTCTTGACTTTATATAGGTTTCTTTGGAAAGGGGCAGTTTTGTTATCTTGAGTTAACATCAATATTTTTAACATCTTCTTGAATTTAACTCCCAGTTTGAATTATATGTGATATATTTAGAAGATCATTTTTCAATTATAATTTTTGATAACTTGAGCTTTTAAATTTTTTCTATATTGAGTTTAGAAAAGAATTTTAGTAGATTTAATTAGTTTATCAAATAACACACACACACATATATATGTATATTTACTTATATATATATATATATATATATATATGGAATTCACTTATTTAATTTGTTTATCTTTTATTTTTCCAATAACTTCACATATGTATTATTTTCATATATATGTATATAGACTTCACTTATTAAATTTATTTATCTTTTATTGTTCATGCATCATATAGCATAATTGTATATTCGATGCTTCATTAATTTATGTCAATTCTTTATCAAAATCTCTTGTGGGGTTTGGTCGGTCAACTAAGATAGGTGGCCCTAAATTCCCTTGCATGCTCGATTACCTCGTTTCCATGGCAGTGTCTTTCAGTCCTTGATGATAAAATACATGATGATTCAATTAGTCAACTTGAATAAATATGATGAGTAAGGGTGCTATTTGGAGTTTTTCAAGATCAACACCATAAGTGACGTAATCCCTAGTGTTATTCAAAGCTTATGCTCAACACTCGCAATGGGCATTACACTAGTGCAATTCCAGAGCTTTTGCTCAACACTAGTTCTAGAATGCATTTGTACGATACACCTAGGGATATAATGGCCAAATATCTGATGCTCCAGAGCTTATGATCAACATCATGTTTGGAGTGCTCCAAGGCTTATGCCCAACACTAAATAATTTATCTATTGGGGTTACCTATGTACTCCAGAGCTTATGCTCAACACATAGTCTTGTAACCCATGTGATCCAGGGCTTATGCACAACACATCATAGAATTCAATCATGTATCTCAGAATTTCTGCACGGTACATAACAAAGGTCATTTCATTATATTAGGGCTTCTGCCCAAATCATAATAAAAATCAACAAAGTACATTGGGGATTATGCCCAATACATAAAAATAATCCATTTCCATCAAGGCCCATTCCCAATATATATATATATATATATATATAACAAAAGTAAACGATGTGCATTGGGGCTCATGCCCAATATATGAAACCAGATAATACATGTGGATTGGGGCTTACACCCAGTATCTATATAATCAAAATAAATCATGTGCATCGAGGCTTATGCCCAATATATAATATAAACATAGTAAAAATTTTGGGATATTACATCCCTCCCCTCTTAGAACAACACTGTCTCGGTGTTCTAGGGACTGGAAATGAAATCATGAAATAAGGAGGGGTAAGTCTCCTTCATGGTGGTTTCATTCTCCCATGTGGCCTCATCAGGCCCGAAGTGCCTCCATTGCACTTTTAGCTGGACGATAGTTCTCTTCCTAAGACGTACTTCCCTCTTGTCCATTATGTGAAGAGGTTCTGGAAAAAACTCCCCCTCTAGTTCTACCTATAACAAGGACAAATCAATCACATGTTTAGTATCATAGACATATTTCTTTAATAAATATGCGTGAAAAACATTGTGAACTTTTACATGAGCAGGTAAAGCTAATTCCTGTTAATTTTTCAATAATTTCATTCCATTGTCATTAGGATCTCTAAGAGAATAACATGTACAGCATATCTCTACAGCATATCAATCATAGACACAAAAGCAATCACATAAGAGACACAGAGTTTCACTGGGGAAAACCAACAAGGTAAAAAACCTCGAAAATTCCTCAGAGATAAGATAAGCCACAATACAAGATCACAAGGATCAAACCCAAAGAGATGTCTCTAGCAGATGCTCCTCCTCCTCCACTCACAACTACATTTCGACCCAAAATATGACGACAAAATCGTCTGATATGAGACACTTGTCTGTCGCATATACGTCACTATCTTTTCTTTTAGCTGTCGGTGGTTTTCTGTAGGTTATCTGACACTCCCTTTGATTGTCGGTTAATCGATGGCTTATTGGTACTGTCGATGGTTCTTTAACTGTCGGTTCTGCGACGTGTAGTTCTTATTTTAAAGAATTAAAAACTTAACGCAGGCGTTGCTTCACCGATGCATAGCCAATTTCCAAGCGTCAGTTAACGGACACCTTAAGCCATTTTCTAAAAACAATCCAACGATCACCTGCCGTCATAGGTATAGCAAGGCCATTGATTGACTATGCCACGGCAGTGATTAACTGACAGTAAGATGTCGTTTCATGCATAGCATGTCCGTCGGTTAACCGACGGCCTATAGTTTAAAAAAAAACAAATACATTTCATAGGACATCAAATAAGTGATGACCTATAATTAAAAAACACAAAAAAATGTGACCTAATATTGTGGGAGATTTGGATAGTCCAAATTACATATAGAGCTTGTTATATAAAATAATCTAATGCTCGTGAATTGAAGAGGAAATACCCATGATGTGGATAAATTATTATCCACTCAAATATTGTCGGGAGCCTTACCCATAGGGTGTTTAACTGAAATCCAAGATTTTGGTAAGGGTGAAGGCATAGTTTAGAATTGTATATTTGGTTTCCTCCCTGTATCAAATCTTACAGGGTATGCGTGCATTTTACAGAGCTCTAACATGCTCAATGTAATTCTTCTGAATTGCCTAATTTGATGAATATTGTGATGGCAGAAGAATTTGGGGAATAAAATTGAGAAAATGGCACATGGTTATTGTCAAGATCTAAAATTACTACAACCTAGCAAACTCGGTTTGTCTCCAAGGAAAGTTCTAGAATCTATAAGGTCTGCATACATATTACTGAAAGCAATCTGGAAGAGTTAAAGGGCCCAAAATGCCATTTTGGCAGGCTGCAACTGATAGACGAAGACAAATTGAGATAATCTGACAGGTGGGTTTAGCGAAAAAAGTTGAAAAAACCCATGGCACTATAGCATCCATAGTTGGCTTACCACAAACTGAAATTAAAAAAAGCCTGCATCATTATATAGAAGCACTTTTGCCCAATTTGCACATAACAAAATTAACACCTCTTGTAGAGTTTAAACACAACAGAAATTTTCTTAACTGTTCTAGAGATTTCAGTCAAAGGTAAATGAAAGGAAAGAGAGGTCTGGAGGGACACTTGGGTGTGAGAAACTCAAGTTTGAACCCTCAAAGTGTCCTTGGTGGACATGTTTATGAAAGGAACCCAATGCCATCCTGCTAAATACAAAGCTTTAAGTTGAAACTATCACTAAATAATTATGAAATGAAGAATGAGAAAAAAGTAGGGCCTTCAACCCAACCACTCTGGGTTACACCAGCAACCCATCTACAAGAGGTGACATACATATTTGGTGAGGCTATTGGTAAGTGGAAATCAATGCAATTTGAGGAAAGGACTCGTTTGGTAGGTCAGTGGCATGCACCCAAAGAGGACTATGGAGGAAATGGGTATGACAGATAGTGCACTATATTTTGCAATTTGAAGTATAAAGTAGAAGAACAAAAACTTAAACTCTGCATGCATTTTGTAGAAACCTTCCAGGTAGATTTTGCATTCTAGGCCAAAGTATGAAATTGGGGTAAAATTGATGACGACAAAGAATTTAAAGGAGAAATATGGAGATATCATAGAGGAGAACCCATTGCAATCCAAAGGACACTCAGGGACCTTAAAGTTGAATTTGGGATGATTTAGCATGGCTGTAAATGTATTTTGGTCAAACCTAGTCATAAATTTTCTGAGGGCATAGAAAAAAGCAAAAAAAAATGTTTAAATTACCATTTTCATTGACCTCCTTTGGCTAGATGAGAGGAAATACAAAAATTGTAACATGTGGGTATTGTACAAAACTAGGAGACTTCAGCCTAGCATATTTGGTTTTCTTCCATCATCAAAATTTACAGCCTTTGCATGCATTTTTCTGAAGCATACCAACTTAATTTGCACTAAATTATAATTGGCAGTGTCAGGATGTTTTTGCACAGCAAATAGTTTCATGAATGGTAAGGCTCTAGACCTATAAGAGGGTCTAGGAAGTGCTAAAGAACACTCAGCAAAAAGGAAATCCAAATTTAAACAATAAATAATCCCTTGGAAGTCATTCAATTAAGCCAAATTTGGAAGATTGTGCATCTGAAAAGCATTAAATGGCAGAAGGGAAATCTAACAGTCTAAAATTGCCAAGGAGACATTGTAGATGACTTGGCAATTTCCAAATTCTATTCCTGAAACAAGCATAGGATCTGCTATGCGCTTCCAAAACTGAATATCCGGAAAATCCTTTCCTTGGTCAACATGTTCAAGGAGTGAGGAAATATTCTCTGTTACACAAATACATATTTAGGATACGTTCCCTAAGGAATACTGAGACACAAGCACAGTCATACAGGTGTTTTAAGTAATTTAAAACTAGAAACACATAAATGATGCTTGAGGACCTTATCATAAGAAGATTATTGAACTGAGGCATAATTCTAAGTTTTAATCCATAGCTGTCAAAGAATTTTCAGAGAATGCATCTCTTGAAGTACAACAACTAATTGACCCAACCAAAATTTGCATTCCTCTTGCCCTTAGTAACACTGTCAGATGATTTTGACTCTGAGTTGCTTCAACAGCCTGCATAAGTAATGACAACACAGAATCTTCTGAGCAATTGACTACTTTATACAGTGCTTCCAAACCAACCCCAGATCTTCTTGCAATTGCATCTGATTTTGATGAGAGAGCGGCTAACTCTACCGATAGCAAGGAATACCTAAATACATCCCAGAAAATTAAACTTTGATTGATCCTTCCAGAAGCAGGCTTAACAATACCCTTCCCAGGAAAGTACATAGTACATAGCTTGTGGAAGAGTGCTTCAAACACCACTTTTGTAGATTCAAGAAATTGCCATGACAGTTTTCTGATATTTGCGTTTGCTAGACAATTCTTCAGCATTCTCAAGCAAAGATAAAGCTTGTTGATGTTGAAGGCTTTGCCAATCAGAGGATGAAGCCAATAGAGACTCCACTAAAGACAACGTATTGGGCTTCACTAGAATAACATGTTCACTATAGATATCTGCACTTGGGCCATGAGAAAGTACTGGCAAAACTAAATCCGCAAGACGACGACAAACAGGGCATGGAAATTCACCCTACAAAGAAAGTGTTACAAAAGGTGTGCTAAATGAGATGCTCCAAGACAATTCTCAACAATAAATAACTACAGAGAGAACACGGGACAAAAGGATTCCCCACAGAAGCAATATATTATATCATACCAATCACAACAAAGTATAATTGTCAAATGGCTACCTGATCTAGATCAACAATATGCACCCCTTCAAATATAATCATGTTGTTCTAAACTTATATCTGCTTATCCCACAGAGTATCAAATAAGAATACATCTTTTGATAATATCAAAGATAAAAAAAAAGAAGCATTATATACATGTTGGCAACAATAATGATATATCCAAATGGTGATGAACATCACCAATTGCAAATATCCGTAAATTAGCAAATCATATCAATAAATAAAGGGAATCAATAAACCTAAATCCAGCTAATGTTTCAAAAATGTATATAACATCATGTTCTCCATGCTAATCTTGAAAATGCTACACATCTGAGTAGTTTATTAGAGTAAACTAAGTCCAGCCAGTTTAACAGACAAACCAGTAGACCCTAGGCACAGTTTATCCCCACTGCCATTCTATAGATTTTGTACTCTTCAGTCCAAGGTTTAACTTAATCAGACAAGGAACCATGAATAAAGATATAAAATGTTGCAAATGCATTATTTTGCCTCAAACATGACATTTGCATCTTGTTTCATTTTTTCTAGGGTGAGAAATAAAGAAATGCATTCCAGACCCAAAACTTTGAAACACAATTTCCTCACAAAATTTCAATTAATTTCTGGCAAGGTTTGCCAAGATATAATTATGCAGCAGAGAAGCAAGAAGCTCCTTCCAAAGTTTTGATAAAAAAGATAGGATGAGAGTAATTATTTCCTGGTAGTTTCAATGTCCTAAATTTGTCACTATTTTTCTTTTCTTGTGGATACCTACTTGAATGATGTATGTTTCATGGTATGTATTATCCATGATTCCACAGTGAAAGGAGCAATCTGACCTTGGACAACGATTAATTCCATTGTATTAAATGCCAAAGCAAGAAGAGAATGTTGAAATATTTGAATGACAAGTCAATCTCCAAGGGCCAAATTAAATGGTGGGACTCTTGCGGAAAGATTTCACTTCATTCTGCAATTAGAAGTACTTGGGGGGGAGTATATTAACTCCATCAACGGATTCAAAAAATGTTTGGTGGGTTTCCAAATGGTGGTCAAGGCAACATTCATAAAGAATAACTAGAAAATGAGCAGGCGAATGATTGCATGAGATAAACAGAGGAATCCAGTACCATCTTGATGGATATAGCTCATGCATCTGAGAGAACATGCCAATTTTTATGCTTGTATCATTTCTGGACTATCAAAGAACTCTCTAGAAATGGACACTTAAGGAATTAATACACGAGAATCTAGGGTGGTAAAAATTAAAAACCTTTCTCACATATTTTAAAATGATTATACTAAAAGCTTGTTGATTTGCTTTCCCACACAAGAACATGTCCTGTTAATTCAAAACCCAATACTTCACAAAAGGTCATCGTATGATACCCTAGCCTTTCATACAAGGTAACCCATTCTTGCTTAGTAGAAGCCCTTAGGACTCACTAGATGAGTGAAAGGAAAAGTCCAAGGTACAAATTCTTTATTGAGGCATTTTCATATTCTCCTGCCATAAAACAAGAAAATATATACAAAATTCTTACTTTTATTGATAACAATATGACAAAGCAGATATCATAGCATAAAGACAGAATACAGTAACATATTCCAGTATCAAATGCCAATAATAGAGTAAAGTATCCTTATATAGGCAAGGTTGACTGAACTTGTACATTGGGGTTACATACTATGTCGATGAGGACTTTACCCACATCATCAATTTACTAAGTTGACTACATGACAAACATAGGAGAAAAATAATACCACCTCATAAAAAGGTTGCTACACAAGCTGGTCAATTTGAAGTGGGAAAGTCATTGGCTAAATTGCAGTAGTACTTCTTCCAGCCCAAGATGAAATAATATCTAGAATAATTTGTTAAGAGGATTCTTGGTGTATGGCAAGAGAAAGAGCAGTTTGAGTTTGTTGTCATTCAAAATTTTCCCACCACGGGCATTGCCCATTCTGTTGTCATTCAAATGTCAATGGGTTCAGTTCCTAGGTATTTTTCCCACCAAGGGCATTTCCCATTCTATTGTCATTCAAATTTTCCCCATTTTCCCCTATACAGGACCTACATTTTCCTCATTACAGGTAAAATTCATGCTCAACAGAAAATTCGCAATAATGGTTATGCAGTTTTAACGGAGACCCTGCTACAACAGAAGAGATAAATTCAAGCCTTAGAGGCTAAGTGCAATATGCTTCATCATCTGGTTTCAAATATTGCTAGGGGATCATAGTCCAATGCTATTCTTGAAGTTTATGAAAGTGACACGAAGGTTGTAAAATTGAAATCTAAATATCTAAATCATAATGTATAGTAAGCATTACCATAGTGATGTGGCTTCTTCCATTTGTAAAGAAACATTTGGTGCTGCTTTATTTCCTTCATTTCCTTTATCCTCTTTGTTCATTGTTTTCATTGCAGCTAAGCTCATCACTGAAAAAGGAATGATATGGTTTTGAACCCTGTAGTATGAAGAATGAAAGTTTTATAAATATGAATAATTGACAAAAATCTATAATAAATATGAATAAAAGAGCATTTTAATCACCTTATTGAGCTCCTCTATGTTTCGATAATAGTTTAATATTCTCTACTAAACAGGTCCAACCATGTGAAGGTGGAAGTTCATATGGCCCCTCCCCCCGCTCACATCACTCTCAATTCCCCATACCCAATGCATGTGCTTGGAAATAAATGATTTTTTGTGCGAACATCGTGAGTTTCTTGTCTTAAAGGAATTACGTGCATTCGATCATTAATTAGTTTATAGAATTCATTCATTCATTCACATGTAGGAAAAGAAATAGTTGAAGACATTACTCGATAATATCAAAAATAATATCCGAGGACAATGCATACAAAAATAATGTAATTGTGTACTTATTACAATCGGTACTTTTTTGGACGCTTTTTTCTCTCCACATATTCTCTAAGAGTGACAGCCTCTTCTACACCTTGTTTTATGTTTCTTATACCCTCTGCAGCTACCTATGATCTTGTTTGTCACGTTGTGTGCTCACGACGTGTACGCGGCTGCTGTAAGGTGCCTGGATCTACCGAAAAAATGAAGAAATATTAATTACTTTACATGTTTTTATTATTTCATTATAAGTCCTTCATTAAGAAAAAAACATGATAGTGGTAATTTTTACCTAGCAACTAGGCCACATGAATATCATGCGTTTGCTCTTCTTCTGCTACTGCCTCAAGTTGTACATGAGGACCCTTTGCATTAAAAAATCAACACTTACAACACTATAGTATTTGCAATTTAATATTTGTGACTTTAATCGAGACTAGGTTTTTTTTAACAGAGGAATACGTTAATTACCTGGATGTCGCAACTTCAACTTCAATATTTCGTTCTACTCCATCCTCCATATTTTGTCTACCTTCGTTGGGAGGCTTAACACAAAGAGACTCAATATTTTATGGACTAGGTTATTAATGAATAGAGAACACAATAAATTAATCTTAAATAGAATTTGTTTATTGTAGTTACCTGTGCGCAGGATGGATTAATGGAAGACTCTGTTTGGCTAGCACTTTTGCTTGTTCGATGTTCAACAACACCTAAAAACCCGTGTTGGTAGCCAATCCTTAGGTCTTCCTCTGTGGGCACTTCTTTGAATTTTTTGGCTTGTAATTTTCAATTAAATCATTATTGTTGTTGTTATATCGTCATGAAAACAATTTTAAATGCAATCTATAATAATTTCTATACAATAAAATAATTATTGATACTTATGAATCGTGGTACCAAATTTGAATATCCACCAGGCCCAAGCTTGTGTTGCCCATGTTTCTCTACTCTTGCCTGGGTGGCCTTCGAGGTATCTTGTAGCCTATAAAAGTAATTTTAACTACGTTAGACGTTGAAAAATAATGGGAGATAAAGTGTAATGATGATATAATTCCATTGCTAAAAGTATTGCATACCTTTTTGTGCCTAGTGCTAGCTTGCCCTCTTTACCCATAGCGATCTCCCTTCCATCATCCAGCAAGGCTTTCCACTCATTTGTTGTAATCATTGGAGGGCGCTCATACTTTGGATGCTTTGCTAAGTTGTTCCTATATTGCTCCCTTACAATGTGTAAATGTTGGCCATCTTTTTCGAGGACCTTTTTATGGTTGAAGGTTTTAGCACCAAAAAACCCAACCATGCAAGCAATAAGGTCATCTTTCAAAACTTTACTTTGTTGGTTCCACCATGTGCGGATGGTGGGCCCAAATAGTTCTAAAGACCAATCATTTAGATTTCTGTAAAAGACATCATTTCCTACATAAATGAGTATGTGTTAATTAGTGTAAAACGAATGGGGTGATTCCACGAAGGTGGTTCACCATTTTTGGCAGATGGAATGGAAAAAAATTGTTTTTCGGACCCTCGATCGAGGTATTTTAGAGCCCTCGGTCGAGGTTTTAAAAGCGCAATCGAGGGTTTTAAAAGATCGATCGAGGGCTCTAAAATACCTCGATTGAGGGTTTTAAAAAGCCTCAATCGAGGGTTGAAACAAGACCTTGATCTATATTTTCAAAAGCTCGATCTAGCTTTTGAAAAGATCGATCTAGCCTTTGCTCGATCTAGCTTTTGAAAAGCTCGATCTAGCTTTTGCTCGATCTAGCTTTTGAAAAGCTTGATCTAGCTTTTGCTCGATCTAGCTTTTGAAAAGCTCAATCTAGCTTTTGAAAAGCTCGATCTAGCTTTTGAAAAGCTTGATCTAGCTTTTCAAAAGCTCAATCTAACTTTTCAAAAGCTCGATCTAGCTTTTGAAAAGCTCGATCGAACTTTTGAAAAGCTAGATATAGCTTTTGAAAAGCTCGATCGAGATTTTGAAAAGCTAGATCTAGATTTTCAAAAACATAAAAAGGCTTGTTTTAGGCCCTTGATCGAGCAAATACCTCAATCGAGGGTTTTAAAATACCTCGATCGAGATGTTGTTAAACCCTTGATCAAGGTGTTGTTAAACCCTCGACTGAGGTATGTTAAAACCCTTGATCGAGGTATTTTAAAACCCTCGATCGAGCAAATAGCTCGATCGAGGGCTTAAAAAACAGGTCGAGATCCCTTTTCACTGCAAAATTAAAGTTTTGTCTTCCTTCCACATAGATAAACCATGTCATTAAATGCTCATTAATGAGAGGAATTGATACCATTGGATTCGTCAACGAATCCTCTATCCAGATATATAAAATTTACGAATTTTTATCTTCGTATGTCTTTTGTTTTTAAATTTCTACTAAAACTTGCCCTAAAAAACCCTGCCGACAACTTCGATTAAGCTCAAAGATAAATTCACAACATTCAAAATACACATCCAAAAAATTTGAAAAAATACACAAGCCCTAGATAAACACATCCTCTTCAAAAGGGTATTTTTAGTTTTGCAAATTATGTAAACAACCAAAAGATTTCGTGCACGAACACACATGTGTGCAAAATGCGACTAAAATATTCATTGGTTAGTTTCGAAAAATAATAATAAATAAAAATTTTCGAGAAAAAATAAAAGAAAAATATGTAAGCCCTAGTGCATTATGTCTAGATCATGTTCACATATTTCATTCTTTAAAATTATTACTTTAACGTTAAATTATCATGCACAAACACAAACTACTTGTTAATTGCTCTTCAAATTTTTAAGTACACACGTTTCATTTAATGAAAATTTGACACGATAAATGACATTGGTATATTTTGTAAAAAATATCATTGGAAAGACAACATAATTCTCTACATTTCGTTTTTCAATGGCATGTCAAAATTCATTTGGAAAATATGAGTTTCGAGGGCTTCAATTTAATACATGGATAAAATTTCCATTTTTCACCGTCATGTTTGGCCAAAAAGAGTTACCCATCTTCATGGAATCACCCAATGATTCATAATTACATTCTAATAAAATTATAATAAATAGTTAAAAACATTTTGTAAATAGTACCTGGAATCTTACTCATCTTATAGGGGACGAGATTTTCATCCACCAAAAAAGTAGTCTCAACTGTTCCCATGCTAGTGACACAGAAAGATCCAGGAAATGCATCGAGGGAAGTATCATTGGCATACTCTTCTGCATGTACCCCCTGATCCTAGTCGGCACGACCTGTCATGCTTGGACCACGAGAGGGTGTAGTACTCTCATGTTCTGTCTCGGTTTCCTCAATTTGCATTCCCGACTGGCCAGACGGCAAAGATACACGATTAGTGGCGGTGGAGGTTTCATACTCAGTGGTACTAGCATGCCCCTCACCAATAGTACCGGGGAAAAAAATGCCTATAGAATCAAATAATAGTTTAGTTACTCATATACGAATAGGAAAAAAAAATGCATTTGAAATAGACTTATAATTAAAGAGTTTGCATCTTACATCCAAGCGTTGTACTCTAAGCAACATAAGATCTATCTTTGCTTTAGTCTCATCCGTTTGTGGATGAGATATTAGCAGACAGACGACCTCATCATTTAATTTTGCTTTTCCTTTCTCAACTACCTCCTAGATATTCTTTGAATTCAAGAGGTCAATATCGTTGGCAATGTTCCCCAAATCCATATGCCTCGGATCCTGTTTTGATAGATAAGTATCATCCGACATAAAAATAGAAAACATTAATATCAATTTGAAATCATTAATATAATTAGAAAACATAATGGTTAAATATAGTTTCTAAAATTCACAACGTGCTATATAACTGCTCATGACCCGATGAGTGTGGCGTGCTAACACTATGATCCATTGGGGGCCTTCCCCCATCGGATGATTGCAACACAAGAATTGAAAACATTAATTTCGAAGTGAAACATCCAATACATTGATAAAATCTTAATTAAAAACATATTTTTTATATTCAATTTTGAAACTTTACAATGGGGTATGCCTGCTGTGGCATAGTCGATGCATCTATCTTATCACCCATCATGGGGATCTTGCCCCGATCCTCAACCTACAAACAAAATATTGACCACGTTGATATCATAATTAAACAAATGTACTTTTGAAAGAAGTAGATAAGTAAAAATGTGGTATATATACCTGTCGGCTGTAGGAGGTTGTCGGCCTTTGAGGCTCCATTCGGGACTTGCCCCGATCAGCTAACTACAACAAAGTAATTGAAAACATTAATTTCAAACTGAAACCAATACATGGGGAAAATCTTATTTAAAAACATATTTTAAAAAAAATTAATCGAAAACATATTGCGAAATTAATAACATAAACAAAAACGAAAGATACTATATTCATTGATTACAGGTTTGGTGAAATGTTATATGTACCACTCTCAAAGTATCTACATATGTATCTATCTGATTCAGATTGTAACTGATCAGCAACTCTTCCCCTGATGCTATTGATTTTATAGCGCAGACGAAAACATGGTTTCCTTCACGCCCCTCGAATATGCAATTGGGTTGTTTATTTGTAGACTCGAGTTGTGTGCTGTTTATAAACCCCGCAATATTACCTGGTGCTTTGGGCCTTTCGTCAATGTACATACTCGCTCCTTTACTTTGATTATTGTTTTTTAACTCTAAATAATTTGCAGACAATCCGTATCTACGCATACTGCGTGTATATTGGACCAACTGCGTCCAATCTCTGTAATTGTAGCAGGGTCCCACATACTCCATCAATTCGGTACATCTGTCGTAACCCACCTTTATGCCATCCATGCAAAACAACCCCAAACCGTGTAGTGATGAAGTTGCAATCCGAAATATCCTCTCGTTCACGCAAAAATATATGTTTAGAGGAGGAAGATCCTTCGGTACCCATTGTTCGACTAAATGTTTGTACCTCAAGGGAACATCGATGTCGCCTATGGTCTCATCATCATAAGAGAATGAACCTCCTTCAGCGAGAAAAACTTCCATTCGTTTATTGAATTTACTTCTAATCTTTTGACATGCAGTTGATCTCGCTCTTTTGGGCCTACTATATGTTTCACTTTCCTCTAGTCTTGTTGATATTTCCTCACTCGAGGATGACAGATCTGACAAATACCTATTCAATTGTACCTACCCTCCACCGAATAAGAGAAATAGTTAGAAAACATTTGTAGAATGCTACAACAATCTCATGATTACTCTCGGCCAAATAGTACGTGCATGAGGCCTAGGTTCACAGGTTTAAGAAGGCACTCTAATGGGTTGAAGTAGGCACTGTTTTCAAGATTGAATTGGCTCTGTGACTAAGTGTAATGTCTGTACGAACTTCTGAAGTAAATTCTTTTTGTTGTAATCTTTATTCAAGAAGATAAATAAATCTCCCTCTTACTAGTTTTCCTAAAGGTGTGGGGTTTTTCCAAAGTCATGGTTGACCAAACATTATCTGTCTAAATGCTCTTTACTGCATGCTGATATAATTTATTGCGCATGATATTTTAGGATAGTCTATTGTAAATTATTTGTTTCCACTACTAAACTCACTTTTAGTATTGTATATCAGCTACGGGAGTAATTTATTAATCATTGTATGTGAGACTATGTGAGCTAGACCAATATTCCTTTGATTAGCTTGTGGAATCCATGGAGGAATTAACAAAGGAAGGTATAAGCCAAGTTTGTGAATGGACAATCAAACAACAAAAGGTGATTTAAGGATCATGACCTAAAAAGAGTTTGTTGCATAAACTAGAATTGGTAGACATTGTGAAACGTCACCTATGAGTTGAAAGTTGTAGTCGGCAAGCTAGATTCTCAATTGAAAAACAATGTATAGCTAAGAAATTCTAAGCTTAGGTAGGTCGATCCCATGGTTACCCGATGCTGCTATCGACCGTTCACTAGGATGAAATAAATTTTGGTGTTGTTAAGCTCAACTTGGGTGATTGCTTGGCTTGTATCCAGACACAGGATGTTAAATAACCTTTTAGGAATTTATATAAGTATTGATTTTGTGAGCCATGTTTGGTTTCCAAATATCAAAATCTACTCATTGTTTCTCATCTGTTTGTTTGTGTACAAAATTTTCTAGGTGTTCTTTTCAGAGTAATTTTTTGGAGCCAATGTTATGGCTTTAGTTGACAAAAAATAGTTCACATAGTTGGAAATACGCTTAATCTCCCTGGCTTTCAATCAATAACAAAGAAGTTGGAGCTTCTTGTTAAACACATATTCCCAAGAAAGTTTATAGGTGGAATGATGGTGAGAAATACTGTAGTAGAATTCATGATGATAGGATTTGATGACATGGCTTGTATTATTTTCTCATTCTTATGAAACCTCCTAAAATATTTCAGACAACATTTCCTAAGATATTGTTTTATTGTCAGGATTATGTATGATTGGTGTTTGTTTCGACTATTCAAATGTTCGCATAATTGGGAATCTCTTAGCTACCGTGACTGGAAAAAATGATGGTTTTTTTACCTTCTTTGTCATGATTTTTCTTTATAAGCTGTTGGAATTTTGATTGGGATTTGTCTAATCACTTTTTTTTTATATTATTACAATGTTTTGTTTATTATAGTTGGGCATTTTGTCAAATAGTTCAATGAGACTATTTCTCTTTCCTAATCTTGTTTGACAAATTTTTCTTTTTTCACGTCAAGTTCTTGTAGTATGGCTATTATTACATGAACTTACTTATCATTACTTCCTATTGCAGTATTGTGCCCAAAAATTATAGCTAAAACTCAATTGATTTCATTTCATGACCTATTACATTCACCTCGACGATTTTGTAGTCTTCCAATGAAACAAGTGTGGGAAGTGGTTTTATTCTTCCATGCACTCACTATAGGGATCCTCCCATTGTTGATTTTTTCTTTCCTAGTAAACTCAGAAGAAGAAGAGGAGGATAACCTTTTTCCAAGATTGTGCAAGTCGTTAGAAAGTTGGATGACAATGATAATCTTCTCGAGGTTTAAGGACACATGAGGTTTGAAACTCAAGCTCAAAGTTTATTGTGATTATTCTACTATCTTAAGTTGTTTAGAAAGGTTGAAAAAGGGGAGAATCTCTCCATTAGTATCAAATGCAGCTATTGTGATAATTGAAGCTGGGGATGGGGTTTCCGTTGATAATGTCAATGTTATTTCCATTTAGACACTAAATAAAGTATTTCCTTTGGGTAATGGGTAAGGTGGGAAAGAATTAAGAGCCTACAATTCTCCCACCATTTCTACAGAAGCACAGTTGATCGTAGTCATAAACACTATCGCAAGGGTGACATTTACAAGCAACCTAGAATGAGTAATGGATATGTAATTGATTTATCATATGCCCCCATTGAAATTTACAAAGCTACAATAGAGAGTTGGTGTGAAAATAGTGCGTTAATGAGAGATGCATTATTTCTACTTTCAAAAACACCAGTTCTTCTTGTTTGAATATTGTATGTGTGGGTGTTGTGGTTAGGGTACTTTCTATTGCAGGAGTGGGATATTTTCCTTCCCAATACAGTTCCATAGAGACTCTGAAGGAATTCCATCCTCAACTACAATAGGTAGGTTAGGTAAACCTTGAATGGAACCCTAAGGCTTGAAAATTTCAACTGAACTTTGTTCCCAAAGAGTTGGGTAGAAAACAAATATGAAATAGCCCCGATCTCAAGGATATATTATCACATCAATAAGACCTAGAGTTTTATGAGACCATGAGAGAAAAATATTTGAAATTGTATCCTAGTGAATGGTCGATAGCAGCATCGGGTAACCATGGGATCGTTTTTGGTAGCCCCTACTAGCCATTTGTGCCAGGATTGTTTGGCAGTGACTTCAAAGTTTAGGGGTTGGTGTTGAAGCCACTAGAAATTACATATTTTGGGAATTTCATTATGGATTTGGGGAATTTCATTACAAATTTGGGCTTCTTCATTACAAATTTGGGGAATTTCTAAGAGCAAGAAGGAGAGATCAAGGGTGTTGAATTTTGGAGGGTTTCTTCAACTACCGAGTTCAGTACATTAGTAAGTAAGCAAGCAGACCTCAGTAGAAATTCCATGAGAGGAAGGGTTTGAACTTACCGATGTCATTGTGGGACTAATTTGCTGACAATCTTGCTTGTTGAATATGCTCTCGAAGCTCCCCTTGCTTTGTGAGCCCAATGCTTATGTAGACCAGTTGATGTTACCTTCACTCTTGAGTTGAGGACCATAGAGAGCGAGGGAATATGAACAATGGCCAGGGGCACCATCAGGGAGATGGGAAACCAATAAAACAAACCCTTGTTTGCCACGATGCAGATGTCAAACCATCGAACAAGTTTTAGACGCCGAACCAAAAAACCTCAGCTTGATGAACGATGATCAGGTGCCAAGGAAATGGTTAGGGCATCGTCAGGGAGATGGGAAACCAATTAAAAAAACCCTCATTTGCCCCGAGTTGTAGACGCCGAACTACCGAACGAGTTGCAGATGCCGAACCAAAAAACCTCAGCTTGATGAACGATGATCGGGTGCCAAGGAAATGGTTAGGGCACCATCAGGGAGATGGGAAACCAGTAAAACAAACCCTCATTTGCCCCGAGTTGCAGACGTCGAACCATCGAACGAGTTGCAGACGTCGAACCAAAAAACCTCAGCTTGATGAACGATGATCGGGTGCCAAGGAAATGGTTAGGGGCACACGAAACGGAAATGCTTAGTTTTTGTTTTTAATTTTTTGTTTTGATTTTTTTTGTTTAATTTTATATTTTATATTTTATATACTTTTTATTTTATATATTTTAATAATATTTTATATTTTAATATTTATTCTAATACAAATTAAGGAGGATTAATAACTAAGATATAGCATTACTCAAACAGCTTGATGTCACATTCAAATTTCAATCAAGATTCTAAGGAAATAGATCATCCTCATTTCCTCTAGGAAGATGAGATCCTAAGATAATATGCATTATTATTAAAATATGTTGCTAAATGCTGAGGGGCCTCTAGCTAAGGATGAAATTCCCAAAGTTGTACTGCATCCAACTAGGGAAAATACTAAATAGTACCAAATCTCAGAAAATAAAATGACAATAAGAGTGCTTGAGCCACTGCAGAAGAAGCGGTTGATGAACTAACTCCTTTATAGGATAATTGGGTAGTATACATTATATGTGCCTAAATTTCCTAAATCGGATGAGAGATAGAAGTTGTTCGGAACGACTGCAATTATGAAGAAGAATTGCACATTAATTGAAAACAAAGATATGAATAATAAAGGGAACTCAAACTTTGATAATAATCATGGTCAAAAAGCAGAAGGAAAAAATAACTAAACAAAAATGAAATACTTATATGCCTAATTTATTAAATATACTAAAACTAAAGCAATCAAATATTAAAAATGTCGACGACGACGGCGATGATGATGAGGATGAGGATAAGGATGAGGATGAGGATGATGATGATGAAGACAATAATGACAATGATGATGATGACGACAACAACGATGATGCTACTGCTGCTGCTGCTGCTGATGATGATGATGATGGTGATGATGATTAGGATGATGATGATGATGATAATATTGATGGTCATCATGACAATATTAAGGATGATGGAAATGGCAATATGATGATGATCATATTGATGATGATGGGAATAAGCACAAATGTGCATTAACCTTAACGAGCTTCTCTTTGTTTCAAGAATATCTCAATATTATCTACTCAACAGGGACAACCATGTGAAGGTGGAAGCTCATCTGCCCCCCCCCCCCCGCACATCACTTAGAAATATTCAATGCATTTGTTCAATGCAATTCATCATCATCTTCTCCATCCAAGTTTGCATCTATATCATCTGATCTGGATTCAACATTATAAGAGTTAAAGGCCATATCATCATCGTCATCGTTGTAAGTTTCGATAAAGTGATCATTGTCAATATCATCTTCATCATGAACATTGTCTCTTACATCATCTGCTTCAACTAACTCTTCAACATCTTCCTCCAAAACATTATGATCATCAACATCTAACTCATGTTGATCCTCTACATGATGATCACCTTCTTCTTCAACACCCTCTTCATCTTCCTCTACAATATTATACTTTACCGGCCTTCCTCTTGGATCATGTCTAATAACAAACGACCAACCCTGTCTACTAGGAACTTTTGAGTAAAATACTTGTTCACATTGACTTGGAAGAACATAGGGCTCTGACGTTTGTGACTCAAGCGACCTTGTATTGACCATGGTAAATCCATTAGCATGTTCCATAACATTTCTATAGGGATCAGATCGATTCAGTTGTAGCCTGTACCATTTCACAACGAAAAGAATTATTTTGAATGATTTAAAATCACAGTCAATGATATCTTCCAAATACCCATAATATCTATTTTCTGACAATTCTGGATGTTTGTCTCTTCTAGAGAAAAAATTAGTGACCTCAAAGATTGCAGTTATCCCATAATCACATGTTTTCCTTGTTTCATCCAACTTTTTAATGCGATATTTACGATCGTTGCACCACATGGCCTTGTGGTGTTTTACCTGCAATATATTGCAAAACATGTAAATTAAATGATCAGTACATCATCAATTGATAATGAACAACTAGTAAGTATTTTATGTTCTTAAAGTACTATGCAAAGAAAATGAAATAAATCAAGATGAACATGAATATCATAATTGAAAATATTGTGGCTTATATCTATATTAATATCATGCTAATTACCTATTTATCTTTTAAACCATATGCTTAATCAATTTCCCTTTCTGTTAGATTACCATCTCCATTATGATGTGCTTCTTTAACCAATGAAGCCACACATTCCCATGATATTCCCCGACCAGATTGATTACATCGTTCAATCCATAACTTCATCCAATCAAGATTGTTTGCGATGTACAAATGTAGTGCATCCCACTCGCGGCCAACTGCATGAAAAAAAAATTACAAAAATCAACTCAGAAAAATAATTAACGCAATGTAACATTATAATATTAATGATGCATATAATTAATGAATATTAAAAATGAAATAATTAAGTACGATATTATTAAAATGTATTAACATTTTTAATCTACACCAATATTTAATAATTACCTTTGACCTTCCTCGATCTACCTTTCCCCAATAGGTACTCTCCTTTGAATTTCTTAGTAGAGTTTGGATCACCATTGCATCGATCTAATTCCGTCTTAATAAATGCTAGCCCTGGAATATATTCAACAATATACACCATGGCCTGAAATACCATATATCCCTCCACCATAGAACCCTCTGGACGTGCTCTTTGTCTAAGTAAAGCCTTCATAAATTTCAAGTGCCTCTCAACCATCCACATGGACCTTGCATGTATAGGTCCACACAATTCAATCTCCTGAACTTGGTGTATGAGGTAGTGTTCTTGTGCATTGAAAAATGCTGAAGGTAGGAATCTCTGCATTTGACACATTAAACGAGGAATTTCTCTCTTCCAATAACTTATATCTTCTTTGTGGATTTCTTTAGATGACAACCATCTACATGTGATGCAAGAAAATAATGATATCATTTAAGTTATACAATCGATTAAACAAATTACAAATTTTGCGTGAAAAAAATTATTTCTAATTACCTCATGTATTTTCCAAGATCATATATGACCTGTTTGACAATATTGTCAAAGTTGTCTGGGAGAGATACAGGTAGAACATACTGTAACAATGAACACATTTCATCAATATATTTTTCAAAATTAGGCAAAGAAGTAAACCAAAAACACGCAGTATTGTAATATGGAAATATATAATACCATAAATATATAATTACCTTAATGAAGATATGCCAATCATGCGTTTTTGCCCCGCCAAAATCACCTTTCCTTGTTAAGATATTCTTTATGTTCGAACAAAATCCTGTGGGAAATTTCATTTTTTCTATCACTTCTTTTACCGCATTGCTTTGTTGCTCAGTCAATAACCATGGAAGTAACCTTATATTGATTTGGTCTCCATCGTTTTTTAAATGTTCAATGATATCTTTCATTGCATGATTGGAGTCCTGAATGTCACTGCAAAATTTGACAATTTTTCCTTTGTCACTCCTTCCATCTAATATTTGCCATAGTGTTTCAGCTACATTCTTTCCAATATGCATTGTATCAAACAAATGAACTAGTAAGTGCTCATATTAGGGCAACCTACTAAATTGTTTGGGATAACTTTTCATTCCTCATGGAAGCCCATTTACACCTTCATGTTCATGACCATCAGTATTAATCAATATATAAGCTAAACTAGAGATTAAAATGTCGTATATTACAATAAATAAAATTAAATATACAATCGGCCAAAACAAAAGATTAAAAACATATCAGAGATGATCAATATGAATATATAAAGATAGACAAATTGATTCGTACCTTGATGATTTCTATTATATTGCAACTTCCATCTGTGAGGTATCATTCTCTGTGGTTTTAATGTGGTCTCCTCTTTCCCATTGAAAAGATGTTTTTCGGTAGTTCAATACCTATGATTCTTAGAGAGGAAGTGCCTATATTCATCAAACACTTCCTTTGAAAAACTCTTTGAACGACGAGATTTCATCTTGGGACCACAAACTGGACATGCAAATTTTCCCTTTGTTTGAAGACCTACACGGATAAATTATGGTAAGCAAAATATATTTTATATAATATCATGCTAATTATTTAAAAAACATATGTATAACTAATTAGTATATCACTAAATAAAATTAAAAACTATCTTAGTGCAATACGTTACAATTACATACCACAAAAATGTGTTAGCCTTGGAGCATCATGAATTGTTCAGGTAAGCATTGCATGGAATTGAAATCCCCTTTGCCCTATTGGTCTAGAGACATCATACATAGTGATGCCATTCCATAGCTTAAGTAGTTCATCAACAAGAGGCTCGATATATACATTCATATCTTTAACTTGGTACTTACCTAAAAGAAAACAACAAATACAATACATATAAGTAAATATGCAACAAATATCACAAATTAAATATTAATCATGCATATTTAAAAAAATATTGTTTTAAAGTACAAATTATACCTGGAACAATCATTGCCAACATTATATGCTCCCTCTTTATTGACATCCATGGAGGAATGTTATTGTTGATAACAAAAACAGGCCAAATCGAGTAAGTAGATCTCATCTCTGCAAATGGATTGACACCATCCGCTGCCAAAGAAAGTCTAGCATTGTGAGGTTCTTCTTTAAAGTGTGACCATTTTTCCTCCATGTCTGTAAATGCAGAACCATCTACAGGCATTCGAAGAATATCATCTCCACTTATATTTCATTCGTGGTAATCCATAAATTGTGCTATGTTTTTGCACCTAAACAGTCGTTGCATGCGTGGAATAATAGGAATATAACGAAGAACCTTACAAGACACCTTTTTGGTTACTTGATCTATTTGGTATCTACTGCTATGACATATAGGGCATTCTGTTGCAAATTCATATTGATTATAATATAAAATATGATCATTAGGACATGCATCAATTGCTTGATACTCCATTCCAATATATTTCATGATGGCAGCTAAATCTCCGTATGTGCGCGGTAAAATATTTGATGGTGGTAACAAATATTCACTTATCAACCTGTTACAACAAATTTAAAAATAATGGTTAATATAAATATTTCAAGAATATATAATTAACGACAAAAATTTCATCCTTATTACTTTTTTTGATGAACTTATAACTAGAATAGAAATATTATAGAAACATAAATATATGTAATTTATCATGATCATATATATGCGATCGATGAAAAATATAATCACATACCTTGACAACTGTGTGATGGATGTGTTTGAAAAACCATCATAACCTTCAAGTTCATTATAAGCAACACAGTAGAGAGAAGAGTTACGTGGGGGCCTTCAAAAAGAGGATCATCTTCCTTCTCAAGTATAGGTAAATCATGAAGATCATCAAAGTCATCATGATTTTCATGATGTTGATCATCTGCATCCATTCTAACATTAAATGCATCATTGCTTAATTTATTTGCACCATCATCCTCAAATATGTTATCATCATGATCATCGTCTAATTCCATATCATCATTAACTTGATCATCAATATTCGCAGGACCTACATATTGTTCCTCCGGCGCTAGTTGTTCCACAATTACCACATTCTCCATGTTCAAAACTTCCCTAGGAGGCCCTTCCTTTATAATTACAATTAAGACATAAAAAAAAGAACATTAGTCAGGTCGATTAAGTAACAAAAAAAATGATACAATATACAATTACAAAAACTCTCAATATAACAACCTCATATATAATATTGAATTAGGACTTACCAATGGATGATATTCATGCCCCCCCTCAACATGTCCATGGTCCCTACAATGTCTTTTAGTTGTTGAGATCAGTAACCTTCTCGAATTAAAGCCCCTACATCGACTGCAAGGACAATAACATTTTCCATCACCCCTTCTTTGCACTCCATCCCACAACCTAGCAAGCAATTGTCGATTTTGTTCTTGATATTGATGACCTGTAACATTATTGTTACGTGGCATTTTATTACTCAAACCTAAGAACAAAGTATGAGCAAACCCAAGTAGCAAAATATGCCCTAGACAGATTTTGGTTGGCCTACTTCTCTTTACCTTATGCGCATGGCCTAAGAGAAGAGGAATCACAAGTGAGATTATGTAATTGGCCTACTTCTCTATTTATATCACTTAAGCGTCGGATATTCGATGGCGGCTCAAATCATGGAATAAAAAATTAATATAATTAAAAAGTTGACCAAAATTTAAGGGTTGACCAACGGTCAAATTTTTCCCTACCGTCGAACAACCGACCCCCCCTCAGCTAACTATAGAAAAACCGATGGGTGTTAAACGCACCATCGCAAAACCGACAGTCGGGGCCATTTAAAAAAAAAATTTACAAACTTGGGTTTTTGATAGGTAAAAATAGAGAGATCGACGCGCCATCGGATTTTCCTGTCGGTTTTTAAGTCCAAATGTAGTAGTGACTAGTGCGCCACTTTCTCTCTTAGCTATGCGAGCTTGACAAGTGAGTGAATGAGATAAATGAGAGACACAACCTCTCTATTTATACACTGGCTTGACCTGCCAATAATCCACTAGGGCTGACTTGCTAATAAAGCCTAATAACCCAACCACATGTGCTAACTAGGGTCGATCCCACACTGGTGGTCTAATAACCCATCAATACAAATTACAACACTTGTCAATGCACATGAAAACACTTACAAATAGAAATGATGACACTTCCAAATAGAGGAATGTAACATCTCTAATGGATATACAATAAAGTACAAATGTAATGCATAGAATAATATCTTCTGAAGTTACAAATACATCAACACTCCCTCTTAACTAGGAAGTTATTCTTTCGTCACAGGTCATCAATACATATTGGCGTAATTCTTCAATTCTGGAGCTGGATCATCATCACTAGATCCCGAAGCATCATCATCATCACTGCTGTTGTACTCGACATCTCAATCACTGGGCTATCTCTGAATTATGCTCATCATAGGAAGTTCTGTAGAGCCCACCCTTTTTCATGCTGGATGTAGGCCCATCACCTGTAGGTCTTCATCAACACTAGCCATATTGTGGATCCCAGGTTTTATTACGTGCATCAACCAAACCTTGAAAGAGCATCCTAGAACTGATTACGAGCTTACTGCTCAACCTATCGGATCTCCCAATATATTTTACATGTTGACTGTCACAAAACCTTTAAAGAGTGTCTTGCATCCTACAAGTACTCTAAAGAGCATCGCAGGATGGATTACGAGCTTACTGCTCAACCTCTTGGATCTCTAGGGATGAATATATGTGACCTCACACACCAAAAAACCTTTAAAGAGCATCTGGCATCCTGCAAGTACTCTAAAGAGCATCCCAGGACTGATTATGAGCTTACTTGTCAACCTCTCAGATCTCTAAGGCTAATTACATGTGGTTAGGAAAAACCTTTAAAGAGTGTCTTGCTTCTTGCAAGTACTCTAAAGAGAATCCCAGGACTGATTATGAGCTTACTTCTCAACCTATTAGATCTCTAGGGCTGATTATATGCCTCTAGTAGCAAAACCTCAAAAGAGAATCCCAGGACTTATTTACGAGCTTACTGCTCACTGTCCAGATCTTGAGAATCTTTTCTATGCTACCTGCACAACTTGTCCACGGCCACGAAGTATCAACCTGATACTCATCATACATCATCCTGATGTACATGATCATCTTGATTATCATCATAGCATCGTCCTGATGCATATCATCTAGAGCATCGTCCTGATGCATATCATCTGGAGCAACATCCTGAAGCTTGTCATCCATGATCATCCTGATCATACAATGCATCCACCTGATACATACCAAGTATCTACCTGATACATATCATCATACATGATCTACCTGATCATACAATGTATCCTCCTAATACATACACAAATACATGATCCACCTGATCATACAATGTATCCACCTGATACATATACAAATATATGATCCACCTAATCATATCAAGCATCCAACATGATGCATATACAAATACATTATTCACCTAATCATATCAAGCATCCAATATGATGCATACACAAATACATGATCAAACTAATCAAAGCATCCAGCTGATGCATATACAAAGCATTAACTGGAGCATCATCCTGATGCTCATCACACAGCGCTTACATCCACATCCATGGGAAGGATCCTCCTCTCACCATGCTTGGAATGGCTCCTGCAAATGTGTCCATCACTTCTTCCTCAAATTTTCGTCAATCTGAAGATCACCAAGCCCCTCTCTTAAGTATTCAAACTTCACTCTGGCCAGTGGTTTCATCAACACATCTGCAACCTGCTCATCCATTGCAACATATAGGAGCTTCTTTGCTCCTCTCTGCACCATATCCTTGATATAGTGATATTTGATCTCAATGTGTTTCAACTTGTCATGGAACACCAGGTTCTCAGACAGCTTCACACAACTCTGGTTGTCACAAAAGATACCAGTAGCCTCCAACGGGAGATCAAATAACTTAGACAGTAGCTTCCTCATCCATACTACCTCACAACTAGCCGAACAAGCTACAACATACTCTGCTTCGGCTGTACTCAGTGCTACGCAAGAGTGCTTCCTACTAAACCAAGAGATCACACCTGATCCCATACTGAAGCAACACCTAGAAGTGATCTTCCTATCTGCAGCACTGCCTCCCAATCTGAATCAACATAACCCTGCAGGTTAAACTTTTGATTCACATGATACTTGAGCCCATAATCAACTATACCCTTCAAGTACCTCAGAATATGCTTTACAGCAACTAGGTCAACACCTCACGGATCTATCAAGAATTGGCTCAATCTGTTCACTGCAAAGAAAATATCTGGTCTCGTATTCATCAGGTACATCAAGGACCTAATCATCTGACAATACATCGTGACATCAACCGGCTCAGATGAAGCATCACAAAGAAGCTTCAGGTTCGATGCCATAGGTGTGGCCATGGCCTTGCAGTCCAAGGAATATTCCATCTGCACTCTGCCACACCTCCATGCCTAGAAAATAGTGCATAACCCCCAAGTCCTTCATCTCGAACTTAGCTGCAAGCTTCCTCTTGGTGTCAGCAATAAACCCATCCTCTCCTGTAACAAACAGGTCATCCACATATAGGAGTAGTATCACAGGATTGCCTTCCTCAACCTTGTAGTAGAGGTTGGAATCTGCTTTACTCTTCGTAAAGCCCAAACTGGATAGAAAATTGTCCATCCTACCATACCAAGTCCTAGGAGCTTGCTTCAAGCCATACAAGGATTTCTTCAACCTACACACATATGAATTCCTGTCATGTGTCTCAAAACCAAGTGGCTGCTCCACATACACTTCCTCTTCGACTACATCATTCAAGAAAGTTGTCTTCACATCCATCTGGTGTATCTTCCATTTCATCACTGCAGCCAGAGCAAGTACTGTTCTGATGGAAGTGTATCAGGGTACAGGAGCAAAGGTCTCTTCATGATCTTCAACAGGTGTCTTCCTTGATTTGATGTAGGTTGAGTCCTCATCAAATGTTACATCCCTGCTGATGTCAATCTTCTTGAACCCTGGAAAGTATATTGTGTAAGCCTTCGAGTTTTCACTATAACCAACAAAGATTCACTCCTTTCCTGAAGGATCTAGCTTTGTCCTCTTTTCTTTTGGAATGTGTGTGTATACTGGACAGCCAAATATTCTGAGATGGCTTACTTTTGGTTTCTTTCTAGAGAAGACTTATTATGGTGTCTTATTGTCAAGTATCTGGTGAGGTGTTATGTTTTGTACATATACAACTGTCCTAATTGCTTCTGCCCATAGATGCATAGGTAGATCTTGGTCATCAAGCATTGCTTGTGCTGCTTCCATGATAGTTTTATTCTTGCTTTCTGCAACTCCATTTTGTTGTGGATTGTAGGGAGCAGTCAACTCCCTCTTAATCCCTGAATCACTGCATAACTTCTTGAAATCACCTAAAGTGAATTCTCCACCATTGTTGGATCTAAAAGTCTTAATATTCTTATCTGTTTGATTTTCTATCAAGGCGTTGAATTCCTTGAACTTATCAAACACTTCATCTTCATTCTTTAAGAAATAAACCCAAGTCTTCCTAGAGAAGTCATCAATAAAAGAAACATAGTATACATACCCACTCGGAGAACTGGAAGGCATTGGTCTACATACATCGGAGTGGATAATCTCCAAGATTCCTTTTTCTTTGCTTTCACTGCTTGGAAATGATTTCTTTGTGTTCTTTCCCTTTGCACATCCTTTGCAAACATCTTCATGCTTGGATGGATTTCAGGAAGACCTTCTACAACTTTGCTTGCAATTGGTAGTGCTCTATAGTGCATGTGTCAATCCTTCTATGCCAAAGTTCACTTGGCTCCATGGACTCATGTACCATGGCATGTTTAGGTTGCCCCTTCAATTTGTACAATCCTCCCTCTTGCTCTCTAATCACCATTGCGTCATCTATTGTCTTACCTTTAGGCCACATGAGTACTTGCCCATCTTCAAATGCAACTCTCATCCCCTTTTCATCCAAAGATGATATGGATAGGATATTTTTCTTGAGCCCAGGTACATATAGAACATCTTTCATTTTTAGAGACTTCCTAGAGTCTAGCATGTAGGAGGTGTCACCAATTCCTTAGATGGGATATTGATAATCATCCCTAAGTTTCACCTTATGGGGTGACTCATGTTCAGACAGATCTATAAAATATTCTTTAAACCAAGTCATTTGTTTAGAAGCCCCACTATCAATAAGGTAATCATTACATCCATGAGAGATAGTACCTGTGAGCGCAGAGATTAGAACATATTCATCTTCACTTGATGAGTCATCACTTTCTGCTCTAGCCTTCTTCTTGGGTGGTTCATCATCCTCAGTAGCATGAGCATGATATCTCTTTTTGTTGCCCTTCTTCTTCTTCTTGTAGTGATTCTTCCTTATTTTCTTGGGACAATCTGAGGCAAAGTGTCCCAACTCATCACAAGTGAAGCATCGAACTTGAGAGAGAACTTTATTCTTATGAAAGTGACAATGCTTCTTGTTGTGAGATTTCTCTCTCTTAAACTTGCCTTTTTTAGTGTGTGTTGTGAGGGCATGATCTTCACTTCCCATCTTTTCTTCTCAGGCCACAAGCTTATCCTCTTCTTGCAAACACTCCTCCCATGGTCTACTGAAGGAGACCAATTTTCTTGTTGCATAGATTCCTTGGATGAAGGAGTCCCATGACCTAGGTAGGCCATTCAATGTGGTCATCACAATTTCACCATTCTTTACTACTTCATCCATAGCTTCAAGTTGTTCCTTGATTTGAGAGACCTTGGAAAAATAGGATTGTATGGTCTCTCCATTGTGAAGTTTTACCCCTTTCAATTGATTCTGCAGAGTCATCTTCCGATTTATGTTATTTCCTTCAAACAACTTGGTCAAGGAGTCAAACATCTCCTTAGGTGTTTTTAGGGAAGACACATGGGGTATGAGATGGTCCTTTATAGAATCAGCAATGATTCTCTTAGCCTTGACCAGGTTCTTCTTGTGTAAGGTCTTATCCTCTTCTTCTTCTGGAACTGGAACCTCTTCCTTTATGCAGTTGTCCAACTCATTCTCTTCTAGGATTAACCCAATCCTATACTTCCATGCTCGAAAGTTATCAACCCCTTCAAGCTTATCCTCAAGCTTGGTGTGGTGAGACATAGTAAAGAGTACTTCAAATGGAGATAGAAAAATATTTAGGTCTTACCACTTGATTTGCTGAAAAACTGGATCTGAAGCTGGATTAGGGTTTGTCAGAGAAACCCTAAAAATTCAAAATGTGAATTTCAAAATTTTGAAAGGATAGAAAGAAGCGCTTTGATGAGCTGATCAGCCTGGTATACTAAAAAATTGAAAACTACAAAGATTTACCCTTCAAAAATGATTTTCAATCTCTTGGATCCACTTGGGAGGACCCTGAATTAGGGTTTGAGTTTCCCGGAGATTTACCCAACCAAAAAGTTCAATTCAAAGCTCTAAACTTCGATTTTGCCAATGAGCTTCCATCTATGTCCTCAAATTTCAGAAATTCCTATTTTTGTGGAAACCCTAATTTTTAAGGCCAAAACTGAAAAAGCTCATAATTTAATTCCGTCTCAACAGAAAGATGGATTGTTATAGGTCAAATCTACACTTCTCCGTTCGTAATCACATCTGGCTGTCGATCACACAAAAGGACAACTTGGATTGAAGATCATGATTGCCTTAGTTGATGAATGGACTAGACTTACCCCTTTGCAGCTGACAAAACCCTCATTTTACCTACTTTTTGGGAAAAAAACTACCCTATAAGCATGATAGTAGCGTTTGTCTGCTGACAAACTCTACACTTCAATAAAGTAGCGTTTTCCTTATGAAATAGTCTACTTTGATTCAATAGAGTAGCGTACAACTCAAAAAATATTGCAAACAGTGGTTGCAAAATAGGAAAGTTGCATATTGAACGCTACTCCACTTAAGAAAAGTAGTGTACACCTTAAAAAGTAATCAAAATTATATTAATTTGACTAATTGGGATTAGTTGAAGTTGGTATTTCAACTTTCCCAGCCTCCCAATCAAACTACCTCTTGATCCAAATTGCCTACCTTGTCTCATAAATAAAAGGGGGATAGATGAGAGAGAAGAGGAGAAACTATGCATTAAGGGTTGTTACGTTGGAGGAATTCCAAAGTTAGTTTGAAGAACAGGAGTCCAGGATCTAGTTGCACAAGCACTCTGAATGATCAGGTATAATTGTACTAATTATTTGCTTTTGACAATAAAGGTTGAAATGCCCTTCCCGTCCCAATCAAATGTCTAATGGATTGCATATTTGTTTCGATTAAATGCTTGATTGTACTTGATGTTTAAATTGTATTTCAATTTCATCATTGTATATCTGTCAAGATACACTGAGGAAGGTATCTTTGTATTGCAGGTTCGTCAAATAGAAGATCAAGTGGAGGATCGATCAAAGGAGCAAGCGAAAGCTAGGATCGAACTTCGTTAATAATGTATGCCTTCAAGAACCTTGATATATTTCTTTTTGTAGAAGCCTATGTGATATGATTAATGTATTTACTTGTCCCCCCAAAATTTGGTAGTGCCCCTCTCCTCACTATAGGGTAGAATTCCCGAACAACAGACTGGCGACTCCTCTGGGGACCGGTTGTTTTCTGTTTTAGGAGACTCATTTAACTTTCCTTCCAGTACTTTTTTTATCTTCTTGATCCTCTGAGAGGCTTGGTAGGTTACTGTATCCTGTTTCCATTCCTTGAATCATCTCAGTTTGAAGTTTTAAAGCCCGTTTTAATCCTTCCCTAGCAAAACCGCTGGTATCCCTTGGATACAGTAGCGTACACCTGCTGAAAAACACTACTTTACCTATCGCATAGTAGAGTACACATGCTGAAAAAAGATGCTTTCCCTACTGCACAGTAGGGTACACCTCCCAGTGTACGCAGGTTTGTATACTGCACAATAGATTTTTTTCCTGTAGGTCTCTATTTGCTTCTGGGATTTGATTTCAACTTGTTTGGTTTGATTTCCAGCCTCTTGCCTTGTCTTCTTAACTGGTCCCTGAGGTCTTTATGCCCTTGTTGAGTGTTTTTTGCCTCTCCTAAGTCCTTTAGGTCATCTGTTGCTTGCTTGAGTACTTTTTGAGGTGTCTTGCTTGTTTGTGACTCTTTTTGAATGTCGTGCTTTGTTCCTAGTTGGACATAGCTACACTTCTGTACCCTAGATGCGTGTTGCTGGTATAAGAACTTTTGTTTGTAACATTTGTTGTTTGTAGCAACACTAAGCACACTTTGACATTGTATTGGCCTTTGATTTAGGGTTTGACCCCAAGTTAGAGTCCTCAAGGTGTTTTCAAAAGCCTTTTGAGTCTAGACACTTCCTGATTGCTTTGTCAGTTTAAGTTTAAAGTAAGTTGAAGTCTCTTAGTTTTCTTCCTTTTGAGTCTTTGTGATTGTAAGGCCATCTTTGGTTCACTTTCCTACCATTTCTTGGCTTAGTGCTCTTTAGGGTTCTTGATGTTTTTGAGTAACCTTTGAGGTTTACCTTTCCATTTGAAGCGTCTCTTATCCTTCTTTTCTTTTCACTTTGTCTTCCAAGCCCAAAGCTTTTTCCTTTGAAAAAATTTGTAGGACAAGTCTTCATCAAATCATCGATTTGTTTGATGTGAACCTTAGAGTTGCTTTTCCTTACTTAGATTGCTCTTTTAGGTCTTACTTGCTTCCATTTTCAAGTTTTTTCTCTTTTACGTATATCAGAAAAAGCAAAAAATGAGTTTGGTAGTTTAAAGTAGTAAGGCTTATGATCATTTCAAAGTAGCATAGTTTACTTTGTTTTGAATTTGAAAAGAAAAGAAAAAAGAGATTTGTTTTTGGTTTGCTTAAGTTTTCATTTTGGAAAGAGCATAAATGGAAAAAGAAAAGAGTCTTTTGTTGCTTTGAAAGTTATTTCTTTTGCACTTTACTTTCTCAAACCATTTCCACACAATGCACTACCCCTTTGAGTAAAAATTTTCCTTAAAAAGAATTTTAATAAAATCAATTAGAAACATTTTATTTTTAGGTATACACGACATCAACTAGCTTAGGCTAGAGTTACGAGCTTAAATCACCTTAAACTGATCGCAACTGGCTTCATTACGCAACAATCGTAGTACAACTTTCATTTAGGTAAACCCATATATATCAAATAACCCTAGGATGCTCTACTCAAACCAGAGTTAAGCATGAGGCCGTGGAAGATTGGAATTGTTGAGGATATCCCCTCACTTTCCTTTTGATCATAAACCAGAGTCGATTTGTGTACGGGGGTCCTTTCGGACTTCGGGCTTTGCTACCCTGCCCATGCATTTTGACTAGGATGACGACTGTCCCCCTAGGATATTTCGTATGTATGGTACCCTTAGTATCAGACCTTTAGGATCCTACATAAGTAGAGTGGACAGTTATTCCCACTTCACCTCGGACAGGCGTGGAAGGTAACCCTCTGGCAGTAATCCCGGGAAAGCGATTTGGTGATTCAAGCACTTGCACCTAGTGCACCTCCAGTGGATGCCACGAAACTGACCATCAGTACTATGTTAGTTTGTTCTGAGCCCTAATCATCCCAAACTTACTTTCGAGAGTATTTTCTATCCATTTGATTGGTTTGATTACTTAGGATTTTTTAGTGGTATGTTGTTTGCCCCTTAGTCTTAGTGGCCACTAGGTTTTTACTTAGTGTTATTTCTATATAATTGTGGAAGACCAACAGCTTCGTAGGTCTCGGAGGTTGCAAAACCTTCCCCCACCCAGTGTGGAGCCACTACTGCCACCACGACAATAGAGGACAGACTCCAGTGGTCTTTTTGAACTTACTGGTGAAATAGAGGTTCCTCGTGAACCACAACCTAGAACCCCGGATCAACAAGTCCTTAATACTGTCGAGGTTGAGGATATTACTTCTAGTGAGTTAAACACTTCTTTTAACCCTCCTCTTACCGGACCTAGCAATCTGCTTCTGTTTCTTGTAGGTTTCCAGCAACCCGAGTATAGTGGATATCTTTTCACACCTGGGCATATTATCACTAACCCAGGAGACGAACAGGGAGTTCCACAGACTCCCACAATGGGTATGAATACAAGAATTGTAAATCCTTCTTCAATTGCTACACTGAGTTCATCACAGAAATCTTCTACTTCAACTCCGTCCTTTAGTTTCAATGCTGGTACGTTAGGCATGCCAAGCTCAACAGCTTTGACATCTGCCTCAGTTGCCACACCTACTTTTGGACCCAATAATGCAATGAATGTCACCCCACCTCCTGCAACTCAACATTCATACCATATACCTAGTACTTGGATTTCCACACCTAATGTAGGGCCGAATCCCTCTGCAACCATGCCTGTCATGAGTACCATGACTACGTCGCCCACCTGGACTAACCCTGGTTTTAACACCTTTGCAGGTTACAATATGAATCAAAGTAACATACCTGTAGGAAATATCCCTTTTTCTTTGTTTTCTGGAGGAGGGGGTAATATTTTTAACCAACAATATGGCAGGGGTAACACCCAGCCATAGTGGACGAATGCACAGGGTGCCAACCAAATTTCATTTGGGTGGGGGAATTTCAATAGCACTTTCACACAACAACAAATGGCTAGGGGTAACCCCTACCAGTAGATGGCTGGGGGAAACCCCTACTAGCAGATTGCTGAGGGCAACCCCTACCAACAAATGGTTGGGGGCAACCCTAACCAGCAGTCTATGGGTCAAACTATGGGAGGTTCCCCCTTCATGATACCAGCTTATCAAATGCCATCTTATAGACCCTGTTTACTATTTCTAGAAACTCTGAATTTGCCAAATATTTCCAAGTTAACGAACGATCTGGTGTGCCATAATGCTACGTGGCCACTAGTTCCCACTAAGCTACCTTCGGACATTCCAAAATTTGAAGGTAAAACTGGTGAGGATCCTGGTGATCATGTTACCACTTTTAATCTCTGGTGTTCTTCAAACTCGTTGAACGAAGATTCCATTAGGTTTAGACTTTTTCAAAGAACCTTGATCGGTGCTGCAGCCACCTTTTTTAACTTTCGGGATCTCGTTGTAGTCTTTTTGAACCACTTCCAGCTTCCTGTTTAGTATGATGTCGGAACAGATCTTTTGTCTACCTTTAGAAAAAACAAAGCCACCCATTTATCTGATCATATTTAGTAGTGGTGAAGATGGAAGAGGCTCATTAAGGCCAATATTCCCCCATAATTCTTATTAGAGTGGTATCTGAAATCACTCCTTCCTTATATTTCTAAGGAAGTAGCTACTTCTGGGGTGTCATCGGAAGAAGAAGCCATTCTAAGGACCTAGCAACTAGACTTGGTTTACGGCAAGTCTGGGCTCCTTTACGAGATTATACCTGATGCACCATGATCAAACATTGAACTAGGTAGACCAAAACCTAGACCACATGCTGACAGCATAGTAGGTTCAGTTGATTCTGTAGCCTTCAAAGCATTGACTAAATAGGTTCATGCCTTATCGGTCAAACAATCGACTGTACAAGTGACTCCCATCACAACCTCTCCTTCTACTACTGAATCTGTACAACAGATTCAGACTAATCAAAAGGGACCTAGACAACCCAACAATAAAAAGAAGGGAAAGAAAGGAGAGGGGAACCAACAGAAGCCCAAAAATAAAGAAAATGCCGAGGAGGGTAATAGAGAAAAGAAGAAGGTCAAGTTCCCTTGCAAGCTTTGCAAGCAGGACCACCTCACTCACCAATGCCCTCTAATCGAAGAAGCCCAGAAGCTGCTTCAAGAAAAGAAACCTGCCATCCTCAAAGATCCATTTTCAAAAGGGCAGGGATCAGCTTTTGGCACCTCCAATGCTAGGGGCACCACCCATGCTTTAGTTGATCAAACTTTTATTAATATGGTTAACTCGGACGCTCTTTTACAAACGCGGGAAATAAATTATACCCCAGATTCCTAGAATAAGGATAAATAGGTTCCTGAGTCTTCCACTCCTCTCCACATACCTGTGGATTCAGTGCCTAAGATTCTGAAAGGTGTCTTGAAACGGGCTTCGTACAATCCCAACGCACGGACTGATGCCAACTACAATGTTGTTGAAGATCTAGCCCAAACCCCTTACACTATGTCCACCTTAGAAGTTCTGCAAAGTTGTCCATTACAACGAAATGCACTTCTTGTAGCGATTGGAAGTATGGAATCATCCAACATGACTGCACGTTTTGATATGTCTGATATCAAATAACATTTTTCGTACCACGTTGCTCTTCAGATAGAGGTAGTTCATGGTCCTATAACCATTGGATGAGCTGTCGTTGATGAGGGCGCATTTACGTGCGTAATGTCGATTTCTTGTTGGAAATCCTTGGGTTCTCCTGAGTTAGCCCCCTCTAACACACTGCTTACTGCATTTAATGGAAAAACCTTCCGTCCACACAGAGTCTTGCCATCATTCAATGTCACATTAGTCGGTAAGATAGTTGCTGTAGAGATTGAAGTTCTAGACCCTCCGCTTGATTACAATATGCTATTAGGCAATAGCTGGACATATGCCATGTGAGCTATTGCATCGGTAGTTTTCCAAGTTGTTATGTTCCCTCATGAAGGTAATATCATCACGGCCAATCAGCTTTCATTCTCTCGGTGAAACAACCGGACTTTATCAGAATCCACAGTTCCTTTAGTTGATCAATCTGCCCTAGTAAGCGAGAGTTTAGGAGCAGGGATTTACGGGTCATTAATAGGCACTTTTGACCTACCCTCTCCTGTTATTTTCATGCATTCTAATGAAGGTACATCTACTGAAACTTTCACTATCGGTTTAAGGACTAATCCATGGAGCCTTCCTACTGTATCAGAACCCTTAGTGCCCTTATCCATTGCAGAAGTAGTTTACATTGAAGCACAGCATGCTGCAACGGAACATATCATGACTCCACCTGTCTTTGCTAAGTCAGATATGGACTATGCTCCTGCATGGTCGGTAGACTCGACCTACTCTTTTGACTATTTAGACACTGTTTTGCCTTCTGACGAAGCCATTTTGGAAGCCATGATGGGCCTAGACCAACCTTGGGAACACATGCACCACAGGTCCTACTTGCTTCCAAATCTATACAGGATAGAGAGAGGAGAGTTTTTTATGAGACCTAGTGGGAATGTTTATTTGTCCTCTTCCACTTACAACACTCTGTACGTTGAAGGGACTATGGCTAATATATCGAGAACCATCCCGATTAACATTTCCACCAAACCTATGGTTGTGGAAAACATTTTTATTGGAGCAGATTGTTCTCCGGAGGAGATCGCTCTATATACCAAACTTTTTAAAGAATTCTGCGATATTTTTCCATGGTCTTATGAGGAGATGCCAGGCATCGATCCTGCCATTGTTGAGAATGTCATCACAACGTATCCTAACGTGAAACCTGTGAGACAAAATCTCCATCCAGTGAATCCTCGAAAAGCGGCCGCCATTAAGGCAGAGGTCGAAAATTGCTTAAAGCCGGATTTATCTATCCAATCGACATGATGGAATGGGTTTCGAATCCTATTCTAGTTGATAAAAAGCAAGGTACCATTCGAGTCTGTACTGACTTCCGAGATATGAAAAAAGCTTGTCCAAAAGATAACCACCCACACCATTTATTGACCAGATCATAGATGCGTGCATGAGACACGAGATGTTTTCTTTCATGGATGGATTTTCAGGATATAATCAAATTCAAATCAAACCCAAGGATCAACATAAAATAGCTTTTATTTTCTCGTGGGGAACCTTTGCCTATCGGAAGATGCCATTTGGCTTAAAATGCTGGGGCTATGTTCCAGTGAGCAATGAATTTTTCTTTTCACGATATCAAGCACATAGTTGAACCCTACCTGGATGACCTCTTGGTGCGATATCGCAAGAGACAGGATCATCCAGCTCATTTGAGACTTGTGTTTGAACGGTGTAGACAATACAAGATTCGATTGAATCCTAATAAGTGTGTATTCTGCGTCGAGTCTAGACGATTACTGGGTTTCATTGTATCCAGTTGTGGCATAATGGTCGACCCATTAAAATTTGATGCAATTGTAAATCTGCCTCCTCCTCACACCTTGAGAAAACTCCAAAGTCTGCAAGGCATATCTTACTTCCTACGGCATTTTATCATAAACTATGCCAAAATTAAAAAAGGTTTCATGAGACTGCTTAAACAAGATACCTACTTTTTGTGGGATGAGGTTGCTCAAGCATCGTTTGAGGCCTTGAAAAAGGCATTACTATCAACCCCCTTGTTAAGCACGCCTGATTATACAAAGGATTTCCTCTTATATCTGGCGGCATCACTTTACACAATTGGCATAGTACTAGTTCAGGAGGACATCATGATCCAAGAGCATGTCATTTATTATCTCTTGTGCGTGTTGGAAGCTCTTGAGATTAAGTATTCACATGTTGAGAAGTTAGCACTAGCTACAGTCTATGCGGTGCAGAGGCTTCGTCACTATATCCTTTTACAAACCACTACTATGATTGCGGAGGTCAATCCTTTTCAATATGTTCTCACTCGATGTATCATCGGTGGGAAATAACATAAATGGATTGTAATTTTGCAATAGTTTGATTTGTTTTTTCAATCTGCCAAGTCGAATAAATCACTAGTGTTCACTGAATTAATTTCAGAATTTTCGAGTGAATTAGTGCATATTGAGGAAGAGTCATCATTCCTGGATGAACATATCTTCCTTATTGCCTCCTGTGACCCATGGTACGGGGATATTTTAGTATATCTCTAGAATTTGATGTGTCCTACTAATTTTTCTAGAGAGGAATGATGCAAATTGAAAAGTCATGCGAAAAACTATCTCATTATCTCTGACACTTTGTACAGATGTGGGATAGACTCCATCTTACGACGTTGTTTGAATTTAGAAGAAGCATAATCAATAATGAATGATGCTCACAATGGAGCTTGTGGGGGTCATCTTTCTGGGTTGGCAACAGTTCAGAAAATACTACGTGCCGGGTATTTTTGGCCTACAATCTTTAAAGATTGTGTGGAAGCTGTGAAACGCTGCCGTTCGTGTCAGTTTTTCACCAGAAAAATGAGAGCACATCCAACTCCTCTTCATCCTGTGATCACAACAGGTCCCTTCACCAAATAGGGGGTTGATTATATGACTTGTAATCTAGTTTCGGCTAGAGGACATCGTTATATTATCGTTTCCGTTGACTACTTCACCAAGTGGGCCGAGGCAATGCCTACTATTAAAGAGGATGGAGAAACCTCCTCTTATTTCGTATTCAATCAGATTATCGCAAGGTTCGGCATACCCAAAGTGATCATGATAGATCACGGTCATCATTTTCAGAAGAGAATAATGAACGAGCTTTATACCATGCTAGGTTTTCATCAGGAGCATTCGTCTTCATTCTACCCACAGGTGAATGGTTAGGTTGAAGCGGTTAACAAAACTTTGAAGAATCTTCTACAAAGAACCGTTAATGTCAGTAGAAATAACTGGCACATCATGTTGTATCCTACTCTTTGGGATTATCGAGAAAATGTAAATACTGCTACCGGGTTCTCTCCCTTCCAACTTGTGCATGGGATAGAAGCAGTCGTTCTGATTGAATGCGAGATTCCCTCATTAAAGTTGGTTGTCCAACTATTACCAGAAAATTTGGTACTAGAAGAAAATTTGCTACATTTAGAGCATCTAGATGAGCAATTCCATGATGCTCTCACAGCCAACAAGGTCCATAAGAAACGAGTTAAAGGACAGTACGATAAGTCTGTCAGACCTAGGGTTTTTCTCGAAGGAGACCTTGTTCTACTTTGGGATCAGGATAAGGAACCTTTAGGGGCTGGCAAGTTCAATTCCATGTTGCTCGGTCCTTATATAATCTCGAAGGTACTGAAGAAAGGTGCTTATGAGCTAACATACTACAAGGGTGATAAGCTGCCCGAGCCTAGAAATGGGCTCTACTTGAAGAAGTACTACGCTTAGGAATTTGTGCTTTTTCATGTATTATAGTTGTACATTTTGTAGAACTAGTTTTTGCTTGTGATTGTTAGTTGACCTTATGTGTGTTTTCTCGCTTCGTGTTTCAGATGTCGACTGAACACTTTTTAGGATTTGCTGATGGCACAAGTCGCCACACCCAACAGTTGGCTTCAGCAGCTTGGGTCATTTACGCACCGACTGGCCAACTGATTTCTTCGGGGGGGGTTTTGTTTGGGTCCCACAACGAATAACGTAGGTGAGTACAGTGCAGTCATAGAACTTCTTTGGAATGCTCCTATCCAGGGCATTTCACATTTGGAGGTAAGACTTGATTCACAACTAGTTATATTTTAGTTGACGGGTGTTTATCAGATTAGAGATCTTGTTTTGCTACGACAGTTTTTGTGAGTTAAATGATTGGAAAGATAGTTTGATTCCATCATATATCAACATATTCCAAGAAATTTGAATGCATTAGCTGATTCATTTGCAAATTATGTTTTATATTGGCATTTGTATCATACAAGTCCATAAATAAACATTTGCACATAAAGTTAAACACACACATGTAAATATAAGCTGATACTGTATATATATCCAATGCTGTATCAAAAAATAGTATGAGTTTGGAACACAGGTCTATCACAAAGTCATATCATAAGATACAAAAATTGGGCTCGATGTCCTCAAAATATACATAAAATATCCTTCTCCTATGGAGAAGGTTGGGCCTCATCAGCATCCACTTCCTCTCGGTAGCATATGACCAGCCTGGCTACCTTCTGCAGCAGCCTAATCCAGGCTAGGGGCACATCGACTACATCCTCCTGCATGTCTATGGGCATCCACTCAATGCAATATGTGGGAATGTCATGAGTCAAACAACTTATCTTCCTCTCTATAGCCCCTAGCGTAGCATCAGCTGTACCCACATCAACGGGCCTCATGAAAGTAGTAGGATGTCCCTCAGGACGAACTAGTCCAACATATGCATATGACACTTTGTTTTAGAACTTCAAACTCATCATAAAAATAATATACTTTAAATTGAAAAAATTAAATAATTTTCAAAACATAAACATACCTATATCGACCTAGGCACCACCTGGAGGAAGTACCAGCTTTGGATCATGACAGAAGTCTAAACCAACATATGTAAACTGCTCAATGTTGATGTATATGTAACTTCGAAATGTATTTTATCTATGTACTTCATATATATTTATTGTACCCTTATAAGAGATGTGTTATTCCTCTATAAGGAAGTGTCGTCATGTGTATTGACAATTGTCACAAGTGTGTGTACTTGCTGATGGGTTATTAGACCACCATGTGTGGGGTAGGCCCTAAAATATATATTATATTGTGGATGTACCTAGCTAGACAATTTGGCCCTATAGTGTAACTAGGAAAACAAGTTAAGTATAAATAGAGATCGGGAGATCTCTATTTGATCACTCGGAAACTCATACTTCTCTCACTCGGAAAGTGGCGCACTAGTGAGGAGGAGGATCATCTACTACTAGGAGACTATCTCAGTGTATTTTGGTTGTACTTTGGTTGAGCCATTGCTCTCTCTATCTCTGAGGAAGTTGTGGGGTTTTTCACCTTAGGGTTTTCCCCACGGAAACTTTGTGTCTCTTGTCTCTCATGCTTTTGATTCTTATGATGCTTGTCATGCTTATTATGATTGTTATGCATTGATATACTGTACATGTTATTCTCTGAGTAAATATCCTAGAGTATTGTGAATTAATGCTCAAAATTTAACACTCAAATGCTAGCACCTGTCTCTCCCACCATCCCCAGAAATCATCAGTGTGATAGCAAAAGTGGCTTTCACCACCAGCCTGGCGGAGAGAAATGTCACCCCAACGGCCCAATATTGGCTCATGAGGAATGACGGGGGCCAAAGGCATGCCCAAGCTAAGAGCAGGTACTCTCTCTCTCAAAGGTACAAAGGATGCTACCATATCCAAAGTTCTTCATTCTCTCGGGCTTACACTTCGAGAGTTGAAGCTTCATGTTTGCTAAAAGACTTGTGCAGCAATCATATACATGACCTTGCAAGCATTCGACAGGAATATGCATGTAGTGGTTTGAGGCTAAGTTGTGTGCGGCACTCCCTCCCATTCGGTTCAACATACTTATAATAACCTTCAGAGGGAAGCTTGTAAGAGTAGAAATAAGAATCTGACTTCCACATTTCTCAGTACCTTCCACACAGTAGGCATTTACATAATCTTGCACAGACATGGTACCCACATTGCGTGAGGACCCTTTCAGGTTTATAGGATCTCCCGTACTAGAGAGCCCTGTAATGAAGTATATGTCATCAACAGTGAGGTCCAGGGTTTCTCCCTAGATATTGAACACATTGGCATTGGCATCCCAATACTAGATGAGTCTTTGAAGTAAGCGGTTGAGTGCCCTCATGTTTATGGTTCGGTAGAATTTCAATAAACCACACCTTCTAAGTGCATGGAGAGTGGTAGGATATTTCATAGCCACCCTAATCATCTCTTCATTCTCCCTCTCTCTCTAAATAAGTGCCATCCTGTCAAAAGAAGGGTCAATTTTTAGTTCTTGAGCATTTTGTAGACATATTCAAGGGAAAATGTTACTCTATATGCACACAGTCACATTTGGACGCTACTATCCTTGAGGAACAGTAGCATTCACCCTAAAAAATACTCTACTCTACCATTACACAGTAGCATACACGAAAATCACGAATTGAGCATGGCTAGATAAGTGTTTTTAAGCATGAAAATTGACAAATGAACCATCAAAATGCAAGTAAATATGAAAATAACTTACCTGGAAGAGATTTGAGGTTGAATGGTGGCCCGATTTGATCGCTATGAACGGATGAAGATCAAGGGTTTGCTCCAAAACTTGTCCTTCAAATTTCCAAATGTGATATTTGAGTTTTTAAAATGAAATTACATATATGAATTTAAATTTGATTTTTACCCACCTTTTTGAAAAGTCTACAGTTTCAAATTTCATAAAAAAGGGTTCTATTTACTCATTAACACCTATAAATGTTGATGAGATGAATTTAACCTATGTTTCTCAAATTTTCACTAGATTTTCGTAGCATCAATCTATTATGACTTAATTTCTTTATTGACGGACCACATTAAGTACTTTATGGTTGAAATTTTATGTCATTGAAGATTTTTTGTCATTAATACTAACTTGGTTATTGAGATCCTAGTCTTTGACAAGTCATGAGTTATGATCATAGAAGTTGTCTTTTAAGTCATTTTAAGCTCTTGTTTGGACTATTGAAACCTAAATAAGATTGTCGAGCAAACTTGTCCTCTTCAAGTTCGTTAAAGGAACTGAAGGCCCATCCGCTTAAGTATAAGTTTAACCCTTTTCTAGACTTTTGCGAATTATTTACGAAAAAGGAATACTCTAGTCATCCGTGGCTAGAAGAGTTCTTCTTCCATTGTCTTACACTTTTTTGGGGGAGGAGACTGAATTTACGAAAAATTACCTTTTGGAGCCTTCTTTAGGGTTTTCAAGCTCTCGAAATATTAAAACACCAAGCGAGCACTAACCTACTCGTGCTCGATGTGAAATCCACGAGAGGGTGTATAGAGGATTGTTTAAGTTTTTCAGACTCTATAAACAGGAAAACCCCGCCGAGCATCAACCTACTTGGGCTCGATATTAAAATCCATGAGTAGGTGAATGGAGTTATTGTTTAAGTTTTTCAGACTCCTTAAAATTGAAAACACCGATGAGCAAGAACAGATCTCGGCTCGATATTACAATCCAGAGATTAGTATTATAGAGTATTCTTTTATCTCTTCTTTGAACTCTATAAACAATGAAGAAGGTCCTGAGTCTTCCTCCATTGGGATCGTTAAAATATTTACATGGTTGGATCTATTGAGTTTTCATTCTTTCTTAGACTCATTAAAAAAACAAGAAAGGTATTCTTTTATCTAAAAAGAATAAGGGATAAGAAGGGTATATCACATCTTACAGTTTCAAAGGCAGTTTAGTCAGTCATATCCTTGAACATAGCACCTACTTGAGTCTTTCATGTCAGTTGGGTTTTAGTTTTTTGACCTTAGGGTGAACTTGATCTCTGAGTTGTTTACTGCCCCGGTTGGTTATTCTTCCAACCATATGAAGGGTTTACTAATGTCTCCTACATTGCAGGCTTATATCACTCCCCCATCATGTTGAAAACTGCCTAAGTCACTTTGTGTCGTGCTCACTATTCAAGGATATAGCCTATGTCGGCCATTCTACAGTTTACCTTGACCTAATGTGTCAGCCATCCTAGTGTCAGTCTTGTTACTTGTACTACTCCACATTAGCTCATACCATTTGAGTGTTCCTCATGTTGGATGATGGAGGATGCCTTAAGGCCCCCCTTCCAATGGACTTCTTCCCATCAAGATCAACTCATTTTGCTCTGGGAATGAATTTTAGAGTTTCGGTTAGTACTTTGAGGATTGCAGTCACCAGTGGCAATCCCTCTCGTTGTTGAATTATGAGAATACATCAATATCTCTTATTTGACAAGTTCCTCAAGTGTTCGACATCAAGTCCACTTATTCACACTTGTTGGATCGTACTAGGTACCTTGGGACCCATTATCATTATCGGTGGAAGCCCTCACATTTTTTAACGGTATACATCAATTTCCAGTAATCAAACGAATCCCCCCATGTTCGACCTCAGCTCATTTATTCACATGGTTAGGGTTTCTACCTTGAGTTGTTTGGATAAAGACCTTGGGATTTTGATAGCATTACCTCATTATGTTATCACCCAAGTTGCGCAAGGCTGAGCCTCACTCATTTTTGGCTCTCCATGAGACATAGATCTAGTTTGTTGTTATGGCTATGATCTCTCATTCTGGCATGGATCCACGCTTGTATTTCAGTGGCCATGCTATATATACATCTCCTAGTTATGTATCGGAGATCATGTTGTATCATGCTACACATCTGTATGATGGCAAGATTGTAATTTCTCGCTGACCTTGATTGTTATTTCAGGTACTTTTGTGACTTGGTTCTGTGGTTTCTTGCTCCTTTGCTGACTTGGAATTATAATGTATTTCGGCCATCGTTTCCCTCTGACCTCACACATTAGGGGGCATCTGTTATAGGTCAAATCTGCACTTCTCTATCCATGATCACATCTAGTTGTCGATCACACAAAAGGACAACTTGGATTGAAGAGCATGATTGCCTTAGATGATGAATGGACTAGACTTACCCCTTTGTAGCTGACAAAACCCTCATTTTACCTACTTTTTGGAAAAAACGCTACCCTATAAGCATGATAATAGCATTTTCCTGTTGAAATACTCTACTCCACTTCAATAAAGTAGTGTTTTCCTTCTGAAATACTCTACTTTGCTTCAATAGAGTAGCATACAGCTCAAAAAATCTTGCAAACGCTGGTTGTAAAGCAGGAAAGTTGCATATTGAATGCTACTCCACTTAAGAAAAGTAGCGTACACCTTAAAAAGTAATAAAAAATATATTAATTTGACGAATTGGGATTAGTTGAAGTTGGTTTTGCAACTTCCCCAACCTCCCAATCAAACTACCTCTCGATCCAAACTGCCTACCTTGTCCCATAAATATGAGGGGGATAGATGAGAGAGAAGAGGAGAAACTATGCATTAAGGGTTGTTACGCTGGAGGAATTCCAAATTTAGTGTGAAGAGCAGGAGCTCATGATCCGGTTGCATAAGCACTCTAAATGATTAGGTATAATTGTACTGATTATTTGCTTTTGACAATAAAGGTTGAAATGCCCTTCCCGTCCTAATCAAATGTATAATGGATTGCATATTTGTTTGGATTAAATGCTTGATTGTACTTGATGTTTAAATTGTGTTTCAATTTCATCATTGTTATATTAGTCAAGATATGCTGAGGAAGTATCTTTGTATTGCAAGTTCGTCAAACTGAAGATCAAGTGGAGGATCGATCGAAGGAGCAAACGAAAGCTAGGATTGAACTTCGTTAATAAAGTATGCCATCAAGAACCTTGATCTCTTTCATTTTGTAGAAGCCTATGTGATATGATCAATGTATGTACCTGTCACCCCAAAAGTTGGTAGTGTCACTCTCCTCGCTATAGGGTAGAATTCCCGAACAACATGCGCCCTTCCAAGGAGAGTCAATCCATCCTTCTGCCTTTGATGATCTGTGGAGAGAAACCCAAATATTAAGAAGCCCTAGCTTCCACAGCTGTACAATGCCTTCTTCTTAGGTCAGCTCTGATACCATGTTAATTTTTCAATAATTTCATTCCATTATCATTAGGATCTCTAAGAGAATAACATGTACAACATATCTCTATAGCATATCAATCATAGACACAAAAGCAATCACACAAGAGACACAGAGTTTCACTGGGGAAAGCCAAGAAGGTGGAAAACCCCGCAACTTCCTCAAAGATAAGATAAGACACAATACAAGATTACATGGAACAAACCCAAAGAGATGTCTCTAGTAGATGCTCCTCCTCCTCCACTAGTGCGCCACTTGCTCTCTTAGCTATGCGAGCTTGAGAAGTGAGTGAATGAGATAAATGAGAGACATAACCTCTCTATTTATACACTGACTTGACCTGCCAATAATCCACTGGGGATGACTTGCTAATCAAGCCTAATAACCCAACCACATGTTCTAACTAGGGCCGACCCCACACTGGTGGTCTAATAACCCATCAATACAAATGACGACACTTGTCGATGCACATGATGACACTTACAAATACAAATGACGACACTTCCAAATAGAGGAATGTAACATATCTAATGGATATACAATAAAGTACAAATGTAATACATAGAAGAATATCTTCCGAAGTTACAAATACATCACTAATTCATAAGTCACTAGCCCATTCTTGGCTAGTATCTCAACAGGCCCACAAAATCTAGGGGCCAACTTTCTGCATCTCCCCAAGCTCAACGAGATCCTTTTTTCCTTCAATTTTAAGAAGACATGTTTGCCAACTTGGTAATCTTTATCTTTCCTCTTTTTATCTACATAACTTTTCTAGAGATCATGTGCCTCTTTTAGATTCGGTTACAGTTTGGTTACTAACTATTGTAGGTCCTTTAGTAAATCTATCCCTAGCATGAGTCTATCTACCGAGCTATCCCAAGTCACTGGTGTCCTACTCTTTCTGCCATAGATTACCTCAAAGGGACTGAGCTTGGCAGAGGTTTGGTACCCATTGTTGTATGCAAACTCTGCGAGGTGAAAGTAGTCCTCCCACTTCATGGGATTGTTGATTACTTACATTCTAAGCATATCGTCTAAGATTTGGTTACCCGCTATGTCTGTCCGTCTGTCTGCGAATGGTATGTTGTACTGAATTTTAACTGTGTCTCCAAAACGGAGAATAAGGATCTCCAGAAATTACTGGTGAATTTTGTGTCTCTATCCGAGATGATTTCCTTGGGTATCCCGTGTAATAGGAATATTTCTTTTAGGAAAATGTCCACAATGTGGACAACTTTGTACGTAGACTTCATAAGAATGAAGTGTGTTACTTTGGACAACTTATCAACCACTACAAAAATGGAATCATTATGTTTCTTTCTCTTAGGTAATCCTGTAATGAAATCCATACTGATAACCCCCCATTTCCATTCTGGAATGGGTAGAGATTGTAGCAACCCTGAAGGATTTTGAAGTTGAGCTTTGACCAGTTGACATTCCTGGCATTTGGCAATGGATGATTCTATGTTGGTCTTTAACTTAGGCTAGAAGAAGTGTTTCTTTATTGTCGATATCATCTTTTGATATCCCGGATGTCCCAAGTAGGGTTTCTGATGAAACTTTGTTAAAATGTTAGACCTAATGTCTCTGTCGTCCGGGACATAGAGTCTTTCTTTCAACCATAACAACCCTAACTAGTTGATCCTATATTCCTTATTTTGTTCAAATAACTTGTCTTCTTGAATATTCTTAAGGATTTCAACATAGAATTGGTCACCCCTGCTTTCCGTTCTAATACTATTGTGCAAGTCCAAATCGGTTTAACTCACAGTTACCTCATATAACATATGAGCTCATCGAGTTAAGGCATCAACGATTTTTTTTTCCTTCCCTTTTATGTGTTTCAACTCGAAGTGGTACTTGCTAAGGAAGGCAAACCATCTAGCCTGCCTGGCATTTAGGTATGGTTGGTCAAATAGTTACTTCAAACTCATGTTGTCTGTTTTCAAAAGGAACTTCTTCCCCATGAGGTAGTGTCTCCACATCTTTAAAGCGTGGATGATGGTGGCTAACTCGAGATCATGTGTGGGGTAGTTCTGCTCGTGTTCTCTTAACTTCCTTGACTCGTAGAAGATTTCAAAATCATTTTGCATGAGGACCCCACCAATTCCTTCTTTGCTTGAATCTGTGCAAACAATGAAATCCCCATCAGGATCTGCAATCCATAGTATAGGTGCACTAGTCAAAATTGTTTTAGTTTTTGGAAACTTTCTTCGCATTTGGTCATCCAAAGGAATTTGTTTGCCTTTTTCTGGAAGGTGGTCATGGGGCAAGCAATCCTTGAAAAGTTCTCAATGAAATTCCGGTAGTAACCCGCTAGTCCCAAAAATGACCTTATGTCAGTGACACAAGTAAGTGTTGGCCATTCTTCAATGGCTTTAATCTTTTCTGGTTCGATGACTATTCCCTTTTCTGAAATGATGTGACCTAGGTACCGTATAAGTGGTTTGTAGAAGTCACAATTTATAAATTTTGCACAAAGTTTGTGTTCCCATAATACCCACAACACAATTAAGAGGTGCTCTTCATGTTCCTCCTTGCTTTTGGAGTAAATCAGTATATCGTCTATAAATAATAGTACAAACTTATCCAGGTACTCACTAAATATGATGTTCATCATACACATAAAGTTTGTTGGTGCATTGGTTAATCCAAAAGGCATTACCACAAACTCATAATGGGCATAACGAGTCTGAAAGGCGGTCTTGTGTATGTCTTCATCCCGGATCCTTACCTAGTGGTATCTGGATCGCAAGTCGATCTTCGAAAAGATATTTTCTCCTACAACTTGATCAAACAATTCATCAATCCTAGGGAGTGGATATCGGTTCTTGATGGTCAACTTGTTGATTTGTCGATAATCGATGTAAATTCACATCGGACCATATTTCTTCTTTATGAAGAGTATAGGTGCTCCCAAAGGAGACACACTAGGTCAATTGTAACATTTTTCTATCAATTCTTGTAACTACAGTTTAAGCTCTACTAACTCTGGTGCGCTCATGCAGTATGGGGATTTTGAAGTCAGTACTGATCTGGGTGTTAATTCTATGGAAAAGTCTACATCTCTCTTGGGTGGTAGTCCTTGTATTTCCTTGGGAAATACATCCTTGAAATCTACAAGAACCAGAAAGTATTCAATTTGGTGTTCCCTCTCGGCTTCTACGTTTTGAATGTTAACTGCAAAAAGTTTGCAGCCCTTCCTTATGCATTTCTTGGCTTGTAGGGTAGATATATATCTGACAGAAACCTTCTTGGGTATACCCTGAATATTTCTTTGATTCCTTTGTATGTTCGTGCATAATATTGACTTGTTTAAACAATCAAGCATGGCATGGTGCTGCTCCAACCAGTCCATTCCTATAAGTACATCATACGATCCTAAAGGTAAGATATTTAAATCTACCTTTGTTAGAAAATCGTTCATATCTATCTCGCATTCCTTTAATAGTTTTGAAACCTTCCTTTTTGTACCAATGGCTAGTTGTACCAGCCATGGTTTCTCATGCTTCTCTTGGTTTAGTTTACATGTGTTGAATATTTTTGGGGAAACATAGCTTCAGCAAGCACCAAGGTCGATCAAAATTGAAATATTTGTCTTTGTAATTTTACCTTCTATCCCGAGCATGGTATCCTGATGGTCCGCTTGTCGCCGTTGAGTGCTTCATAGATTCTTGGTGTCCCTGCCATGTCTCCTACCGTTGGGTTTTCTTGTAAGTTATGTAGGAATCCATCTATTTCGTTTGGGAAATCTCTAAAGTAGTGGATCCCTTGGCATTTCTAGCAACTAACCTATAGCGGCGAAGCCTTGGCTCCTTTTTTCATTGTTGGTCTGTTGGTATTTGGTGTGGGCACATTTGGTCGTGCACCAGGTCTGTTGAAATTTATGTTTGGTGGAAAGCTATTATTCTATTTTCTGTATGGTGGTGGTCTATGACCTGGTTTTTGATTGTCGGAAAAGGACTTGAATCTATCCTGATTTTTGTTTATATTTTCATTTCTTATTTTCCCATGCTCGTAGCAAATTCGGGATTTCTGCAACGTTATGTCTAGAGTTTTGGGTATGTTGAATTCAATTCTCTCTCGAAAATTTGGAGGAAGACACCCCAAAAACTGTTGTATCTTGACCTTTTCGTCTTTTATGTATGGTACATAGTGTAGCAAATCTCAAAATATGTTGATAAAGGCATTCGTGGTTAGGGATCTCATTCGTAGGTCATGAAACTCTTTTCTATTTTTGTCAAAGAACCTTTCTGACATACACTTCTCCTTATATAACTTGTTGAAGGTACTCCATATGATATCATTTACTTCGTGCTTCTTAGTATGCTTCAGGTCTCTCCACCACATGGCTTCCTTTCCATTTAAGTTATAATTGGCCAATCGGGCCTTCATCTTATTAGAGTAATTGTGCACTCGAAAATATTTATTCATTCCCAAGAGCCACTCTTCATCCTTTTCCCCTGTATTCATTTCTCCCTCATAGGTTGGGGCTTTGATATTCCAGAATTATCCCTATAAACTATCATCATTTCTCCGTCTTTTCTTGAAAGGGGAGGGTGATCCATCATTGAAAGAGATTTTATATTCCTCTTCCCTAAAGTCAAGGATGTGTTCTTCTCGTCCCTCCTCCCTAGGGCTGCTGGTCCTTATTTTATGCTGATAGTTTTCTTTGGATATATTTGCTGAGTGTGTGGACTATTTTTGGGGGGTTAACCCTGTCAAGATTTGAAGTAGAGCTTCATTTATTGCTTGATGTTATCTCCTTTCATTTATGTTGTCATCTATAAAACTCTGTAGATCTGCTTGTAAAATATGTATTATCTTCATTAAATCGAAATTCAGTTCCACCACGATTTCTTCTTCTCGGGGTGGTGAATTCAAGTTCTCGTGTCGATTGTTGTTATCTTCTACATCCATGATTCAGATTGCTCTTTATATTTGTGGAATTAAATCAGTCAGTAAAAACAATATTCTGTTAGTTTTATAAACTCATAAGTACAATTTTGACAATACATTTCTACAGCGGATGTCTGTTAAGTAGCAAGACCAAAGGTCTCTAAGTGTTCGAATTTGGGCTCTGATACCACTTGTAATGTCCCTTAAATCCTTTTTTTTTTGTATGGGGTATATTTATCGTTAAGACCTCAAGTTCATTAAATTAACTTCAACACTGGATTAAAATGCTAAGAACGATACTTGTACTTTAACTGGGTTACTTTCCTTTATGTTTATAAGATGGTTTGTGAATTAAGTGTGAAACTTCATGGCCTGCCTGTGTAGTTTTGAACTTGCATAAACTTATTTATGTTATACTAATATTGTTTCTTGGTTACATTTAAATGCTTCGTATCTTATAAAGTTTATGTGATGGTTGGTTGCATAGCTTATAACCCTATAATGTTGTCCTTGATTTTTATGTTATCTACATTCTTTTTTTGAAGGAGTTGTTGGGTTAATGTTTCAACTCTAAGCTTGGCTTGAAGGGATCCTATGGATTCTAGGCTTACTTAGCTTTCTATGAGCTAAGTCATATCGATTCCTTGTTTGCAGGTGATGTGTATAAGTCTCATGCTAACTCTAATTCTATGTGGAAAGACAATGGTAGAAGTTTAAATATTTAACTATGCTTTTATACGTATATGTAATATATGTTATCCCATAAATGGAGACTTCAACGATAGGGAATGGGTCGCGATTCAAATTTTAGTGGTGGTGGTTGTGAGCATTAAAGAAGGCCATGTGAAGCCCTCATGGCTCGATTCCATGCTGGCTCAAGGTATAAGTTGTTTTCCCTGTAACGAAAAACCTCTTTGCATGTGGTTTGGGAGAGGGGGATCAAGCTCCCTGCTCTGTCCTGTCTAGGCATTGGCGCGAAATAGAGTTTTGTTTGCTTAGTATGGGATTTCCAATGCTGTGCTGCATCCTGGAGGTAAGCATTTTACTTTCGTAGCTCTGAACTTCGTGTTTTATTTGTATATTATTCTTTTTATGAGATTTTATTAACTCTTCTCTTGTTACATGGAAGGAGGTCTTCAACATTGTCCCATGGAGTTTTGTTGATGGGGGTTTGCACTAGAATAAAGGGAACCCCATGCATGGAATATTCGGGTAAGCCCATGTCTATGCATCCCTCTCATGTCATATGGGACTAGGGATGATTGTTCTACGTTTTAAAAGGTATGAGGGAGTTGCATGGTTAGTGGATTTTCCATTCGGATTTACAAGGGGTTTTAATGGTAGCATCTCGGCTTCATGATTTGATATTTGTAAATGTTCTTATGAAAAGGGAACTGTACCCAGGGTTTTCGTAGGGTTTAGTACTTATGAGCCTGATAGGCATTTTGATAAATTTGTAATTAATTTTACTGTGTGTAAAATACTACCGGGCCTCGACTCTTCAACCTATTTCTAAATACAAGTTTATACAGTAATTTTCGTTTATATAGTCAGTGTGGATTTAATGATTTTAGTTGATGAATGTTGATAGTTCTTGTTGTATTTTGAATGCTACGTTAATGTTTTCAAATGTATCCTGTGCTTCCATGTAAATATAGTTGTCTTGGAAAATATTTGTGTTTATGAGATGTCTCCCTATGATCACTCTATTTGATTTAGGAATTGTATCTAAGATAGTTTTGTTCTTTAGCTTAGGTATTACTTCTTAAAATTTGGTACTTGGGTAGAGCCCTGATGTCGATTTGGGTGTGATTTGCTATCGACGCATGGTCACAGGAATGGAACCCTGGCCAAAACGTGTCTGCTCTATTTCTATATAAATGAATTAGTATTTTCTTAATTCTCCTAAGCATGATAATTTCGGCGTTTTCCTATGATCTAGGTTGCTTGTAATTTAAATTCATATTTTAAAAGTAATTCCTGTAAATCAAATGTGAAACGCTTTAAATTATCATTGTTGGTATGAAAGAAGGGCGTAGTTTCAATTGCATTGATTCGTTGGATTTCTTTAGTTGGTAAAAAATGATTCTCGGTTGTCTGAATACTGGGAAAAGAACCTAGGGTTGCGAAATCTCATACGGTGATAGAAATCCTTGTCGTGTATTGCTTCTTTGTTCTTGTGCAATCATTCTTGGCACTTCACTTGCTTGTCTCAAGGCTATCTATCCATCATTTTAAATTCTACTATGGTGTTTGCAATCGTTCTGGGTAATTCTACTACCGAAGCTCGCTAAGAAAAGCAGTCGATCCTTGGTCTTTGGGGTTCCCAATGTAGACTCTATTTATGAAACTCGTTAGTGTGTGATCACTTGGCTAAAACGTTTGTTGGTTAAACTAGGGTAATGCGAAAACAATGGTCAACATTTTTATTTTTATTAGAGAGGATAGAGAGTCTCGTAAGGAGGCTCTACTACTTAGCTGTTGGTGTTAAGTTTGATACTCATGCATGGATAAATGGATCATATTAATTTTTTGAGATTAATATAGGTTTAAAAGGTAGAGCTCTAGCACAAGCTTGCTTTGCTCGAGCGATTCTCGCAAGAAATCGATTCTTCCCTATGAAGATTAGCTCAAATAAAAAGTTAATTAAATAATCAATTTGAATGATTTGTTGTAACAGATCTAGGATCTCTGATTCCATGATTCTGTGTGGAGCACACGTTGTTTATGATCATAAAAGTTATAAAATGAATATTTGTTGATTTTGATTTTCCTGTAGATGTAAGTAGAGTTTGAGAAGTAAATATTTGTGGTCTAAAAGTTCGTATAGGTCTGAGAAGTTTGTTTTCTAGTTTATAAAAGAAAGAGAAAACTACCCTAGTTTTAGTCTAACTATATATAAAAAATTTAAATGGTAACTTATCTATAAAATTGTTTAAATAAAACCCATAGTACCATGACTAAATACTTTTGTCAATGGACCAAAAGAAACAGATAATCTATTTAAAGTTTATAAAGCCAAATGCAGCTTTTAATGGAAATATTAATGACTATAAAACTCAGCCCGTAATCCTATTTAAGAACATAAATATAATCTGATATAGGGAAAGTGTAAACCTCTTACCTAAGGTTGTGTTTCTTGCGATAACTCTATAACCTCCACACTTCAAACACTAATTAATTAGGGAATACTCTTAGCTTACCTGTGGAGTGGTAACCGAATAACCTTCGAACTGCCACATTCCTCCCAACCTTTGATCCATAACCATTCTTGGTTCTTATTCAGATCACCCCCGAGCGGGTTCAAACATGCAAGAAAATATAGAACATCTAAGGAAGAGGCTGCTGGTATCTTGGAGCTAATCTTTGTATCTTCTAAGTACAAGATTTGGAATTCTCTCCAATCCCATACATAAATAATGATAAGATGATGTTCCCTCTCTTGGATCTTGCCTTTATATAGATTTCATTGGAAAGGGGCAGTTTTGTTATCTTGAGTTAACATCATAATTTTTAACATCTTCTTGAATTTAACTCCTAGTTTGAATTATATGTAATATATTTAGAAGATCATTTTTCAATTATAATTTTTGATAACTTGAACTTTTAAATTGTTTCTATATTGAGTTTAGAAAAGAATTTTAGTTTATTTAATTAGATTATAAAATAACATATATATATATATATATGTTTGTGTATATTTACTTATATATATATGGACTTCACTTATTTTATTTATTCAAATAGCTTCACACATATATTTTTTCATATATGTATATAGACTTCTTTTATTAAATTTATTTATCTTTTATTATTCATGCATCATATAGCATAATTGTTTATTCGATGCTTCCTTAATGTATGTCAATTCTTTAACAAAGTCTCTTGTGGGGTTTGGTCGGTCAAATAAGATAGGTGGCCCTATATTCCCTTGCATGCTCGATTACCTCGTTTCCGTGGCAATGTCTTTAAGTCCTTGATGAGAAAATAGAAGATGATTCAATTAGTCAACTCGAATAAATATGATGAGTAAGGGTGCTATTTTGAGTTTTTCAAGCTCAACACCGTAAGTGACGTAATCCCTAGTGCTATTCAGAGCTTATGGTCAACACTCTCAATGGGCATTACACTAGTGCAATTCCATATCTTTTGCTCAACACTAGTTCTAGGATACATTTGTACGATACACCTAGGGATACAATGGCCAAAGATTAGATGCTCCAGAGCTTATGCTCAACATCATGTTTGGAGTGCTCTAGGGCTTATGCGCAATACTAAATCATTTATCTCGTAGGGATACCTATGTGCTCTAGAGCTTACGCTCAACACATAGTCTTGTAACCCATGTGCTCCAGGGCTTATTCCCAACACATCATAGAAGTCAATCATGTATACCAGAACTTCTGCATAGTACATAACAAAGGTCATTTCAGTATATTAGGGCTTGTTCCGAACTCATAATAAAAATCAACCAAGTACATCGGGGCTTATGCCCAATACATAAAAATAATCTATGTCCATCAAGGCCCATGCCCAATATATATATAACAAAAGTAAACCATGTGCATTGTGGCTCATGCCCAGAATATGTAACCAGATAAAACATGTGCATTGGGGCTTACGCCCAGTATCTATATCATCAAAATAAATCATGTGCATCAGGGTTTACACCCAATATATAATATAAACATAGTCAAAGTTTCAGGATATTACAAAAGAGGAAGTTGAGAGATGGACAATTAGAGAAATAGAGAGAGTAGGGGATTAGGGTTTAGGGTAATAAAGAGGGTACAAGGAGATATGGGGGGTTAGTATTTATGGTATAGGGGATGATGAGGGGTTTAAATATAGATTGGGTGGGTTTATAAGATGGAGACGGGCTGAGGATAATGAAGAGAGAGAGAGGGGTGGTTGGGTTAGAGAAAGGGAGGGGGAATTAGAGTAATGTGGGGAGAGAGAGAGAGAGAGGGTGTTAGGGAGATGAGAGAGAGAGAGAGAAAGAGATAATGGGGGTTAGGGGTTTAGAGAGAGATATATTTGTGGTTAGACGCTTATATAGAGAGAGAAGGAGAGGGAGAGAGAGGAAAATATATTGATGGATTAAGGGTTTAGAGAGAGAGAGATTTGAATTTACAAGTTTATATTTGGGGTTAGGGATTTATATATATATATATATAGAGAGAGAGAGAGAGAGAGAGCATGCTCGAGGGGTGGTGGTTAGTGGTAGGAATTGGAGGTGGTGGTTAAGGATAGGGGGGGAGAGGTATATATAGAGAGAAAGACAGAGAGAGGGATCGAGAGGTTGATAGTGGTGGGGTATAGAGAGAGATAGAGTGAGGGGGATAGGGTTAGAAGGTTGAAAGTGGGGAGTTAGGGGAGAGAGAGAGAGAGAGAGAGAGAGATCGAGAGAGATTAGGGGTTATGAGCTTAGAGAGAAAGAGAGGGATAGATTAGGGGTAAAGAGCCTAGAGAGAAAGAGAGGGAGATATTAGTTATTATGGGTTTATAAATAGAGAGAGAGGGAGGGAATGGGATTATAAAGAGGGAGGACGGGAGGTTGGATTAGAAAGAGGGAGGGGGTGTTAAGAAAAGGTGGGGCTGAAGAGAGAGATAGGGGGTTAGGAAAATGAGGGGAGATGGAGGAAGGGGTAGTTAGGGAAAGGAGGAGAGACAAAGGAAGCAGGATTAGGGAAAGGTGTTGCTAGAGAGTGATATAATAGGTTAGGGGTTTAGAGACATATATATATATATATATATATATATATATATATATATATATATATAGAGAGAGAGAGAGAGAGAGAGAGAGAGAGAGAGAGAGAGATTAGGGGTTAGGGGTTTGGAGAGAGAGAGAGAAATAGATTGGAGGCTAGGGGTTTAGAGAGATATAGAGAGAATGGGGTTAGTGTTTTAGAGGGAGAGAGAGATTGAAAGAGATAAATTGGTTGTTAGGGGTTTAGAGAGAGAGAGAGAGAGATTGGTTGTCAAGTGTTTAAAGAGAGAGAGAGAAAGAGAAATATTGGGGGTTAGGAGTTTAGAGAGTGAGAGAAAAATATATTTATGGTTTAAGGGTTTAGAAAGAGAGATTCGAATGTAGGGGTTTATATTAAGGGTTACTAGTTTAGAGAGAGAGAGAGAGAGAGAGCAATGGAGGGGTGGTGGTTAGTGGTCGGAGTTAGTATGAGTGGTTAAGGATAGGTCGAGATTTATCAAGAGGGAGGGTGTTTAGGGAAATGAGGAGAGATAGTGGAGGGTTACGTTAGAGAGAGGGAGGGGGGTTAGAGAAACGTGTGGCTAGAGAGAGAGAGATAGAGAGAGAGAGAGAGAGAGATTGGAAGTTAGGGGTTTAGAGAGAGAGATATATTGGATTTTAGGGTTTAGAGAGAGAGAGAGAGAGGGAGAGATTGGAGGTTAGGAGTTTAGACATAGATAGATAGATAGAAAGAGAGAGATTTGGGGTTAGGTGTATTGAGAGAGATATACATATTTTGGGTTAGGGGTTTAGAGAGAGAGAAATGGAAAGAGAGAGAGTGATACTTATGGTTTTAGAGAAAGAGGGAGATTGTAGGTTAGGGATTTATACAGATATATTGTGGGTTAGTGATTTAGAGAGAGAGAGAGAGAGAGAGAGAGAGAGAGAGAGAGAATGAGAGAGTTTTCAAGTTAGGGGTATAGAGAGAGAGAGAGAGATATTTTGGGTTAGGAATTTAGAGAGAGAGAAATAGAAAGAGATAGTGGTGGTTATGGGTTTAGAGTAAGAGAGGGATTGGAGATTAGGGATTTAGATAGATAGATTGGGGGTTAGTGATTTAAAGAGAGAGAGAGAGAGAGAGAGAGAGATTGGAGGTTAGGGGTTTAGAGAGGAGGAGAATGGGGTTATTAGTTTAGAGGGAGTGATATAAAAAGAGAAATATCAAGGGATGTGGGTTTAGATAGAGAGAGAGAAATATATTGAGGTTTTAAGGGTTTAGAAGGAGAGAGATTGGAATATAGGGGTTTGAATAGAGAAGAAATTTTAGCAAGGGGAGGTGGTTAGTTATGGGGGAGAGAGAGAGAGAGAAAGTAGGGATCTAGTGGTAGGATGGTGAAGAGTGGGGGTTTGGGGGAGCAGAGAGAGAGAGAGAGAATAGGGGGGGTGTAAATGTTGCGGGAAGTAAGGGGGAGATGGATAGAGAGATAGATAGAGGAACGGGGATAATGTGAGGACATTTAGACACTTAGGAGTTAGTTAAGATCAACTTGTGTAATATATCCATTAGGGAAAGTGTGTTTCTTTAGTATGCATTTGTAAATATTTAATCCGATGGTCACGATATGTTGTGATTCGACGGCTCAACTTCTCTTAGATCATACCTAACTTTGATCCGTGGCTTAACACCCGATTGGTCCATGATCTCTATTTAAATAGCATGGAGGGTCATTTTTTAGTTAATCGATTATGAGAAGCTCATTTGTAACTTTCTTTCTTTGCATAACAAATTGTCCCGTAGAAGCTATTTGGCTGGGGCTATGGAGTGTTTCCCTCATGAGGGTTTAAACCACGTCAAAAAATCAGTGTATCGATTTTTGATCTGTTTCTATGAATTGGTTGCTCTAGGTGTTTGGTCTTTTGGGAGTACCCTATGTACCTGAACATGGTATCAGAGCTTTTATGAAGAGCCGCTTCCGGTTATGATCTAGATCTTGAACTGTTGTTGCTGAAACTTGAAAGGGTTTCTGGTTCTCGTATTTATGTGCATTGCTGGGCTATGGGAGGTGTTCCATTGCATCCAGAGCGCCATTTCCATTGGGAAATAATTTTCATTTGATTGAAAACGGTTCCCAGTTGCTTCAGAAACACGTATTTCATCAGATCTGAAGGTATAATGTTACAGTGATGCATTTTTTTAATTTTCTGGTTTAAAAAAAAATCTAATATTGTATCAGTTTTTATTATTAGATTTTTTTTAGTTTTGGATTGTTGCTTTCCCTGTCTGCGTATGCTCTTTGTTGTGCACCTTGTGCAATCTTGGCGAATCAGAAACAGGAAGGGAAAGGGTTTTTCTCGGTTGGGTATGCTCTTTGTTGTGCACCTTGTGTGATCTCAGCAAATCAAAAATAGAGAGAAGACAAAATTTTCGGGTAAGCTAATGAAATCTAACCCCACAAGTGTGGAATTTTTTTGTTTGTTTTGATTTATGGTGTGATTTGCAGAAAAAAAGGCAAGCACGAAAATCGAGCAAGAAGAGTAAAAAAAAAAAGAGAGCCCCCTTCCTCATTCCCATATTTTACATACCTTTTAATCTAGCTCACTTGATTCAAAGTTGCTTTATTCCTTATTAGGTCTTGAATTCAAGTCTTAGGAAGTTACTTTTAAAAGAAAAAGTGCATGCAATTTCTATTTCAAGTTACTTTATTGTAAAAGTACATCTCACTTAAACAATAAAAAATAAAAATAAAAAGTGAGTCACTTAAGTTCTTTTTTATTGTTGCACTATTTAAAAGTAACATTATTGTAAAAGTGAAATCACTTATTTTATAAAAGTGATTCACTTAAAGAAACTTTCTTGTAAAGTGATTGTCAAAGGTTCATCTTGGGAAGAGGGGGGTCATTTTTTTTTAGCTGGTCATTCTCTATGTGCCACATCACTATTGGGGACATCTTCAACATTTTTTTTGTTCAAGCATAACTTCATTATCCGAAGTCAGTTTTTAGTGTCGTTTTTTCTTAAACCGCCTAGTTTTTCGAGCTCTTTGCATTCAGACTATTGGTTTCTGCTTTTACAGCCATTAATTTACAAATATGGTGGCCCCTCGTGATATTCTACTTACCAGATCCAACTATTTCTCATGGAAATATCGTATGGAGGATGTTCTACGAAGTACAGGAATTTTCAGAATTACCTCAGGGAAAAAAACAAAACCCACTGATGATGATAAGAAAATCAAATGGGAAAATAGATGTGATGCAGCTCGTGGATTGATTGGGATGTAAATCTCTACTGATTTGTGATTCCACATATATGGAATTGATGAACCTAATGTTTCTTGGGACAAGTTGGAATCTGTGATTGGTAAACACAATGAAATTTGAGGTCATCAACTCGAAAATGAGTTGATTTATTTAAATCCAAGTGATTTTTCATGCATTCAAGATTATTTATCTAAGTACAAAACTCTTAAACTCTTATTTGTAGAATGTAATATTAAGAGGGAAGCCAAATAATGTATTTATCATATTCTTTCAAAACTTGGACCTACATATTCTGTTTTTGTATCTATATTTTACTCCATGAAAGAATCCTTGAATGCAGTTAGCTATCAAGATCCTAGTCTTGAATCCTTTTGTGATTCCTTGATTAGAGAGCAAGATAAGCTCATCCATCTTGGAATAATCAAGAATGCAGATACATCTGGGAAAGCCTTATTGTCCTAATAGAAAGAAAAGTCCAAGCCTCCCAAGAAACAAACTTTTTGCAATAATAAGTTAAACAAGAGTCCCAAACCCTCTCAGTCAGTGCCTTCTTTAAAAATGACAAAGGATCCATGCCAAAAGGCAAGAATACTGAGCGTCATTGCAATTATTGCGGGAAAGATAATCATGATGAATCTAAGTGTTTCAAGAAGATGGCAGCCTTAGAAGTAGAAATGAAGAAGCACCACATCAGCCTAGATTTGCCTTCAGGATCTATGTCTCATGGACATGCACTTTGTGCTTCTGGTTATTCTTATAATGCATATTCTTCTTCTACTTCAAATGAATGGCTCATTGATACTAGAGCATCTTATCATATGGCTAAGGATCAAGCCATCTTTTCTACTATGCATGAATGTAACACCAAACAAATATTTGTTGGTGATGATATATCTCTAACTATTGTAGGAGCTAGAACAGTTCCAGTAGATAATGGTTATTTCAATGATGTACTATGTGTTCCCATAATTTCCTGCAATTTGTTATCATTTTATCAAATCACTAATTCTGATGAAGGTAAAACTGTGACATTTACACCTCACCAAGTTGTAATCAAGGATTTTAAATATTTTCAACAGGTCCTAGCTACTGGAATTGTTGATGATATTACTAGGTTGTACAAGTTTAACAACTTTAGGTCATCACCTTTTCCTTCAGTTTTTGTTGCTCATAGTGATAACTTGAGCAACTTTGGCATCAGGGATTTTGTCACTTAAATTATTGCTCATTGCAACAACTATGTAAATACAATATGGTGACAGGTCTTTCGATGGTATCTTGCAGGTATGGTGTTTGTTTCGGTTGTGTACTCGAAAAACATCATCGGGACAGTTTTGACAAACGTGCCTCTTGGCATGCCTTGGTTCCCTTGGAGCTTGTGCATAGTGACTTGTGTGGTCCTCTTCCATCTGCTTCCTTTTCTGGTTTCAAATATTTCTTAAATTTCATTGATGATTACACCATACGCACTTGGGTTTATTTCCTAAAACTTAAGAGAGAAGTATTTAACATGTTCTTCGCCTACAAGGCCCTTGTTGAAAAACAATTTGGTCATCAAATTATTAAGTTAAGATCTGACAATGGAGGAGAATATGTTAACAAAAAGTTCACTACTTTCTGCACTGAACAAGGCATCCAACAACAACACATTATTCCATATACACCACAACAAAATGGTGTAGCTGAAAGGAAGAACCACACTTTAAAAGAAATGGTTTATTGTATGATCCAATTTAAGGGACTAAGTCTTCAATTCTGGGTTGAAGCCATTAATTGTGTAAATTACATAGTTAATCCTACCCCCACTAAAGCTTTACAGGGTATCACATCGGAAAAAGCATGGAGTGAAACTAAACCTGATGTAATTCACTTCTGTGTGTTTGGTAGTGAAGCATGGGCTCACATTTCGGATGAAAAACGGAAAGCATTGCAGCCTAAAAGTGAAAAGTGGATATTTGTTGGATATTCTGAAGATGTAAAATGTTATAGACTTCTTCAACCACATTCTAATGATGTAATCATTAGAAGAGATGTTAAATTTGATGAAAATATCTTGGCCTGCAAGCCTAACTCGGTGATTGTGAGCCCAATTAAGGGATTGTGCCTTCTTCTTCTTCCAACTTCCTTGACAGTTTTCCAACTCTAGTTTCTAATGATGATAGTGAGGATGAAAATCCACCTCTGCCTGCTCATGTTCCTCCAGTTGCACCAACACAAGTGCTTCCTCAATGGGTTCGTTCAACATGTGAAGTAGCTGGTGATCTTGCTGGTGAGCCTAGAGATCAACGTCGAACACGTTCTCAGTTTTAGCAAGCCTCTTCTCTTTTGGCTCAAGTTCTCGAGAATCATGATCCATAAACATTTGTAGAAGCTTCAGGAAATCCAGATTGGTATGCAGCTATGGATGAAGAATATCGCTCCTTAATGGCGAACGATACTTGGGATCTTGTACCTCTTCCAAAAGGAAAAAAACTTGTCAGATGTAAATGGGTCTACAGAGCTAAGTATGCATCAGATGGAAGTTGAATGGATTGACTACAATGGAACCTTTTCTCCTCTCACAAAAATGAACTCCATCTGCCTTGTTCTTTCCTTCCAGCCTTACATAACTGGGAATTCCATCAAATGGATGTCAATTATGCCTTCTTACATGGTGATTTACAAGAAGAAATTTACATGGAATGACCTCCTGGATATGTTCAAAATAACTCTAGCCTTGTTTGTCTCCTTAAGAAATCCTTATATGGCCTTAAGCAAGCTCCTAGAGCTTGGTGTTCCAAAATGGACAGCTTTCTCCTCGACATTGGTTTTTCTAGATGCCATTCTGACCCAAATGTCTATACCAAGAAAGTAGGAAACCATCTCATCATACTTGTTCTATATGTTGATGACCTTATTCTTACTGGTAGTGACCCTAAGCTTATAACCCATGTGAAATCCAGTCTTAAACAAAATTTTGAAATGTCAGACTTAGGACATTTGCATTATTTTCTTGGTCTCCAAGTCCTGCAAACCAAAGAAGGAATCTTTCTTTCTCAGTCTAAGTATGCTTGTGACCTTCCTCGTCGCTTTCACATGGAAGATTGTACACCATCCCCTTCTCCCTTCCAGTCTGGAGTCAAACTTTCTGCCACTTGTACCTCCCCTGAAGTAGATGCCACCTTGTATCGTCAACCTGTTGGTAGTCTCTTATACTTGACTCATTCTTGTCCTGACCTTTCCTTTGTCATTGGTTGTGTTGCCCATTATATGAAAACACCTCATGAAAGTCACTGGAAAGCAGCTAAAAGAATACTTCGATATATTCAAAGTACAATTTAGTTTGGGATTTATTACAGTACAGGAGGGAACCTTTGTTGGTTGGTTTCACTGATTCAGATTGGGACAGCGATCCCGATGATCGAAAGTCTACTGCAGGTTATGTTTTCAGTATGGGATCTGGACCTGTCACTTGGGCTTGTAAGAAACAACAAGCTCTTGCTCTTTCTTCAGCGGAGGCAGAATATCGAGCAGTAGTTAATGCCAGTCAGGAAGCTTTATGGCTTCGATAGATCCTTTCATAGTTTGGATTCGAGCAGTAGCATCCTACTCAACTTTGGTGTGACAATCAAAGTGCCATCAAGCTTGCCAAAGATCCAGTTCTACATCAACGCAACAAACACATTGAGATACATATGCACTTCATCAAAAATCTTGTTCATGATCGTGTTCTTGAAGTGCTCTTTTTCCCTATAGATGATCAAGTTGCAGACATCTTTTCTAAGTCTCTTACAGAAGCGAAGTTTTCTAAGCTTCGATCTATGTTAGGTGTTCAGGAACTTGTCATTAAGGGGGGATAGGTTCTAATGCCTCCTTCCTTCTCCTAGTAGTGTAACTTTTGTAAATCCTTCAATCCTATCCCAAGTTGTTCTTAAGGGGGGATGTTAGGATATTTAGACACTTAGGAGTTAGTTAAGATCAACTTGTGTAATATATCCATTGGGGAAAGTGTGTTTCTTTAGTATGCATTAGTATGCATTTGTAAATATATAATCCGATGGTCACGATATGTTGTGATCTAAAGGCTCAACTTCTCTTAGATCATACCTAACCTTGATCCGTGGCTTAACACCCAATTGGTCCTTGGTCTCTATTTAAAGAGCATGGAGGGTCATTTTTTAGTTGATCGATTATGAGAAGCTCATTTGTAACTTTCTTTCTTTGCATAATAAATTGTCCCATAGAAGCTATTTGGCCGGGGCCGTGGAGTGTTTCCCTCATGAGGGTTTAAACCACGTCAAAACATCAGTGTATCGATCTATGATCTATTTGTGTGAAGTGGTTGCTCTAGGTGTTTGCTCTTTTGGGAGTACCCTGTGTACCTGAACAGATGAGGTTAGTGGTAGGGGATTTATAGAGATAGAGTGGGGGGTAAGGTTAGGAGGTTCAGGAGTGGGGGTTTAGAGAGAGAGAGAGAGAGAGAGAGAGAGATCATAGGAGCAGTATAGATGGTTAGTGATGTAGTTATATGGTTAGGAAGAGTAGGGTTAGGGATTAGGGGGATAAAAAGAGAGAGAGAAGGGGAATATGAGAGGGGGGAGGGGGAGAGAGGGATGTAGATAGAAGTAGAGAGAACATGGGGTTATGGTTTAGGGTAATAAAGAGGGTACATAGAGAGATAGGGTGGTTAGGATTTATGATATAGGGGAAGATGGGGGATGGAGAAAGAGAGGGGGTGGGGTATAAAGAGGGAGGAGTGGTTAGGGAAAGGAGGAAAAAGAGAGAGGGGGGGAGGTAGGGTTAGAGAGGGGGATGGGGCATTAGGGAAAGGTGGCATTGGAGAGAGAGAGAGCCTGGACATTAGGGGTTTAATGAATAAATGATTAGATCCTATGTATTATATGAATTGAGGATTATGGGTAGAAAGGTTGTATAGGTTCATCTTTATATGTGTTTTATGTATTAAGGGTTAAGGATTATGGGATTTAGAACTTATGAGGGCTGGTGATTAGGCATTTAAAGTGTTATCGTTGTATATTTTCACGGTTAAGTGTTAATAGATTTATTAATCCAAGGTAACTTATAAGGTTTTAGGGTTTCATGAATTTTAAGGCTTTTAGGGTTTATTTGGGTTTAGGGTTATGGGTGTTAGGGTAGAGAGAGAGAGAGTGAGTGAGAGAGAGAGGAGGTTGACTTATAGAGAGGAAGCGGGTGTTAGGGAAAGATGGGGATGGAGGTAGATATAGGTGGGTTATAGAAAGGAAGAGAGATAGAGGAAGGGGTTTAGGGAAAGGAGGAGAGAGGGAGGAAGGGGGGTTACATAAAGGTGGTTCTAGAGAGAGAGAGAGAGATAAAGTAGGTTTTAGGGGCTTAGAGAGAGAAAGAGAGAGATATTGGGGGTTAGGTATTGAGCAAGAGAGAGAGAAAGAGAGAAGGAGAGATTATAAATAGGTAGGATAGGTTAGGGAAAGGAGTAGAGATAGAGGAGAGGATGGGTTAGAGAGGGCGAGTGAGAGTTAGGGAAAGGTGGGGATGGTGAGAGAGAGGGGGGGTTAGGGAAAGAGGTTAGGGCTTGGTTGCATAGGAAGAGAGAGATTGGTGATGAGTGGTTTAGAGAGCGGTAGAGAGACTAGGGTTAGGGGTTTAGTATATATATATGTATATATATATATATATAGAGAGAGAGAGAGAGGAGGAGGAGGGTTAGGGAGAGAGGGAAGGGGAGGCCTCTTAGAGAAGAGGAAGAGAGAGATTAATGATTGGGGGTTTAGAGAGAGAGATAGAAATATTGGGGGTTAGAGGTTTAAAGAGAGAGAGAGTTTGGTAGTTAGGCATTTAGAGAGAGATTGGTGGT